>CM036941.2:1614172-1742427 GCA_020352615.2 Yoshiicerus persimilis
GTGAATGAAAGAAAGAAGTATTGTAATAAATTAATAGACATTTTAGTGGATTACTGCAAGTAATACCTAATAGTGTAAGTTATGAAAGGATTCAGAATAAATTAAAGAAACTTAATGTGTTAACATAGCATTAGTTCTTTGTACTGTGTCAAGAATGTAATTTTATGAGCAGAATTAAAGAGTCAATACAAAATATTCATTAGTAACTTGCTACATTATTAAAAGGTTAAGCACTTTATCATGTTTCATTTAGGTATTTAAGTATGTATTTACAGAGCTATGCTTTTCTTATACTTGCTCACATTTCATAGCGGTGATTTGTCAGTTGTCATCAGTAGTCATCCTAACTGTGCAAACGATATAACAAGGATGCTTCGTTAAGAAATTGCATTGCGCAATGCATATCTTTCATGTATCATTTATTTACATAAGTACGCATGCATCAAAAGCTAGGATTTTCTCAGGGCTTAGGTATTCGGATGACCGAATGACCAGAATCGGATGACCAGAATCGGATGACCAGCATCAAAACACGTGCACATTATTACATTAGCGTGCACAGCGTTTAGCGTATTTAAGAACCTAACCTAATAAACATATACCTACTTTGAAATTTGATTATTTTAGTTAGGTTAGGTTCTTAAATACGCTATGCGCTATGCATGCTAATGTAATAGTGAGCATGGGCATGCGCTTTGACGCTGGTCATCCGATTCTGGTCATCCGATTCTGGTCATTCGGTCATCCGATTATCCAAGCCCATTTTCTCATACTTGCTCATTTTTGATTGAAATTGTTTTTCAGTTGCAATCAGTACACATGATTATTGTCTAAAAAAAGTAACAACGATGAGTTACGTATGCCTAATTAAAAAGTTGCAGTGAACTGTACGTATTTTTGATGTAATATGTAACTATATAGGTATGCATTTACACAAAACCTGTAATTTTCTAATGTTGCTCACTTTCGATTGGGACAATTTTTCAGTTGTAATCAGTACTCATCACAACTGTCCTGAGGCAATAAACATCATCAGCTGCGGACGCTTGAATCAAAAGTTACAGTGAACTATACGTATTTTTGATGTAATATGTAACTATATAGGTATGCATTTACACAAAACCTGTAATTTTCTAATGTTGTTTACTTTCGATTGGGACAATTTTTCAGTTTTAATCAGTACACATCATAACTGTCCTGAGGCAATAAACATCATCAGCTACGGACGCTTGAATCAAAAGTTACAGTGAACTATACGTATTTTTCATGTTACACTTTGCTACATAGGTATGCATTTACTAAAAATTACGGTTTTCTGATGTTGCTCGCTTTCGATTGGGACAAATTATTCGGTTGTATTCAGTTCTCATCATAACTTCCCCGAAGCAATAATAATCATCAGTTACGGACGCTCGATACAAAAGTTATTTAATTTTCAGCTACAATATTAATTGCCATTTTTATTCGTAATTGCTGATAATAAAATATTCGTAAAGATGGCATTTTAATATGCTATATTCATTGTAAATATTCCTATAATTCATGTAGTGCAATAATATGGTGACAGTTCAAACTGTAATGAGACAATGAGAGCCCAGACGACATAATTAGACGCTACTGAATTTTTCTAAAAAATGTTTCCATGGATAGCCCAGTCACATAGTATGAAATCCGTTACCCTCCTTTCGTCCACTTATCCACAGCGTTTACAACGGTTTATTCTACTTATTTCCTTCTTTATAATATTTGCCAAAGTATCCTTTTCTAAAGCTGAAATTCTCTAACAATGATATTTAACAGTGTCCGTTTTTATTTGCGGAAGGTTACCAAACCAAAACCACAACTTTATATTAATACTCTTAACATGTATTTGGCTTTTTCCTTTATTTCTTAAATGCATAGGAAATGTTAATGGTGTTGTAAGTGCTAATTTACGTTATTGTACTTAAAAGGCTTATTTTCCCTTATTAGCGCTAATATACTTATAATAGCTAGGGTCATCAAAATACCAATTTGTAAACAACAAAGTGAATTGAAATATAAGCAGTGGAGTAAAAATGAAAATGATATATGATATGAAAATTGTATACTCTTGAGATTGAAGGACGCTTTTTCAATGTATCATTAAATGTCTAAATGAAGGCACTCAGTGTTGCCGCTATTGCCTATCTCTTTCTTATTCTTAACTATTAACTCTACATAACTCAAAAATCCTTAACATAAAATAAATTGCAAAAATACGAAATTACCAGACTCGACATAAACGTGTCCGTGTCCAATCTTTTGCCATACTTTACATTTTTTAGATAATCCATAGCATTAAATAAAAATTAAGATATCACCGACATAATGCAAATAAATGGGCTGTATAAACCAAGGACGTATAAAATGTATTTCTTGTTGACATAATTATTAAGTGGACGAAGTACAAAGAGAATACATAAATCATTTCAACGCATACAATAAAGTAGCGGGTAGAGCACAAAGAGAAAAGGTAGAAAAATAAACGCACGGACAGACAGCTCTGCCATTATTATAATGAAGTAACAATCGAACGCACAAACTTATAAGGCAGACTTATAAGGCCTCCGTCCTGTCTCTGCAGTCGTCGATAAAGACTAATTTTCTTTCTAACAAATCACTTTCAATCAGAAATCATTTCGCAACAGTTTTCTTTTATTGAGGTCGTCATATCAACTTAGTAATATAATATATGGACATTTAAAGAAATTATATCGAAGCTACAACAAAAGAGTGCCCTAAAATTAATGTGTTTTTCTGAAATAATTAAACATGTTGGCTTTAACTTCCGTATGCTCTTATTTTAAAATTAAGTGATCGTAATAAAATATTATAAGAATATCTTTCCGAAAAATTTTTATAATGAAAAATCATGGATGCTGGCTTGCTGGCAGGAAAGGAGCCAATTCAATTCTATCTATTCTATACAAACATTTTCATGGAATGGCTGGCAAGTTTCCATCATTTGTTTTTTTGTACTATGAATTCGTTCGTGTCTTTTAAGGTTACCACTGCACACAAATGGTTTGGAACATATTTCACATTTATAGGGCTTTTCCCCTGTATGAATTCTTTTATGGCATTTTAGGTCACTATTTCTCAGAAATGATTTATAACATATTTCACATTTATAAGGTTTTTCCCCGGTATGAATTCTTTGATGAACATTAAGTGCATCATTGGATTTAAAATGCTTACTGCAGAAACTCCAACTGTACGGTTTTTCTCCAGAATGAATTATTTCATGGACTTTAAGACCACCAATGGTAGCAAATAATTTGCCACACAATATACAACTATAAGGCCTTTCCCCAGTATGCGTTCTTTCATGGATTTTAAGGCTTGTAAGGTATCCAAAGGATTTGCTGCAGAAACTACAACTGTATGGCTTTTCTCCGGTATGAAGTCTTATATGACTTTCAAGGCCTTCAAACCCACTAAACGTTTTACTACAAAAACTACAACGATAATGTTTATCCTCATGAATTCGTTCATGACGCGCAAGTTTGCTACTAATTTTAAACTTCTTACTGCAGTACCTGCACTTATACGGGGTTTCCCCAATATGAATTCGTAAATGGCCTATGAAATTTCCATTCTCCTTAAATTGCTTACCACAGAAAATGCATCTGTACGGCTTTATTCCACTATGACTTCTTTTATGACGTTGAAGAGTGTACTTGTTCCCAGATTGTTTGCCACACAAATTGCAAGTATGAAGTTTTTCCACCGAAGTAATCTTTTCACGATTTTCTAATGCAGTTTCATTGTTTGCTCGCCGCACAGATATTGTACCTTTATTAGCTTTCAAAACAATTTCCCGATATTTAGTACAATCGCTTCTACTATTATTTCTCATTTTGAAATTTATGTATTTTATGTTACCATTTAGAACATCTGTTCGTTCTTGCAATTCTGCATGGCTTGATTCCGTGGGAGGGCGTCTTTTAGTGTTTTCTTCAACAATCACCACTTTGATTCTGGTAAGTAATACTTTCGGTTGAAAACGAGCGTTAGGCATTTTCTAAATAAATGTTTTTGTTCGATTCAGTTAAATAATATAAAAGAAACACTTGTTAAGCAATCAGTTGTATTAGTTAGGCAGGGTGACCATATCTCACCGACCGAAAAGCGGGACTCTTTGACACAAAAATTGGGGGCGGAGTCAATTCCAGAAAATGTATAAAAACATCTAAATGTTTTGTAAAATCTGCATAAACTTGTAGCGATCTAATGGAAGTAGATTAAGTCCATAGACTATTGTACTGTGTAAATATTCTCGCGAAGAGCGTTAAATGTTTTTCACTCCATTAAGCCCTAAAAATAATACCATTCCATAAAAATTAGCAAAAGCAGGAATGTTTTGAGATTATATTTTGACCATTGAGACTACAGTACTGCACCGCGAGGAGCGCGATATAGAAAAATTTCCCCAAATAAGTTATGAAAATAATTCCATTATATAAAGATTAACATAACAAAAGATAATTCGACTTGAAAGGACCTTTAATCCAGTATAATGATAACCTAAGAGCAAAATCGCTCGCAATTTTAAAGTAATGTGAAAAATTTTGACGCTTCTATTTAAAAATTTCATCTCAATGCTAAAACGATATAAACAAGCATTTTAGTAGTATTAGTAGTATTGAGTTTATTTAGTTCTTTAAAGGATACACCCATAGAACACATTAATTTTACATTGAATGAATCATAACGTAAGTTATACATATACAAACGGTGATTAAATTCTTCTTCTGTTTACGCTACATATAAAATGTACAATCAAAATTCAATTCAAATGTCTACCAATATGAAGAAAAAATGCTTGAAAAAACAACATATTAGTATATATATATAATATATGCCCAAGTTCTTAGAATAGGATTATACAAGTAGTTACCCGTACACACGGGGAGAGTCGGTTGGCGGCATAAGATTACAAAATTGCTTTAACATTTTACATTACATATAATCCCTGTGTCGCAGTGAGTCTGACCAAAGTCTATTTGATAAACGCGGTGATTTTCTCTCAACTTGTCTCAATATTCGTCTCAAAATACATTCCTTGCTTCCTTATGGGTAGGACAAGACACTGACACAACAGTCGGGGGTGAGAAAGAAGAGTGCTGGAAAACTACAGGCTCCGAGCTCAGTTTCCCTATTTTCGTTACAGTTTCATTCCTCAGGTTCAGTTTATTCATAAGGTCTTGAGCATTTCGCCCCGTCCGCACCTCCCCTCCTTTCCTCGCATTGGTCAGTCTTCCATTCCACAAGGTCATATTCTTCCTGGACCTTCCGCTCACTTTAACTTTTTCCATTTTTTTCTGCCATGCGTCACAAAAACTGTCAATTCCTCAAAATCCTTAACTCGCACGTTTTCAAAAATCTGATAGTCCATGAGCTTGAAAGAAAAGGAACACGCCAACACAAAAATGAAATGATAACACTCACATTTTCACTCAAAAAAATCCATTTCAAGTCAGACTCACCACAGACACACAATTACACACACCCTTCTCCCTCCAATGCCAAACCGACTCTTCCTATAAACAAGCATAAGAGATATTAAGCACATGCACTAAACACTAATTTGTGATTGTGTTTTCTGTTTCATGCTTGAACAATTTCGTCAAAAACGGGACTTTTTGGGGACGCCAGGACGCCTCCTGAAAAACGGGACAATCCCGGTCAAATCGGGACGGATGGTCACCCTGTGGTTTTTCATAATGAAACATTAGGTCCCTTATTAATGCGTTTTACTTTTGTATTTTAATAATTGATGCGTTTTAAGCAACTGCATTTAATTTAATTTGTTTCTATAGCTTTAAGAAATACAAGTGGCAGCTTTGTCTTGCCTAAATTTTGAATTCTTAGATAAAATAGTTCCATTACAGCTGAAATCATCAAAATGCGGAAAATGATGAATGACTCTCGACGTCATGGAAGCATTCTCTCATTGGGTGAAAAATGAATAAAGTGGCGTAATTTACTTAACTGTGGGCCAAGTGATTTGTTTCTATGATCACGAATTTTTATTCAGTTAATCAAGGGACCGGAATTGAATTAAAAGACCCTATAGGATAAGCCTCCAGCATTGGGCCCCATGACAATGTAAAATCAATTTGAGGGGATTTCGATGTCCTGGGCCCGAAATTTTAATTGAGGTATAGAGGAAACCTATTAAGTTTCCTCTATGGCTGTAGTAACGTGTGTCCAAGGCACTAGCCTGTACACGGATTAGGCATGTATACAAATCATGGATTTTTACCAATGGGAAATATAATTCTCTTTTCCATAGCTACTAAGTGTGTACATCTTTACGGAAACTGTTACCGAGAAAACCAAAATTCATGTGACGATCATTTACACGTAAATCCAAGGTGATTTTATTGTAAATCATTGACACTAATATCAAGACTACTATCGAGTGTTTTTGAAGTTGATATCTAAAATGTATATATGCAATATGCTATTATTAAAATAGAAATGATCACCCCCTCTGCCCCGCTATTCTGATTTTAACGGAAGCTCATTTAACGTGAAGTACACTTACATGTACTTCGTGGACATTTTTTATTAAAAAGACAAAATTATTTTATTATTATTATAATTATTTCGCCTTTCTCGAAGTTTAAGAGAAAATTGCATTTTCCCTGCCATTTGATTACTGTAGTAGACATTAATCTCTAGTTTTAGCCAGCCAGAGGCTCACTTATGGAACCGTCTTGTCTGTTCATACGTATGTTAACACCATGCCTCTCGCAAGATTGACCGATTTGGATAAAACTTCGGGTTTGAATTACCTTAGTTGACCCCACCCCTACCTGAGATATCGCGGGCTCACTTTATATTGAATAAGATAGACATAAGGGGGTTCAGTTACTAAAATATGATACACCGACTCTAGTGGTTTCTTAGTGTAGAATATGTTTTACTCTGCTTCCACTTTATAAGGACCGATGATTAAATAAGGGTTTCTGGTGCAAAACATAGTTTCTGGGTGTTTCTACGTTTGGGAAGCGATAAGTTAACGTTTTTATTGCTTCCCATTATTGAAAAGTATACGCTAATATTTTGGGTGGCTACCATGCGATGCAATAAGCTAACTTGTTAGGTATGTCCCGTTATTTAAAGCTGTACGCTAGCATATTAGGTGTACCCTGTTATACGAAACGGTAATCTACTTATTTATATGTTTCTTAGCTTTTATTTGCCATGTACACTGGAAAATGTTTGAGTTTCCATGAAAAAAATAATAATTGGTTTTGTGTTGCCATGGGAAAATTCAATTTTGTCATGTGTCCATGAAAAGCAACATCGCCAACCAAGCCGTTACAGAAAGCAAGCCATTACTGATAGCTCCAAGTAGAAACAACTAAAAAATAATTTGGCGCTTCCCACCAGTAGAAACACCCAAACTGTGCGGTTACCCCTTCATAAAGTGGGAAACACCCAAAATGTTAGCTTACCGCTTCATAAAGTGGTAAACACCCTAAAAGTTAGCTTACCGCTTCATAAAGTGGGAAACACCCAAAAAGTTAGCTTATAGCTATTTTCAATACAGTTCTAAACTAGGTTGAGATGAGTTCAAATCCGAGGTTTTATCCAAATCGGTTAATTCGTTCGGGAGTTATGGTGGTGACATACATACGGACAGACAACACGGTTCCATAAGTGAGCCTCTGGCTCACTAAAAATTAATTAGTTTTTCGTTGCAGTGTTAGAATTTATTTGATTATCGTGTTCAAATTATTTGAAGGATTGCAACCCCATTAGCTACCACACTGATTCATATTTATTGGGGAAAATGTCGAAACTCTTATTCCTAATAATTTATTCTTTGAGCAAGCACTGCAACGTGTTGATGACGTAGTGAGCTTATGGAAGCCCAATATTTGTATTATGGCATTTATACTCCTTCGGACCAACAATCATACCCTGCTGGACGGACACTTTATGTACTTCCGTAATTATAGTATATGCAATTATACATTCACATGTACTATAATGTTTAACGTCGAGTCATAACCCATAGTAACTTGGAGCTTAAGGTTTACTGCCATTACATATGGAAGTGTTCAGTGTTCCTTCAGTTAAATGTACCTTTTACCATTGGTAAATCGAAACTTTTTTTTGAAAAAAATAGTACTTTAAAACTAAAGAGAGCCCGCAGTCAAATTTTTCCCAGTGCATAAAATACACTCTTAGGTGTATAAGCAAAAACATTTCATAACGAAAACATTGTGCGAAAGTCCATTTATGATGTCTTGAATGCAAGTAGAAGCAATTCATGATGTTTTCAATGGTAAAAGCCCAACATTTCAATTGAGATTCCTCCTCAACGGAGTTGAGCCCGCACTCAACACTTATCCTCCAGATACATTACGATATATACCTTCAGTGGTAAAAATTTCAAAGTGAAATATATATGCGAACACAGTAAACGCGATAGCCCAAAACAGGGTTCTTAACCTGTACCATCGTTTGTCATTTTATTCATTTTTCACCAAATGAGAGAATGCTTTCATAACATCGAGGAACATAATTTTACGAATTTTGGTGATTTCAGCAGTACTCAGCCAAAGATAATCATAATATTATACCTAGCCTTGTTTAAAATACATGATGCTAACATAAGAACAATTCATATTTAGTATATTTAATTTTAAGCAGCCTCGCATTAATTATTGTAAATTGTGGAATACTAAATGTGGAAAGGAGAAAATGAACTACGTACCGTAACATCCGAGATTCTCAAATCAAGGTACTCAAAGGAAAGTACGATCAAATTGGCTTTTTAAATATGAAATCACAAATTTTTAATCACGATGAATTAACACTAGCAAATCCGGCTTTACCTTTATTTAACTTACATAAAGTCAGAAGTACGTAAAATACTTTCCTCAGTGGTTTGCAATTACCATAATCACAAACTACATTGCCCATATGTTAGGCTGTTAATATTAATACTACAATAGTCAATTAAGATGTGCTCTTTATAAATGTGTTATTTTATATTTTTATAGAATGTTTCGTTATACCTGAATGAGAAAACAATTAACATTTACCGCGGCTTCCAAATTGCGCTTGTTGAATTGTACCTTGGATAATAGCGTTGCTTTCTGGGGTTTTGTGAGATTCAATGGCATGAATGACATGAAAAGTGAAAACCTTATTTACAATTACATTATGTCTACCCAGATAGAAAGGGGCTTATCGTGATACGTTTCTTTGTCTACACAGTAGATGAAAGTTTTTATCCCAGGGAAAATTACATAGGACACTTGTTTCCAATAGTATTGAAATACATCTCTATGATCGAGTTCTGATGCTACATAGCCGCAAAAGCGATAAATACCGCGAACATTTGCGTAGACAGAAGTAAAATTCAAATAGTCAGCCATTATTTCAAAGACAGGTGATTGCACATTACCATAAAGGCATTCTTCTGATATTCCAGTGTTAATTACAGCGTATGGCGACGACGCACAATGGCGTCTTCTTACAGGAAATAGGAATGGTATGGAAGAATGTTTTAAACGATGGATCGTAAACAGGAATTTCCCTTTTATGAAAATTTCTCTGTGATCCATTTCTTGTAATTCCTCTCTGTAGTTCTTTTGAAGTTGAGACATCAATCCTTTCAAATTCCTCTGTGAATGGTGACATTGTAACACTTCAATATCATTCTTGGAATTGAAGACCATAAAATAAACTGCACCCACCCTCCACCCTAATTCCTCAACAAAATTCTGTTTCAGTTTCTCAAACTGAATCTTTGGGCTTATTATTAGAATCTTGTCGTTTGGTCTATCTTTCTGTCGACCAAAATCAATGGAATTTCTGTAATTAGTTTGAGTCTTTCCTTATTTGGTGGCTCTACTCTCTCAACATTACACTGTGTGCTTGACAATGAACTTGGGTAGTTATACTTTCCTTTGTACCTAGGGGAAGCATAAATACGGGGACAAAGTTAGACTGGCTGTTAATCCGGTATTTTTACTTTTCATTTATTTAACATTTACATCCTGAATCTCCAACTTCTTATCTACATATTCCATACACCAAATGTATATGGAATTGCTATTGGTCAAAAATGGACCATAATCAAAGAGAGTGTGCTGCTATTTTGCAGCTTAATGTAAATGGAGAGAGCCTAGCAGAAATGTTTAAGGTGTTAAAAAATAAAATTTTAAAGGAAAAATTGCCTATAATTTTATCAAAGGGTACACTAGGTCTGGTAGTTTATGTGACAGAAAAAGACCTGGTCGACCTCGTAGTAGGTGGACCCCAGCTACGGTGAAAGTGTTCAGGGAAGAAATAGGCAAAAATCCTCGTCATTTAGCAAAAAATCTTGCCCTCCAATTCAACATGTGGCATAATCATATGAAGAGGACCTTAAAACAACACCTAGAAATGACACCTTTAAGGAATAGTAGTTGCCATTTCCCGACCCAGAAGAATTAAGAAAATCGGCTTGTTGGAATCCGGGCGCTACTTAATAGGCACGCATAAAAAAATTTAGAAATTTTTGTTTCATTTTTTAGAATATTTTTATAGTTATATAAAGAAATTTAATCAACAAATGGCCGATTTTTGGCTAAAAGAAGGTCAACCATTTCTAATATGGGGCGGAAGTCGATCAGGGTCCATCATCCTGTTTGTATGATGGCTTGGATTGGGGTAAGCTGGGAAAAGCGACTAAATTGCACTTTGTCTTTCAAGCAGTGCAAAGAATTGCCTAGAATCCCTCGTAAAGTGAATTAAAAACATTAGGGTTCTTCCCTTTTCAAATAAGGTAATTGGACCTTTCAGGAAGACTGTGCACTTTAACACAGAGCCGAAGTTGTTCAGGCTAGCTGAAAAGCTAATATCCTAAACGCAATTCTACCCCGAGAACGACCTTCTGCTTTTCCTGACCTGAAAACTTTGGATTATGCCGAATGGTCAAAATATGAGAGGGAAGTCTCCTCTAAACCTCACATAAGTATTGAATCTCTGAATACCACATTAGCTAAAATATGGACCTGTTTTCCTAAAGAGTCCTTGCGTGCCTCAAATAATACATGGACATATAGACTTAAGACTAGTGTAAATGCAAACAGCACACACTTCGAAAACCGGTTATTATTTTGGTTTCTCCATTACATGGACTACATTTATGCAAAATTTCATTACGAAATTCAAAAAAATGTTGAAGTTATTGGAGTAAACGTATGTCACCGTATTTATGCCTCCCCTAGGTAGTTATTATACCATTTAGTCCAATTAACCGTTTCAAAAACAATTAGGGTTCGTGGAGAGAATGCAATTTTTTCGAACGCATAATCGTTCAGTTTACTTGGATACAAAAGAATGTCAAAATCGCAATTCGAAAGTGGTTCTAGAATTTGATATTCTTAACGGAAAATAGAACAGGAGAGAAGAATAATCACAATATAAATTTTGCGTGAATTCATGACTGTAATAAAATAATTAAAGTAATAGAAGTCCTTGTCATATCTCAGTGTTGTACTTCACGATAACAGCAAGCAAGACGGGTCCGCGAAGTTAGCCGACGCCGTCACGAAGTTAGGCGACGGCCGACCCGAAGTTAGCCGACACCGACGCAAAGTTGGGCGACGACCGACCCGAAGTTAAGCGCTGGCCGACGCGAAGTTAAGCGCCGGCCGACGCGAAGTTAAGCGCCGGCCGACGCGAAGTTAAGCGCCGGCCGACGCGAAGTTAAGCGCCGGCCGACGCGAAGTTAAGCGCCGGCCGACGCGAAGTTAAGCGCCGGCCGACGCAAAGTTAAGCGCCGGCCGACGCGAAGTTGCGTTTATGGCGTCCCGTCGGCTGTCACCAAACTTCGCGTCGGCGTCGGCTAACTTTGTGGACCCCTTCATGGACCCGATTCAATGGCATGAATGACATGCAGTGAAAACCTTATTTACAATTACAAGGTATCAGGTACCATCACTCCTGAACATTCTCTGTAACATTCTCTGTAAACTGCTTACCACAGAAAATACAACTGTATGGCTTTATTCCACTATGACTTCTTTCATGACGCTCAAGATGATGCTTGTTCCCATATTGTTTGCTACACAAATTGCAAGTGTGAAGTTTTTCCACCGTGTGAATTTTTTCACCATTTGTTAATCCAGTTTCATTATTTGCTGCTGAATTATGGAAAACGGATCCCCGCAGAGATATCTCATCTACATTGGCTTTAAAAACAAATTTATATGTTTTTAGTAAATTCATTTCTACATTTATTTGTCACTTTGAAATTTGTTTATCTTGGGTTACCATTTAAAACATCTTTTCGTTCTTGCACTTCTACAATTGATTCTGTGGTAGTGCTTCTTTTACGGTTTTCTTCAACAATGATCACTTTGATTCTGGTAAGTAGTACTGTCGGTTGTAAACGGGAGTCAGGCATTTTCTAAATACGTGAAGATTGTTGCTGATAAATATTATTTGGAACATTCTTTTGTCAAAATGTTGCAATGTTCGGCATAACTTTCAACTACGTTGTGCGTTTTTACAAATTTGCCATATTTGTTTGCAGTGAGAGAGAAAGAATTGTTGTCCAGTTCAATTGAATTTTTGAATACTTATGAAGTAACTAAAAAAGTTTTGGAATGATATGTGCTTTTCTCTATGTTATGCCCAAAATTGCAACCATTTGACTTTAAAAATTGTCGAAGATGTATTGTATTGCAATATATAATAAACGCATTTGTTTTAAGCAACCTGGCATTAATTATTGCAAATATTTAAATAAAATAAATAAATAAAAAGTTAAAATGTAATAGGAGAAAAAGAATTACGTACCGTAATGTATGTGAGACTCACAACACAGTGGACATTTTACAGATTAACTCTTCCAGTTGCCATTTTAATTTATGAGACATCCAAAACCAAAATTCAAGTTGAAAAAATTGACCATTTCTGTATTTTCCAAATCCTCTGTGGCGACTATGCAGTCAGTAAATGAGAAGTTATATTTGTCCATGTAAAAAAACTCTTAATTTGTCAATTTAGAATAACACATTTACTATAAAATTATTTAACTCTTACCTTCCATTCAAGAAGATGAACTAGATTCACAACTCAGTGGACCTTTCAAAGATTTAGCCTTCATGTTGCCCTTTGAATTTCAAAAGTCCGCGGCTCCCAAATTGCGCTTGTTGAAATGAACCTTGAATTATACCACGGTTTTTTGGGGTGTTGTGAGTTGAGATTCAGACATGAATGAAAGGCATGCAAATTGCCTTTCAAATTATAGTTTTTACATTGCATGATGCAATGCAAAATCTTTATAATTTACTTTGGCATCACCACAGCTGAACATTACAACATGAAATTGCAAATTATCAACAGGAGTGTGAGATTAAGATTAGAATGCGCCGTGATTTCTATAATAATTATTCATCAAGATTTTAAATTAAACATTCTTTTATTTCAAAATTAAGTGGTCAGGATCACATTATAGTTGTAGCTTCATTATACATAGATCATCAGAAGATAAGAGCACACTGAATGCAAAATTCCTGTTTATACGATTTCAGTTACGGAATAACATAAACGTATTGAAACTTATCAAAGTGAGTTACTAAATTTCATTTCTGTCTACTTTTATTAGGTACTTCATATATTTTAGGGCAAATCGAGTATGGAAATATTTTTGAAAATTATTCGAATTTCGAAGACAATTAATGAATGTAGTTAAAATGGTTTTTTTCAAAATTACTTTAACTACTGCAATTTACTTCAGAGATTGATTAATTGATGGAATTTATTCAAGTGACACATTATTAGCGTTTACAAAGCCAGACAAGTAAGTATTCACACTGAACACTCCTTGTAGCCTCATAAGTCACACATAAATCTCATATATTAATTGAACAGCCCATTTCCCCAACATCAAGTCATTAAATAGTCACTTAAAGCGTGGAGGGCCTGTAGAGCCAGCAAACAATTTATGACAAGGCAGGCAAAATTAATTCTAAACTCGGTTAAATGGTTTTGAATTTCGTACTGGAATAAGCTTCCCAGAAATTGGGATTTAAGTGCGATTAAATTAAGTGGTATTTATGAAAAGGTTAAAGAACTTGTGAAAAGTAATGAGATCAGAGATGAAATATATGATTACAATACATAATTTGTAATAATAATGTACTTTTGATTCCACTGAAGATTTTGATCTAATTTAAACAAGGTTAATTAAGTCAACTTAAGTTCATTTATTTAATACAGTGCAAATTATATTTTTTTATTTTTTAGTAATGCTTACGTAAATTGAGATTAAGCAAAATTCAGAAAACAGTGTACAAAGAAAATGTACCCTTAAGTAACAATTTGCATATATTTGTGTATCTATGGACCCCATTTCTGGATACGTGGATGAACACTACATAACTACAGAAAATGGATGAAATAAATGCTAAGTGAAAAGGATTTCATTTTGAGCAAAATACAGTTTGTTGTCAATGCGCATTTAACCTTTTCTAAAATGAAAAAATTCTATCTTCATACTCTTTCTAACTAATTAGTCATTTAAATGAGTGGAGTGCAGTAGTTATCCTTTTTGTTTTCTGTGGTGCGAGTAGACATGAAGTATTCACAGTTCGTCTAAATCGCAATAAACGGCGGCTGATAATTCCTTAGCGATTTGCTCGAGGTTAGAATCTTGTGATATCTAAAATGCAGGAAAGATTTGAAAAATGTTTGTATTTGAATTGGTGATATTATTAATAATTAAAAGTATTTTGAGTGGTGACCTTGGAATCGATGTTTGCCTCATTTCGAGAGAAAGCACTTTGAAATATTATTCTTAGGGCTGAAAAGGACGGCCGTTGATTTGCATCCGGATGCCAACATTCACACATCACTTGGTATCTGCAATACCAAAATATAAATCATTCCATATTTAATAATCATTGCACAAATGCTAAACAAGTTGCTTCAAAATTTACAGTTCTTGGGATGCATAATTCGGTTTAAGATTCTTCAGTCCGTTTTTAAGTTCTTCCACAAACTCTAGTGTAAAATTCATTCCAGGATAAGGCATCTCTCCCAAAGAGAATATTTCCCACAGCGTAATCCCAAAAGCCCACACGTCAGATTTACTGGAAAAGGTATTTGTCAGCAGAGACTCCAACGCCAGCCATCTCCATGGCAGAGCATCTTTCGCCTTTTTGACGTATTCGGTATAATTGTAGGTCCGGCGACTAAGACCGTAATCTGTGACCTTAGCATTAGCTTCTATCGTCAGAAGCACATTTCTTGTAGCCAAATCCGAATGCACTACCTGTTGCGTTAGAAAAAATTATGTTCATTTATTGCAATAAAATTGTCACTCCGTTATTATGGAGACCCAGATGCACATTAGACAGAGTATACTACTAATTTTTCATAATAAAATTAAAAGATGCTAATAGACCTACATTTTTGGTTCCGAGATATTCCATTGCATTGGCAATTTGATAGCACCACTTTATTAAGGTTTTCATTGAATGATTGGAATGCGATTCCCCAACCTCCTTGCCAGATCTTTAAGATATTTCATTGAATATAATGTAAAAGTATTACAATAATTTCGCAGTTGAACAATGTAGATTTTCGTTTATTTGTGCCTTACCTTTGAGAAATGTCACTGTCAGTGTTGATATGTGAATAAATGAACGGACACTTGATAAATAAATGTTTGTAAGATCGCAAAAAGGACTCCAATGACCCCAAGTCACAGAACTCGAGTGCCATGTACAAAATACCTAAGATATTGGAAGTCACGTGACCACGTGGGGCAACAGTTTTTATATTACATAATAAGTGTGGAAAATGCGCCTAAATATTAGTTACCTTGTTTTATTTCTTTTCTGTAGACCCCAATAAGTTCAACTAAATTAGGATGCTCTCCAACATACATTAGCATTTTTATTTCTGCAACTAATGCCTTAGTGTGGCTAATGCTGCAATTCCGGGATAACGTCTTGAATGCAATAAAACCATCCACTCCTGCAATCCGTCCTTTGTACTCTTCTCCGAATTCTCCCTTCCCCAGCAGCATCCCCTTGTCTTATTCAAAAACACAAAAAATAATAAGAAATACCTAGAAACATTTTAAAGCCAATGTTATTTTACTTTTTATTGGTCATTATTTCTTTACCGAAAAAAACGAATTTTTCTCTAAATCCAACTTCGTGTCGAAAGGTAATTCTATTGGGTTATCAGTACTCTCTGCATTTCCATTTAATAATCTGGTAATTTCTTTCATTGCTCGATACTTTTTCACCTAAATAAAAGTCAAGCACGCAAATTAGTTTTTCTGAGGCAGCAACAGTTTGCATAATATAGGTACCTCCGACTAGCACTTTGATAAGCTTGAATTTTTGTATACATTATCTAACTTTATTAAGTTAAAAAATAAAGTTTAAATATGAAGCACTTTTTATTAAAATCCTTTGAGTTCAAATTCACTTAAAGGTATTATGAAGTTTTAACGAAAAATAAATTATGGTGCACCTTTTCCATTCTGAGATAAATGACGAAGAATACCGACAAAATGAGAATCACCAGGCAGAAGCCTGTTGTAATAAGAATAATCAGCAGTGAAGAAAGGCCACTTGGAGAAGCTAGAAAAGAGTTTTCTAATTTCAAAATTCTTCATTTACATTTCAATAAATTTGGAATTATATTACAATTACCGGTAAACACTTGAAACCGCAAAGACTTATTGCCAGCAATATTTGAGGCTTGACAAATGTATTCTCCAGATAATGATTCATTATAAGTCGGAAACAGCAGTACCTTTTTAAATACGCTGTCTACTATTCTAGATCCATCGTCGATAACCTGCTCAAATCAAAAATATTTTCCTGTACCGAAGTTTCCCTTCGTTTATAAAATATTTGTGAGAAAGAATTACTGTAACCTCATTGTTTCTTATCCAGTGGATTTGTGGTTGTGGTAATCCATTAGCCTGGCAAGCGATACTTTGATCTTTTTTATTTGCATCAAAATACACATCAGTGTCTTTATTATCGATTTCAGGAGGAAGTGATTCTAACAGGATAATAAAGTTATTTATTCTTATTTGGAAAACAATTATCAACGAAAATTCTACACATTTTTCTAATTTATTAAAAGTCATTTATTTAAAGTATTTATTTTAAAGTCAGTTATTGCAAAAAAGAGGATTGTTTTTATTTGTTGACGGCAAGTACTTTTCAGTTTAAGGACAGTCGTCGTGTTTGTCCACTCTCGTTTATGAAGCAGAGGAGCGAGACATAAAATTACTACTTCGGTGACCTTCGCAAATGATACTTCAATTCTGCTTCTCGGGTATATAATATTTGAGTTATTTTCAGTCACATGGTGTAGAAAACCTGAAGCAATTGCGAAATATACAGAAATGAAGCAATGATTTCATAAGTAAATATATTTTATGTATGTTAGCGGCAATATGCCAAATTAGGCGTTTTTGTAAATGCCTGAGGTCTGAAGACAAGCAGGCTTAATGCCGAATGAAATTTTAGGCAATTCAGGAAATCCTTTGGCTAGTGAAAATAGCCTGGCTGTCTTCAGGAATTCTCGTAAATGCCTAATTTGGCTTATTGTCACTAACATAATATATTCACCTACCAGGCGAAATTGAAGTGCCATTCAGATTTTTAAAATCCCATTGAATTCCATGCTCATAAAAAAAGTGGTGTGCTTGACAAAGCAATATTTGCCGCCCATTCGTGTACAGATCACTTTCAGTACTAAGAATTCTCAGCTTTAGTATTGCGGGTAAAGGAGGCTCGGTTGTAACATCTAAAAGCATGGAAAATATAGCATTCAAATGTAATTTAGCTGGTATTTAAGTAAACTTTAAAAATAATAGGTTTGCCTCAACGAAAATAATAACTTTTGCCTCACATCGTCATCAGTGAATAGCAATCTAAGCTCTATGATTAAGTATAATGTGTCTTCCAAATATTTTGCTTATTTTCTGTTACATTTAAGACAAGTTTAATACAAAATCTTAAAAGTAATTTACTTTATGAGGAAAACACAATATAAGTTGAGGTAAAAACGTTTTGCTAATTGTTAATTGAGGTTAGATTATTATTCACGTGTGCCGAAGCATATCTTATATGACTACATGCGGTAAAATTATTTTTACCACAAACACATTATTTTTGAGGCGCAGTTAATTTTCCCTATTTTTTCAATAAATGTCGTATAAATATTTGCAAATCCACCTTACAAAATTCAGTGTCAAATCCTTCGAAGTACGGCTGCAGTACATTAAAACGTCTGTGTAAGCATTGCACGATTCCGCTTTTAAAACGCCTCGTTGTTGAGCAATAATCGTCTTTGGATATAAATATCTGCTGAGATACGGAAAATTTCCCTATTGTACCTTCTATATCCTTGTTGCATGTCACTTTAGTTTGTCGTTTGCCGTCTACCTCCTTCGTTTCTAACTGAAAATGATAATCAAATGAGAATTAATAAAATACAGCACGTTTTATTGCAAAATATTTGAAACAAACAATAATCGTTGTATTTACGCATTTTAATAACGATCGACATTCTGTAGGCGTTTCACATTCCATGAGTCGTATCTCTAAATCTTCTACATCAAAACAATGGCAGCTGAATCTTTGATTGAAATATCTCAGTGGCCCTTTAGAGCGGCCTAAATAACAAAAGCATAAATATATTCAAACGATATTTTTAAATATTTTAAAAAAATGGAATACTATATCCGAAAATATGTACCTGTGTATACGGGTCCGCCTACCCACTTTATATTCCAGTTATGTAAAGTAATGTTGCCATCAGTACACCTAAGACTAGCTTTATGCAAAGCATGTTCATCTGCATTTTTGAGAGCAGTCCTTTCAGATGTGTTTAAGTAAGGCACTTTAGCAGAGGCAAAATAGAATGGTGACGAAATTCCGTCCTTGTAATGTTTAATGGTTATATTGATCGGAGATTCAGAAATCTGTGGACTACATATTACAAAGAAATATTAATGGCTAAATTGTCAGCAGCTTTATCAATAGATTTTCTACATAGCAGTAGTTTGCTAAAAATTTAAGCCGGACTAAAATGCAATCTTACCTTAATGAAACCAAGTATCCACTTACATTTCTGTAAGCAGAAGAAATGTGATCTCCTTCTATTGTGACGTTCTTTAAAGGATTCACACATTCCAAATCAAACAAATCTTTACTCGAACCAGTTATCATATCAAAATTGTGATCCGGATGATACACATATATAGTGTGATTTTGTGGTACATTTGTTTCTACATAAATAAAAAGTATTTTTTCAGTAAAAATTTAGGAAATCAATAATAACGCGATCTATTCATTCCTGCTGACACCGATTACATGTCCATCAGCCTCCATCTTTAATATTAATCAGTACAAAACTATTAACTAGAACCTTACTGTATTTTCCAATAGAAAAGAAAATATGGCTCCTTATCTGTTTTTTCTCATCATTGCAAGAACAAGTATACTTTCCCTCTGAATTTGTCAGCAGTGTTGTATTTATTTTGAAACCTTCCATAGGATCGAATGACAAAGAATGGTTGTCAATTTGTAACTCTTCCTTTACCTAATGGTAATTATAGCAATATTATTTAGAACCATAAATTATATAAAGTACAATTTCTTTAGTAGGGCATTTATTAGGGAAAATTTGTAAACTAAAAAGTATTTTATTCATTTTTCACAGTGATGACTAACTTCATCAATCACAAATAAATGTAATCACGATTACTCATTCAAATGATGACAAATTCATTTTTGTGATTACAGATTAATTGACTTCCAAATACCAAGGCCACAAATGCGGAATTACCTCTGTTCCATCTTCACTTACATTCACCCGAAATAACTTAGCTGTGACTGTATTCATTGGGAGACATGGTATGGTAATTATCTCTCTGTTTATCAGAATGTTAAATTCTTCGGTGAATCTGTAGGTACGACATCGAACTATAAGATACAGAAATAAATTCCTCACTATAGATAACAATTTACATCTGGTAATTTGAAATTAGGAAGAACATTATTTGTATTTAATAACTGAAATATATAAAAACTACAAAAAAATATAATTTAATCTTACTGCTTTCATTTTGAGTGAATAGGACATAAACTGCTGAGTCAAGATCTTCCGTATTAAATATTTTGTATTTCACGGCAACAGATCCAAATCCTTTTATATTTGGCAATATGAAAGTCATAATAAATTCTTCGGTTGATGAACCAAGTTGAGATTTAACTCTTTCGTGACGAACATTTACGGAGATTATGTCAGGTCTTCCTTCTTCATAGTATATTTCCTTTGACAACGGAGCGTTGGATGTGCAAGTCAATTTGTGCGACGAAACGTTTGGTTTACGAGTATAAGGCCAGTAGATACGCATTGATTCGTAATTAGAGTACTGAAAACATTTTGGATCATATTTGCCACTGTACTCAAAACTATCGACACATTTGATTGTTGCATTCAGCTTTTTTGAAAAGACCGTAGCCTCACAAGTAAATAGTGTTGTGTTTTCCTCTGCGTGACTGCTAAGTACAGCACACCCAGCAATCACTAATAAAGAAATGCAAATATTTAAAATCTCCATAATTGCTGTAGAGAATTTTGGATTAAAACACTTTCTGTTAAATGCACTATTTAGAAGTTTATGATTAAGAAAGGTAATACTATTAAAGATTGGTCTTAATGTTGCTTCTCTTGAGACAATATTAATTGTGCCCCATATCACTGAGACCTATTATTTAAATGGCCACAAGGAATGACCACAATCTAGGAAAAGACTCAGCTAAAACACGATAGTATTACTAGTATAAGACAAATATATTCTCCATAGAATGATTCATTATAAGCCGGAAACAGCAGAACCTTTATACCTACGTAGTCTGATATTCTAGATTCGTGGTCGCTAACCTGCTTAAAACAAAAATATCTTCCAGTACAAAAGCTTTCCTTATATTTATCAAATATTTGCAAACAAAAACCTCGTTGTTTCTAATCCAACGGACTTTTGGTTATGGAAATCTATTAGCATCACAAGTTATACCTTGGCATTTTTGTATGCAGCAAAATACACTTCAGTGTATTTAATGTCGAATTCAGAAGAAAGAGATCTAGCCGGATAATAAAGTCATTCATTTATATTTGGAGTACAATTATCTTACGAGTTGTAAATGCTACATATTTTTCTCTAGTCTAATTTTCTAAGAATTCTATTTATTGTTCGCTTGTAATATCTGACAGCAGTGAACATGTACCATTTGAAAGTAATTTCTTAGCTGATATTTAAGTAAACATCACAAATTATAGGTTCGCTTCAATGAAAATAATTAATTCTAATCAAAACAGTGAATAACAATCTCAAGTAGTTGTCTAAATATTTGTGTGTAAATCTATTTAATGCAGTAATAAGTGGTTTGTTGTGTCGTAAAGTTTTCCTGTTTGACATTCCAGGAAAATATATTCGTAAGTATGAAGTTTATTAATACTTGTTTTACTTGAATGTATGTTGTATGAATATGTTGTTTAATTAGGACAATTCTAGCGTACCTTTGATAATATATTGTATGACGATAGAGATAGAGCTACTTTACTGAAGGACTTTTTCTTATTACCTTCTACATGTTATTTCCTTCTTTATAATATTTGCCAAATTATCCTTTTCGAAAGCCAAAATGTAAATGTAACCTATCTCTGATATATATAATAATCTCTGACAATATTTAACTGTGTCTGTTCTATTTAGCTGCGGAAGGTTGCAAAACCGCAACTTAGTGCTCTTAACATGTATTTATTTACTTTCCTTTATTTATTAAATGCATACAAAACACTTATGGCGATGTAAATGCTAATTTATGTCATTTTACCTAAAATGCTTATTTTCCCTTATTTGTCTTTTAATACATTTATAATAGGGCCATCACAATACCAATCTGTAAACTACAAAGCGAATTCAAATATGTGCCCAGGAGCAAAAATGAAAATTATGCATAGAATTTCGGCGTATCATCAAATTTTTACATCTTATTGGCAGATTCTTATTTAACTAAAAATGAAAGCAGAGTTTTATTAGTAAACATTGGTTTATTCTTTTAGTTTTGGTTACTTGTAATATTTCGGGGATTCATCTAATAAAATATGAAACTTCACTATTAATAGTCATGCTTATTTATTTTCTATTGTTTTCGTATGCAGAATCTCTAATTTAGAAAAGGAATAGAAAGAATAAAAACCCAAACATTTTCCTTTTTGCCTTCTTCGTGTGTGTATAAATGTGCAATGTGCACGTAAAAGATCTTAATACACAGAACTTCTAAATGTTACATGCATAATGCACTTTTTAATATTTAGGTCGACGCAGAATGCATTCAATTGTGTTGCTTCACCAATTTGTGCAAAACTAACACTAATAAAATACTCCCCCGATTTTAAATGATTAAAATCGGTTTTAGATTTTGCTTGCTTGCTGTTTAAAAAAATCATTTGATTGTATTGAACTTGTATGCACAGTTCAAAGAGACAAAAGTTGCGTTTCGTAGTTGCGTAAGAAAAACCATCCTACATAAGTAAACCCATTGGACTACTTTATTGAGTCTCGCTAGTTGTAACGTGTTATTTTATTTGCTTAAAATTTAATTTATTTAGAGCTACATCAAACTTACATATTATATTAACCTTATCATACTACATATTTTTTTATTGTTTATTGCCATTATTCAGTAGCGCAACTACTGTATGCCATTGGGCTGTCTGTCTGTGAGTTAGTTAGTTAGTTAGTCAGTCAGTTAGTCAGTCAGATAGCGCTATAACTCCAGAAAGGATAAACATTTTCGGTATCTGTTTCCAGATTATGAAAACATAGGTTCACCTTATGAACGGGTTCGAAAATGAGCAAAATTGGGTAACGCCTTCCCCTTAAAGGGGAAGGTTTAACTGTTCGTGCTAGACGTATGTTGTGTGTGTGATGTTGTGTGAATGTTGTGGTATGTGTCGTAGTCTGCTCTGGTCATCAGTACGTGTTGTTTTATAATACATTAAAGTAAATTGAAACGTTTTTGAATAGTTTGAAATAATTTCAAATTTTTTTGAATATTTTGAAATATCTTTAAACTCTTTGAATATTTTGAAATATTTTTAACTCTTTGAATATTTTAAAATATCTTTAAACTCGTCTGAATATTTTGAAATAATTTCAAACTTTTTTGAATATTTTGAGATAATTTCAAACTTTTCTGAGTATTTTGAGATAATTTCAAACTTTTTTGAATATTTTGAAATAATTTCAAACTATTTTGAATATTTTGAAATAAATAAAAATATTACGGTTGCACTACTGTGATATATCCGTTTTGTAATGGTTTATTATTTGTTCAAGTAAAAGAAATCCAATTTGTTTTGATTGTGAGTTGTTTTATTTCCCCCTCCACCTGCCGATGTGTTTTCTTCCGTTTTGTCAAATCCAGTATAATCTGGCTGTATTGAACTTTCGTTATACTTTGTATTATATTTATCATGGGATATTGGAGGATTGTCAGGAATTGGAGGTGGCTTCTTTATTTGTGGATTTTTATCCGGGTCACCTAAATGTGCATCATGACAAACATAATGACGATTTATTTCTTTAGTATGCATTCAATCATCATTGGGTCACAATTTTTATCGTTAATCTGCAATATACGCAGATGAAAACTAGTGAAACAAATGTATGTACTCATTTCACTTACATCCATACTTTCTGTTAACGAGTAACCAATCTCCTTCGCTGAGCCCGTACAATTGTCCCATTTTAGCAGGATCTCCAATAGCATCTGTTGTGCCATTCTACATAAACTCATTGGAAAAGGCTTAATTAAGTACAGAGCGAGGTTCAAGAATTCCGCAACTTAGGGCATGTGGTGCTAAAATTTGCGACATGGTTCTAATTCATGTGTTCACCCGTGCATATAAATGCATTAGAAGCATGTCACAAACTTCAGCACCACGTGTCTATGCTGCGGAATATTAGAGTCTCGCTGTAGTAAGCTGTATTTGTTGCACTAGGTATAAATTTAATTGGTATCCATTCGTAGTAAAATTCATCCTTCAATTCAATGTACTGACTACAAAGCCATTACACGCAAATTTGTTGGAGCCGAAAGAAGTTTTGCTATACCAAGCATTTTAGAATATAATCTTTGTTTAAAATACTGATTATCTAATCACTTACCACTGCGTAAAAAGCTTGTCAGATGGGTTTATGGAACCGCAGGTGTCGCAATAGTGCATTATGCTTTCGTAATTGTAAGGGACGCCGTAAGTATTAGTTGTACAATTTGGAAGTTCCAGGAGAAACTGGCAGTATTCCGAATTTGTATCTATGGCCTCCTTGACTCCTGAAAGAAATTGACAATTTATACTGATTTTTCTATTTTTTAGATTCCAAGTCTATTGCTGCTATTATTTCTTGCTACCTGCCATATATATTTTGCTACACCTGAAAAAAGGGGAAAACTGAGAAATCAAATCCAGAATGAACCGATTTGTAGGAATTATAGATTTTTAAGGAAAAATCAACACAGGAAATACAAGACACCTGCAGATTGACGCATTTTAGAGTATAAAACACATTCAATAGGTCTTATACCAAACCGTAGTGTTATATTGGATAATAGAAAGACAATGTTATAATATGGATAATACCTTAATTATGCAAGTTATTATGAAAACTTATTACCTGGTTTTGCATTTTTCCAATTTATTGTTATATATTTATCTCTATCGTTTCTTTGGTGCTCATGAGATAATCCCACGGTATGAAGAAGTTCGTGAACAAATATTGGAGCGTTGCACAGCTTCCCCACAAGAACAACCTAAAATTGTCAGTCATCAAGTGTCATTAATTATTAATTATAATCATCGTCCCTCTTCATCTAAAAAGTGACACACCACTTGGCCATTGATTTAGAAAAGTGCTAATGCTAAACAAAAATAAAATTCTTGGGTGGGGAGGGAAGCACCAATCCCCGCCCAAAAAAATGACCCTCTCTAAATCGACCCCAAATTGTGTGAAACATAAAAATATGCAATAAAAAATTTTCACATTTTATAGTGGAAATCTGAAAAACTTTCACCGATTTTTCACTGTCTCCAATAACCCGTATGTTACCCAATGTAGTTTACCACCGTTAACGAAAATTAGCAATGTGTTAACAAATCATACGAAATCGAAAATTTACTTATTCCGCCTCTAATGCTGAATTAAGCTATAGATTGGGAGAGTTGTGCTCCAAAATCATAGCTACTTTACAATTCCTCAAAAATTAATTTTTAGCATCAACAAAATTGCACAAGATTGAATATGAGAGGAAGAGTAATTCAAAGTTAAAAGCAATCCTTTGTCGCTTTTGGTAGAAATATAATTTTTGTTCAATTTCATAAATTCATTAAGAAAATTACCTGGATAAAACCATTTTCATTTTATCCCGACACTTTACTTTATCCACACCAAATTAGCATAATGCTTACAAAATAGAAATCACATTCTGTCTGCGAATTTTAGTAAAAATTAAAAATACCTGGTCCTGTTCCATTTGAAAAGCTAACGTAGCAGAACAAAATCTCGGTGGAATATTGCCGGATATTTCTGGAGTATCCATTAGAAAACGTATCCAATACTCATCTTTTTCTGTATCCAACGGACGAAAGTTTAAGCACGTATAATTATTCAAATACTTGATCGCTCCTATTATTTCGGGTACTAGTTCTTGGGCTACAATGCAGGAAACACTTATAAATTGATTTAGGCGCTACTTGGTAAACCGACATATCGCATTTTCCAGTTTTTGCAAAATTAAACATTTGCAATTTGCATTTTAAATTTAAATAAAATTAATTTTATCGATAAGTCTGTGTACAGAAATTAGAAGTATAATAATCAAAATGAAAAGAAAATTGTGATTAATAAATTTCCAATTTAAATTGACCATTCTCACCCATAAAGAAAGGGTAGATAAATTATAACTTACGCAATTCCTCCGAAATTATGAAAGGAATTGTATTGTTTGGCCAGTTTGGAAGAAACGAGAAATCTGCTCGTGGAGTAGCTGTACGCCTTTTTTAGTAGTAATCGTCTTTGCGGATATACTTGCCCGAGTTTTTAAACTCATCTGTGGACATGTCCAGTAATTAATTATATTCAATTATCTAAAATTAATAATAACACAGTACTTTATACACTTTATTCAATCCAACTACGTGGTTACCCACGTTGATCATTCAGTCTCAAAATTTCATAGAGTATTTTACAAAGCCAGTTTAAGAGATCATCGTGTAGGCGTGCCACCAAATTGATTTCAGTATAATAGATATTTCTTTGGGATATTTAGTTATTGAATTTGCCTTACCCAGGATTTCTTTATCAGAACGTAACCCTAATGATGCTATATTTGCATTTGTTATATAAAATAATATTGTCCACAAATAAATAAAAATCCTGAAAACATTCAACATTTTCTTGATTATTATGTGTTGAATTCTTCAATGATATTCTGTAAGAAAATAATTTTTAAAAGAAGAATATACTCGTTGTTCATCAAAAACGAATGTAGGCAGACGATTTCTAAGACCAAGGACAATAGAAATTCATTATTATAACAAACAATAGATAGTTGTACTCATCCTTCTATTTCAATGCAGTTTCGGAATATAAATTACACAATTAAAAGCATTAAAATCTGCCGTCTTAAAAGTTTTAATTGTCGACTTGTTTGGTTGAATATTTCGTCATACGAATGTTTCGTCTTTGATTTATTTTTTTACTTTTGGGATTGATATTTCCTTTTGTACGTAATGGATGTGTATGACTATTTAGCTATGTTAACAAAGTTACATTGAGCTATGCACACAGAACATATGACTAGAATAAAATTAATTTGTTATAACTAATACTACTTATGTAACTTTAAATGAAACTGATTTATCTTCACAAGTTTTACAACTTTGTACAAAGAATATTATGAAACGTAAACCAAAAGTCGAAGCAAGTATAGGTATACTGTCTTTCTTTATATTATGGCTTCAATGAGGAATATATTGTCTTTCACGTTTGGGTTTTGATTGCCTATAGTATAGCAATAGTAATTATTAATTCAACTGATAATAAACCAGTTCAATATTGAGCATAACAATAGGATAGTTGGAAGCATATAATGGTCATAATGATTTTTCGAACAATCATACAATTGAAAAAATATACATGGCCACAATAAATAATAGAAAACTATAGTAATAATAAAAGTAATAGAAGTCATTGTCCTATCTCAGTGTTGTAGTTCACGGTAACAGCAAGCAAGACCGGTCCGTGAAGTTAGCCGACGGCCGACCCGAAGTTAAGCTCCGGCTGACAGGAAGTAGTAGTTAAAAGTGGGTTTTTAATTTCAAAATTACTTTAAGTATTTCAATTTACTTAGGAGGTTGATTGATTGATTGAATTTATTCAAGTGACATATTATTAGCTTTTACAAAGTTGACTAAGTAAATATATTCACACTAAACACTACTTGTAGGCTCCTAAGTTACACATAAGCCGCATATATTAACTGAACGGCCCATTTCCCCAGAATTAGGTCATTAAATATTCACATAAAGCGAGGTGGGCGTGTAGAGCAAGAAAACAATTTATGGCAAGGCAGGCAAAATTAATTCTAAACTCGGTTAAACGGTTTTGAATTTCTTAGTGGAATAAGTTTCCCCGAAATTGGAATTTAAGTGTGATTTTATTGGTGTATATGAAAAGGTTAAAGAACTTGTGAAAAGTACCTTAATAGAGATGAAATATTTGATTATAATAGATAATTTATCTAAATAATTTGCTTTTTGATTCCACTCTAAGATTTCGAAATAATTTAAATAAGGTAATTAAGTTAACTTAGGTTAATCTACTTAATGCAGTTCAAATTATATTATTTTTTATTAATGCTAACGTAAATTAGTTATCAAAATTAAGAAAACAAAGCAAATGTGCTTCTAATTAGCAGTAATTTGCACATATTTAATAATGTGCCACCGTGGACCACATTTCTTGACACGTGCTTGAACACCATTTAACTACAGAAAATTGGTGAAATAAATGCTAAGTGAAATTGATTTCATTTTGAACGAATACAACTTTTTGTCAATGTGAATTTAGCTTTTTTTAAAGTAACTAAATTCTATATATCTTCATTCTCTTGCTTCCTACTACAGAATAATTTGTGATTTAAATTATCGGAGTACAGCAATTATCATTACCCTTTCTGTACTGTATCCTGTAAGTAGACATGAAGTATTCATAGTTCTTCTAAATCGCAATAAACGGCGGCTGATAATTCCTTAGCGATTTGCTCGAGATTAGAATTTTGTGATATCTAAAATGCAGAAAAGATTTAAAAAATGTTTGTATTTGAATTGGTGATATTATTAATAATTAAAAGTATTTTGAGTGGTGACCTTGGAATGGATGTTTGCCTCATTTCGAGAGAAAGCACTTTGAAATATTATTCTTAGGGCTGAAAAGGACGGCCGTTGATTCGCATCCGGATGCCAACATTCACACATCACTTGGTATCTGCAATACCAAAATATAAAACATTCCATATTTAATAATAATTGCACAAATGTTAAACAAGTTGCTTGAAAATTTACAGTTCTTGGGATGCATAATTCGGTTTAAGATTCCTCATTCCATTTTTAAGTTCTCCCACAAACTCTGGTGTAGCATTCATTCCAGGATAAGGCATCTCTCCCAAAGAGAACATTTCCCACAGCGTAATCCCAAAAGCCCATACGTCAGATTTACTAGAAAAGGTGTTTGTCAGCAGACTTTCCAAAGCCAGCCATCTCCACGGCAAAGCATCTTTCGCCGTTTTCACGTATTCGGTGTAATTGTAGGTTCTACGACTTAACCCGAAATCTGTGACTTTTGCGTTGGTTTCTATGGTAAGGAGCACATTTCTTGCCGCCAAATCCGAATGCACTACCTGCTCCGATAAAAGTAAGGGTATTCATTGAATACATTAAAATAGTTACTAGCACATGCATTTTTTATTAAAACCCAGAAGCACATTAGGCAGAGCATAGTAAAATAGTTTCATAGTAAAATTTAAAGATGTTAATAGACCTACATTTTTGGTTCCGAGATATTCCATTGCATTGGCAATTTGATAGCACCACTTTATCAAGGTTTTCATTGAATGAATGGAATGCAATTCCACAACCTCCTTTGCCGCACTTAAAGATATTTCATTGAATATAATGTAAAAGTATTACAATGATTTTGCAGTTGAGAAATGCAGTGCTTTGTTTATTTGTGTTTACCTGTGATCACTGTCAGTGTTTATATAGGAATAAATGATCGGACACTTGATGAATAGATGTTTGTAAGATCGCAAATAGGACTCCAGTGAACCCAAGTCACAGAACTCGAGTGCCATGTACAAAATACCTAAGATATTGGAAGTCACGTGACCACGTGGGGCAACAATTTTGATATTAGATAATAAGTGTGGAAAATGCGCCTAAATATTAGTTACCTTGTTTTATTTCTTTTCTGTAGACCCCAATAAGTTCAACTAAATTAGGATGCTCTCCAACATACATTAGCATTTTTATTTCTGCAACTAATGCCTTAGTGTGGCTAATGCTGCAATTCCGGGATAACGTCTTGAATGCAATAAAACCATCCACTCCTGCAATCCGTCCTTTGTACACTTCTCCAAATTCTCCCTTCCCCAGCAACATCCCCTTGTCTATTTCAAATATAAAATGAAAGAGAAGTAATTCAAGGCCTACTCTCTTCTTCGCAAGTTTTATTTTGCAAGTAATAATTTTAATTATATAAATATAAGTTTACCCAAATGAAAGGAATGTTTCTCTAATTCTAACTTCGAGTCGAAAGGTAATTCTATTGGGTTATCAGTACTCTCTGCATTTCCATTTAATAATCCGATAACTTCATTCATTTGTCGATACTTTTTCACCTAAATAAATGTCAAGCACGAAAATTAGTTTTTCCTAGGCAGCAACAGGTATTATGGATACCTCCGCGTAGCACTTTAGTAAAATTGAATTTAGCTGTATACATTATCTCACACTCACATTTTATTGAATTAAAAAATAAAGTTTAAATATGAAGCACTTTATACTACAATCTTTTAATTTAAAATTTACGTAAAGGTATTATTAAATTTTAATGAGAAATGAATTATGGTGCACCTTTTGAATTCTGATATAAATGACGAAGAAAACCGACAAAATGAGAATCACCACGCAGAAGCCTGATGTAATTAGAATAATCAGCAGTGAAGAAAGGTCACTTGGGGAAGCTAGAAAAGAGTTTTCAAATTTCAAAATTGTTCATTTGCATTTCATTGCGAATTATATATGAATTACCAGTAAATACTTGAAAGCGCAAAGACTGATTGCCAGCAATATTTGAGACATGACAAATATATTCTCCAGATAATGATTCATTGTAAGTCGGAAACAGCAGAACTTGCTTAAATCCGCTGTCTGATATTCTAGATTCATCGTCGATAACCTGCTTCAAACAAATATACTTCCTAGCACAAAGGTTTCGTTGTATTTATAAAACATTTGTCAGAAATAACTGTAACCTCGTTGTTTCGTATCCAGCGGATTTGTGGTTGTGGATATCCAGTAGCCTGACATGTGATACTTTGATGCTTTTTGTTTGCATCAAAATATACATCAGTGTCCTTACTGTCGATTTCAGGAGGAAGTGATTCTAGATGGACAATAAAGTTAGTATTCTGATTTGGAAAACAATTTTTAACAAAAATACTGTCTACACATTTTTCTAATTTCTTAAGAAAGCCAGTTATTGCAAAGGAAAGTAGAATTGTTTTTATTTGCTGACGGCAAGTACTTTTCAATTTAAGGACAGTCGTCGTATTTTGCCATTCTCGTTTAGTCCCAAACAGAGGAGCGAGACATACAACTACTATCTCAGTGACCTCCGCAAATGAGGCTTCAATGGTGCTTTTTGGATATAGGAAATCTGAATACATTTCCGGTACATGGTGTAGAAAATCTAAAGGAATTGGAAAATATCCAGACATGAAGCAATGATTTGACAAATAAATCTATGTTAGGTATGTTAGCGGTCATAAGCCAAATTAAGCATTTTTGTAAATGCCTGAAGACGAATGCCGAGTGAAATTTTATGGATTTCCTGAAATGTTTCTGCTAAATGAAAATAGCCGGACTGTCTTCAGGCATTCCCTTAAATGCCTAATTTGGTTTACTGCCGCTACCATATATTCACCTACCAGGCGAAATTGAGGTACCATTAAGATGTTTAAAATCCCATTGAATTCCGTGCTCATAAAAAAATTGATGTGCTTCACAAAGCAATATTTGCAGCCCATTCGTGTACAGATCACTTTCAGTACTAAGAATGCTCAGTTTTATTATCGCGTGTAAAGGCGGCTCGACTGTAAAATCTGAGAGCAGGGAAAATATAGTATTTGAAAGTAATTTTTTTTCTGGTATTGAAGTAAACTTCAAAAATAATTGGTTTGCCCCAACGAAAATAATAAATTTGTCTCGCATCCGTGAATAGCAATCTATAACTCTATAAGCTCTATTACTACTCAACGACGTAAATGCAGCCGCAACGTCTTCCTAATATAGCTAAATTTTTTATCGCATACACAAGTTTAATACAAAATCTTAAATGTAAATTTACTACATAATGAAAACACAGTATAAGTTGTGGCATAAGCATGTGGCAAAGCACTTTTTATGACTGCATTAGGAAACATTATTTTTACGACAAACAAATTGTTTTTGAGGTGTAATTAATTTTCCAAATTTTTGCAATAAATTTTGTATTAACAGTTGCGGCTCAACCTTACATAATTGATTGTCAAAGCCTCGGAAGTACGGCTGCAGTACATTAAACCTGCTAGATAAGCATTGCACGATTCCGCTTTTCAAAAGCCTCGTTGAGCTATAATCGTCTTCGGAAATAAATATCCGCTGAAATATTGAATGTTTCCCTTTTTTAATTACTATATCCTTGTCGCATTCCACTTTAGGTTGTAATATGCCCGCTACCTCCTTGGTTTCTAACTGAAAATGATAATCAAATGATAAGTAATAAAATACAACCAAGTTTTATTGCAAAATATTTGAAACAAACAATAATCGTTGTATTTACGCATTTTAAAAACGATCGACATTCTGTAGGCGTCTCACATTCAAGGTGTCGTAACTCTACATCACCATCATCCTTGTGAGTAGAACGGCAAAGGAATTCTGGACTATAATACCCCAGTGGCAGAATATAGTCTCCTAAATAACAAAGGCATAAAGACATCCAGACGGTATATTTAAATATTTAAAATGGAATATTACATCTGAAAATACCTGTGCTTAAGTTTCCGCCTATCCACTCTATATTCCAGTTATGTAAAGTAATGTTGCCATCAGTACACCGAAGACTAGCTATATGCACAGCATAATCATCATTTCTATATTTCGGTACTATTTTGAGAGCTGTCCTTTCAGCTGTGTTTAAGTAAGGCACTTTAGCAGAGGCAAAATAGGATGATGAAGAAATTCCGTCCTTGTAATGTTTAATGGTTATATTCATCGGAAATTCAGAAATATGTGCACTAAATATTACAAAAAAATTGGATTGGCATAAATGTCGACATCTTTATCAACAGCATGCTCTACATGGCAGTAGTTTGTTAAAAATTTAATCCGGATAAAAATGCAATCTTACCTTTTTGATTCCAAGTATGTACTTCCATTTCTGTAGTGATAAGTAGAAGTCAGCTCTCCTTCTATTGTGACGTTCTTGAAATGATTCCCACATTCCAAATCAAATGAAGTTTTACTCGAACCAGTTATTATATCAAAATTGTACTCCGGATGATACACATATATAACCTGATTGTGTGGTACATTTGCTTCTACACATACAAATTGTATTTTTGGCATTTAAAAATTTAGGAAATCATTATTCATTATTACTTCAAGCTATTCAGTCATGTTGACATCGAGGAAATCAGCCTCCATCTTGCATATTAATCAGTACATAAATTAACTAGAACCTTACTGTATTTTCCTATAGAATACGAAAGATCAGCCTCCTTGTTTCTGTTCTTATCATTGCAATGGCAAGTATACTTTCCCTCTGAATTTGTTAGCAGTGTTGTATTCAGTTTGAAACCTTCCATAGGATCGTATGACAAAGAATTATTGTCAATTTCTAACTCTTCCTGTATCCTTCCCACTTCTCCATCTTGGGTTTCATTCTTCCGAAATAACTTAAGTGTGGTTGTATCTGTTGAAAGACATGATATTGTAATTATCTCTCTGTTTGTCAGAATGTTATGGTCTTCGCTTAGGCTATAGGGGAAACATGGCCATCGAACTAAAAGATACAGAAATAAATACTTCACTATGGATAATAATTTACATCTGGTATTTTAAAATTAGAAATTACATTATATTGCATTTAATTACTGAAGGACATAAAAGCTACAAAAACATAATTTTATCTTACCATCTTTGTGAGTGAATAGAACGTTAACTGCTGAATCAGGATCTTCCTTATTAAATATTTTGTATTTATATGTAAAATATCTCACGCTCTTTATATCTGGCAATAGCAAAGTCATAATGTATTCTTGGGTTGGTGAACCAAGTTTAGATTTAACCCTTTCGTGACGAAGATTTACGGAGTTAATGGAAGGTTTTCCACCTAAAAAGTATATTTCATTTGACAACGGAGCACTGGATGTGCAAGTCAATTCGTGGGACCAAAACCAAACGTTTGCGCTATCAGTCCAGTAAATACGCATTGATTTTTTATTTGAGTACTGAAGGCATTCTGCCTTCAATTCGCCACTGAAAGAAATACTATCGACGCATTTTATTGTTGAATTCAGTTTTTCAGAAAATACCGTAGCCTCGCAATTAAATAGTGTTCTGTTTTCCTCTACGTCAATGCTACACATTGCACACCCAGAAATCACTAATAAAGAAAAGCAAATATTCAAAATCTCCATAATTGCTGTAGATAATTTTGGATTAAAACACTTTCTGTTAAATGCAGTATTTAGAAATGTATAATTTATAAAACTAATATTACGTAAGATTTGTCTTAATGTTGCTTTTCTTAAAACAATTTCTATTATGTCCCATATCCACTAAGACTCATTATTTAAATGCCCACATGGAATGACCACAATCTAGGAAAGTACTGCGCTCAAACACGCAGCATTATTCATATGTATATGCTCGTTCAGTCAGTAAAAGAGAATAACAAAATAGAAGTAATATTATTTCCTTTGAATTGAGGAGGAAGGGATTCTATCAGGGTAATAAAGTTGTTTGTCTAATTTGAAGGACAACTATCTCAAGAGTTGTAAATGCTACATATTTCTCTCTAGTCTAGATTTCTTAAGAAATCTATTTATTGCAAAGGAAAGTAGGATTGTTTTTATTTGTTGACGGTGAGTACTTTTTATTTTAAGGATAGTCTTCGTGTTTTGTCACTCTCGTTTATCAATTGGAGAACCGAGACATACAATGGAAGAGGTGAGAACAAAAACTGTCAATTGTTTGCTTCTTTTTTGATGTTACGGAAAATTAAATTTCAGAGGGCAAATGTCCTGAAGAATTTTCAATTTTCCTTGGCAACAAAAAAGAAGCAACAAATTGTCAGTTTTCGTTCTCACCTCTTCAATTTCAGTAAACTCCGGGCATAGTGAAGCAATGATTGTAAATATATTTGATGTAGTATATTCACCTACCATGCGAAATTGAGAAGCCATTCAGATTTTTAAAAACCCATTGAATTCCATGCTCATAAAAAGTTGATGTGCTTCACAAAGCAATATTTGCTGCCCATTCATATACACATCACATTCAGTAATAAGAATGATCAGCTTTATTACTGTTTTTAGAGGTTGCCCGGTTGTAACATCTGACAGCAACAAAAACGTAGCATTTAAATGCCATTTTTAAATTGGTATTGAAATAAACATAAAAAATAATAGGCTATCTTCAATGGAAATAATAGATTTTCCTCAAATCAGTGAATAACAATCTCAAGTAGTTGTCTAAAGATATATGTGTAAATACACCTAAAAGCAGTAGTGATTAGTTTGTTGCGTTGTAAAGTTTTCCTGTTTGACATTCCAGGAATAGATATTTCCTGGAATTCCTAGAATAGCTGTAGTTCATTATTACTGACCGACTGTTTGCTTTTTTCTTATCATTTCCTTCTTTATAATATTTGCCAAAGTATCCTTTTCTAAAGCTAAAATTCTCTGAAAATGATATTTACCAGTTTTTTAAATTTATTTGGGAAGGTTACAAAACTGCAACTTTATCTTTCTTAACATGTATATGGCATTTACCTTTATTTATTTAATGCATAGGAAATGTTTATGGCGTTGTAAATGTGATAATTTATGTAATTTCACCTTAAATGTTTATTTTCCCATATTAGTGCTACTATATTTATATGTAGAGTCATCACAATGCCAATCTGTAAACAACAAAGTGAACTGAAATATAAAGCATTGGAGTAAAAATGAAAATGATTGATGAAATGAAAAATCTGTAATCTTGACGTTGAAGGGTGCTTTATCAATTTATTATCACATCTTTGCATCTTATTGGCAGATTTGCGTTATTTAACTTTATTTTATTTAACTTTATTTAACCTTATTTAACGTTAAATGAAGGCAGAGTTTTATCACTAAACTCCCTATCTTGCAGTTTTATAATATTTCGGGAATTCGTCTAATAAAACATGAGACGTTATTATAAATAGTCATACTTATTTATTTTCTATTGTTTCCATTTGCAGTGTCTCTGAATTAAAAGTAGCAACATTTCTATTTTAAACGCATGGATTAATTATTTGTCTCCGGTTTTTAAGTAGTTAAGTTTTCTACCTTCGCCGGCCTTTTTCTGCATGATTTTTCTGCCATTCAGTATTTTCCGACCTTTTCGACAACTTAAAGGTTACACTTTGAGGGAGAATCAGTAAATTTGCAAGCCCTTGCAAAATGGTAATTGTACCCAAAAATTGGCCGATTGAAACCATTTTCCTTGGTATTTCTACAATTTTGAAACGGTTTGATAAGGATTTTCCTTTCAAACGTAAACTGGTTTGAATGTCCGCTTTCTCAGTATGATCAATGAATAAAAATGCAAAAAATTTTCTTTTTGTATTTCTCCTAGTATATATATGTATACTATACCTACCTATATAGCAGGTATAGCAGTTAAAAGTAATTTCTTAGCTGGTATTGAAATAAACATCAAAAATAATAGGTTTGCTTTAATGAAAATAGTAGCTTTTCCTCAAATCAGTGAATTACAATCTCAAGTAGTTGTGTAAACTAAAGATATGTGTATAAATACATCTAAAGCAATAGTGATTAGTTTGTTTTGTTGTAAAATATTCCTGTTTGACATTCCAGGAATAGCTTTTTCCTGGAATTCCTGGATTAGCTAGTTTATTATTACTGAACGATTGTTTGCCTTATTATTTCCTTCTTTATAATATTTGCATTGCAAAAGTATTCCTTTCTAAAGCTAAAATTCTCTGACAATGATATTTTTAACAGTGTCTGTTTAATTTATTTGGGAAGGTTACAAAACCGCAATTTTATATCGATCTCTCTTAACAAGTATTTGCACAGGAAATATTTATGGCGTTGTAAATGCTAATTTATGTAATTTCACCTGAAATGATTATTTTCCCATATTAGTGCTAATATATTTACAATAGTCATCACAATATCAAAAATTTCCGAAATTTTCAAAATTATCAACAATATTGGTGTATTTATTTAAATTTTTGAAGCAATTATTCAGATATATACTTAAATGGCTTTCAAAGGCAAAGCGAACGAATTAATAAATCAGGAATGGAAATGGCTTAGTCTATTTTGAAGATTATCACGCCCTCTATTCTCTGACGGTGATTGTTGTTGCCCATATCAGTCAATATTGACGAACGTCAATATACACCACCGAAGGCTGCCATATTGAATGTAAAACCCAGATAGAGATTTCGTATGTAAGGTAAAACTAAATTAGTTCCATCTTCTTTTTCATGCGGAAATTTAGGAGTTTACAGTTGGCTTATATTTATTGAGCCATCTGTGATATATGCTAATATCACCCACAGCTCCAATGCACCACCTCACGACTGACTGACCTTACGACAAGGAAGGACGACCTTCAACTCCTCAGTCGTTTGCTAGCTCTTGGACCGATTGCTACTCCTAACCTTACACTGGTGTGATCACCTTTGTGTTCTAATTGTATTGTACTTATTCCTTCAGTAACTAAACTGTGTGTGTATTAAATCCGAATTATTCTTTATTCTGTTATTACCAAATCGGACTTACCTCGGATTCATTGGAACATTTCGGCACATCTAAGAGTATCATATCGTAACACATTTATTATTACTCTTACATTACTATTTAATTCATATTTATTGGGCAATCGAACATTGAATGAGAATAGAACCCGGCGAGAAACACTCTTTACCATTCGCATGAATAGTCATAGAGCATTAGTGACCCGATAGGTCATCACAACTGGTACCGAAACCCGAATTCCGCTCAATTTTCGATTAGACCAAATAATTTTAAGATTAAAAATATATAATACTAAGTAATTTTATGAATTTCTTAAATATTATTGTATTGCCATTTTAAGGATTTTAATGAATTAAGCATAATTTTTGAACAAGGTATATGTAAGTTTTACGATAAAATTCTTATAAATAATACCAAATTTTGATAAAAATTGGGAAATTAATTGTGTGAAATTGTATACGTGGTCATACTCTAACATTCTCTTTGTCTTATAGTATCGTGTATATAAATTGCCCGGCGCCATTTTCTGGATACGTGAGCGTGGCACCCTGTTGTGGCTACCCTAACTACCTACTTATACGACAAAGGGCAAGCGGCATTGTAAGCGCCATATTGTACAACACGCGATACAAGTACTAAGTAAGCAAGGTATGTATAAAAACACACATAATTGAAAATTTAAATTAGTTAAGAGTTGGCTTACTCAACGTGGTATAAGACGAAGTCCAGTCAACCACAGTATCAAGGTATAGAGAGGCTTTGTGTACAGCCGACTATAGTACGGTGAAGATCCACCAACTATAGTACACATAAAAGGTATATTGCAGGGCTTGGTTTAGCCTACTGTAATACAAAAGGCATAGTATTTGCCAACTGTAGAACGACTTGGATAAGTCAGCTACAGTAAACACTTACCTGGATAGGGTCATTTGGGTAAATCTAAATAATATTCAAATTAGCAGATTAGTAGTAAGTACATGAGTCCCGTCTCTGCAAGACAAGAAAGACATCTTAAACGGCTCGCCAGAGGTTATCAAGTATACGTACCGAAACCAAGAGCGCCAAGAACCACGGAACGGGGACCAGCATTACCAATAGGAAGAGGGAGAGCCAGAGGTAGAGGTAGGAGTAGAGGTCGAGGGAGAGCAGCAAATAACTCGCAACGAAGGATAGAAGAAAATTTGAATATGGAAGCCAATGGAGACGCTCATGTGAACGGGGAAGTGCAAGCGAACGGGGGTCCACAGGAACTGCCTGAAGCACTCCGCTTCAATTTGGCTCCAGAGCAGCAGGCTCAACTCGTGGAATACATAAGACAGCAACAAAGGCCACCGCCAGCTAACCAAGTATTTCATGTAAACAAAAATGTACCTGTACCAAGATATAATCCAAAGGAGATGACCGCCTTGGGATACCTACAGCGGACATGGCTACAAATGATACAAACCATACTACAGAAGGATCACAAGACATGGTTGGAACACAACAAAACCCCCGAATGGACATGGGACATGTTTAAGGGAGCCTTCACCATTAACTACGATACGTGGCTGGAAAAAAGCAACAGGTCGGAATACCTGGCATCACGAGTCCAACACGAAAAAGAAAATGTTGAAAAATACATATGGGAAATCGTTCGGCTCTCCAAGTTGGTAAATGCTAATGAGCCAGAGGAGAACTTGGCAAGAAGATGTCACCGGGGGACTACTTCGCGAGATAAAAATGGCAATGGGAGGAGCAATACCCTTAACAGTCAACGCGCTCATACTCCAAGCCAAGATGGTCGTCGACAACATGAGAGAAGGGAACGGCAATGGAAGGACCACAAGTTCTTATGGGGAACAATCCCGTGACGCCGGAAAACCCTACAGAGGATATAACAGAGGAAGAAACGGATATTTCAGGGGCAGAGGAAGCTATAGAGGAAACTTTAACGGTCAGAGCACCAGCTCATCAAATCAAAGTAACCGTCAACCACCCCAAACTAATTACGCCAGAGGAAATGGAAACGCTAACCGAAATGGTCAAGGTACAGATCGCCAAGACCGAAACAAACAACCACAACCGGTTAATCAAAATGCGAAACAGAACAGTGGATCAAACCAACAACAAACAAATTCGCAAAAGATGACACAGAGAGGCGGACCTGAATGTTGGTCATGCGGAGGCTTTGGACATTTTGCTCGTGAGTGTCCCACAAAAACAAACAGAGCGATGGCACTCCAGGAAACAGATCACGATTGGGTCACCGATCCAAATTATCTAGAAGAAGAGGCTAACGGTAATTTAAACGCCTAGAGGGGGAGACGGAACACTTTCCCGATCAACTCTGTCTTCCCTTAGCCAATAAGAAAATATACAAAGAATTATCAACTATATCAGTTTTTATTAATGAAACAGCACGAGTCACACCTGCATATTTAGATCCAGGCTCAGACTACTCTATTATACGGAAATCTTTTGTTACAAAAATTGCAAAATTGATTGAACCCTGCAAACCAATCCCTTTGACGTGTGCAAACGGAGAAATTGTTACACCGATCGGAAAAATTAACATGGAAATTCAATTAGGACACAAGAAAATTACACATTCTTTCTTTATATTTGAAAAACTACCAGTACCAATTCTAATCGGAAGAGACTTGGTCAAATCTTCAAAAATTATACTAGATTACGATGGAAACGCTTTTTGGTCCAAAGACGACGACAACAAACGTAAATACAACATAATTAACAAGCACAACGGTCAATTTTTGCTCGCCTTGAACTACGATGAAGTTAAACCTGTTACGGACCAGGACATTGCAAAAATGTTCGAAGATCTACTGGATAAGTACCCAACAGTATCAGGAAAAACGAGAATACTTGGTCGAACCAATGTGGTGAACCACTATATAGACGCACCTGACGAACCGGTATACACTCCTTACCGACAACCAGGAAGAAAGATTGCGGAAGAAATTCGCCGACAAACGAAAGAGTTACTACAACGGGGACTAATCAGACCTTCACAATCACCGTACAACGCAAATGTGGTCATAGCTCCAAAACCGAATGGAAAATTCAGAATGACTGTAAGCTACAAAAAGCTCAACAAAATTACAAGAATGAATAGAACACCAATGCATAACGGACAACACATTCTCAAAGTACTACCTAGAGCGTCCTTGTTTGCAAAGATTGATTGCGAAAATGGATTTTGGCAAATCGCTATGAATAAGAAAAGTATAGAGAAAACAGCTTTCACCGTAGACGGACAACATTATGAATTCCTCGTAATGCCGTTTGGATTAAAGAATGCACCGAAAACTTTCGTCGAATGTATGAATAGAGTCTTGGAAGGACTCATTGGAAACATCGCTTTTGTGTTCGTCGATGACATAATCGTCTTCTCGAACTCACTAGAAGAACATTATCAACACGTCGAAATCATATTGGAAAGACTGAAAAAAGTAAACATCTCCATAAACAGAGATAAAAGCGAATTCGCGAAAACTTCGATTACCTTCTTGGGACATGTAGTAAGTGCTAACGGAATAAGCATGGACCCAGAGAAAATTAGAGCAATAAAGAATTATCCCGCTCCAAGAACAGTTAAAGAGTTACGTCGATTCTTAGGAAAAGTTGGATTCTGTCAAGCTTTCATCCCTAATTACTCTAAGGTCGCAGAACCCTTGAACCTACTATTAAGGAAGAATACATCATGGTATTAGGGAAAACCTCAAAAAGATGCCTTCGAGAAACTAAAGTCCCACCTTTGTGAAGAAGCTACGTTAAGTTGCATCGACTACGAATACCCACTTATCATTAAGTGTGACGCTTCGGACACTGGATTAGGAGCAATCCTCACACAAGTAGTTGATGGAAAAGAAAAAATTATTCACTTTGCAAGCAAACTTCTCCGACCTTCGGAAACTAAGCTGCACGCATGCGAAAAAGAACTTTTGGCAATAATGTGGGCCATTGAAAAATTCTACGATTATATTCACGGAGAAGAGTTCTACATTTTAACAGATAACAAACCACTGGAATATCTACATCGAAATAAAGAAAGTAATTCCAAATTGGGAAGATGGGCAAATAGACTACAGCAATATCTGGACAAGATCAAACACATACCAGGAAAGAAAAATGTGATAGCGGACGCGTTGTCACGAGCTCCTGTAGCACCAACCGGTAAAGAGTCCAATTTTGTTGACGAAGACCCAGAAGTTATGTTTGTTCCATGTTTCGGACTAATGTTTAAAGGTCCAAATTTGGCAAAAATTCGCCAGGAACAGAAGAACGATGAAGAATGTGAGAAAATTCTTAAAGCAATGAAGAGCAATTCGATGGCCACGAGGAGCTCGATGTATTGTTACGAGAACAACGTCTTATACAGAATAATCGATTTAAATTCGAAGTATAATCAAAGAAAGCAAGGAGAAAGTTCTGTCACCACAGTCCCCAGCGTGATCTGCCAGGGAAAAACTGCGGAGACAGGAAGTGACACTAATGCGCATAGTGGTCACACTGAAGCGAACAGTTTAACGAAGAAGGATGGAAAGAAGAATACTGCATCGAAGAAAGTAGCTAAGTCTACAGATGCAAATCAGCTACAAGGGACTTCATCCGGGAAAATAGCTAAGTCTATGGATGTTAGTCGGGATTGCGGACCGAGTCCAAAGCCCAGAGTAGAAAATAGTGTTCGAGAACCGAGTGCACGCGGGAACACAGGAGAAAGTAGCAAAGCGAAGGAAAACTTGTATCCGTCGGAGCGGAACACAAGTAGCAACAAGGAAAAAGAAGCTATGAATGGTAGAATTCAGAAGAAATTAGTACCCTTCATACCAAAATCGTTGAGACCAGAGATTCTATTTCAATTTCATGATGTTCCACAAGCTGGTCACATGGGAGTAAGAAAAACGTTATGTTGGATTAAGTCAAGAGCTTACTGGCCGAACTTAGACAAGGACATTAAGGAATACATTAAGTCTTGTGAAGTTTGCCAAAAAGTAAAGACGTCGCATAAGTTGAAAGCAGGATTGATGGGCTTCTCGGAAGTTGCACCAGCTGTCTTTCACACTTTGTACATCGATTTCATGGGACCATTACCCACTAGTTCAGGAGGAAGATGTAATAAGTATCTACTCGTCGTGCAGGATCAGCTTTCTAAATGGATCGAACTGATACCGATGAGAACCGCTACAGCAAAGCAAGTGAAATATTGGTTAGAATGGATTTTCTGCCATTTCGGAGCACCTAAGGTACTTGTCTCAGACAATGGAGCTCAATTCATCTCAAAGCAAATTAAGAAGTTATGTAAGGAATGGAATGTGACACACACATTTACAAGTGTTTACCACCCTCAGCCCAATCAAGCTGAAAGAGTTAATCAAACGCTGAAAGGAATGATAAGATGTTTCGTCGAAAACCAACAATCTTCGTAGTAATCTACAACACTTCGGCTTAGCACTCAGATCGGCAATTCATCAAACTACGCAAGTGAGTCCAGCTCTACTCAATTTAGGAAGAGAAATCGCGTTACCCTTCGACAGAGCAATGGACGAGTCCAGAGAAATTGATTTTGAGAAAGCAGCGAACCAATTGAAAGAAATACCAACCCAACTCGCGGATATAATTAATTGGGTTAAGGACAACATCGTCGAAGCACAAATCACTTATAAAGATCAGTATGATAAACATCATCAGCAAGTTTCGTATTCCGTAAATCAGGAAGTCCTAATCAGAAATCACGTCATTTCAGAAGCCGCCTTTAACTTTTCGCAGAAATTGGCACCGGCATGGAAAGGACCATACATCATCAAAGAACAAATTACACCTGTCACTTACGAATTATACGATCCTGTAAGCAAAACCTCAATTGGCAAAAGACATGTCTCAGACATCAAACCGTTTCATAAACGTCCCATCACTTTTCCAAAATTATACCTCAAAATTCCTAAACCTCAGAAAATTAACACATCGGCACCTCAACCTCCTACAATTCTGCCAGGAAATTCGAAGAAACACGCCCGTTCAATTCAGAAAACATTAAGATCAACCAGACACACCTACGTTCCAGGGCAATATTCAAAATTCTTCTAAATTCAAAATCAAATTAATTAAAATCAGTAAATAGCTGTAAGTTAGCGTAAGTTCGCATGCATTAGGATAAGTTAGTATGTAATACGATAAGTCAATATGTATTAGGATAAGTAGTATAAGTTAGTATAAGTTAGTATAAGTTAGTATGCGCAAGTTGTTATCAATTAGGTTATATGACTATAATTTTCTTAACACCTTACCTGTCAAAATTAGCACACACAGAGTGCGAATCACACATAAGTACTTAACGCCTTGATATTATAGCACAATAAGTTTATAAATACAATGTACACACCTAAACACACTTCAATCTGTATAACTATCGCTATCTATAATAGTGTGGCTACTTAGCAATGTACCTAGAATAGGGTGGCTACCCAACAATGTACCTATAAGGGTGTGTTTACCCAACAATGTATCTACAATAGTGTGGCTCCTTACCAATGTACATATATTACAGTGGCTCCCTGCCAGTTCAACAAAAATACAGTGGTTACCCCTACAATATACTTGATTAAGCCATACTCTACCAGCCTAACATACACTAAAGTAATGCACATGTACTCACTAACTAATTTCTATACAGAATGTAGAACGTAAAACGTACCACCACCGTAAAACCCAATACCGAAAAACGGTCAGGTCAAAGACAACGGAAATCCGACAAATACGATGCCGACATCCACCCCAACGACAGCTTTTATACAAAAAAATCAAAAGCTGCAAAGCAAATCGGCGTATGTCACACGAAACCTCAAGCCAAAAACAGGGAACTAGCCGACTACCGGGTCCACTTAAACAAGCTTACAAAGTTTCCACATGTGGTCCCCCCTAACAAATATAACGTACTGGTTTGGAGACCCTTGCCACAACTTTCCCGAAAACGACTCAAGAACTACAGAAATGTATCCACCTTTTCAGAGATTTTGTAGTAATACCCTACTTACCTGATATTATAACAACCCTCCATGGTCCACCCACCAAAATACTACCCAATACTCCGGATTCCGATTGGGAAGATGCTCCTAATCCGCAGCAGAACGGAAACTCCACTTCAGAAGGACAACCCTTCTCACCATCACGAAGACCAACCACCCAAACAATGGGAAAAACCCACGAATATGGAAATAGATGACAGCGAACCAGTAACCGAAGAGTTCTTCGTGGTTACCGACACTCCGAAGGGACAACAATTAGTACAGATCAACTCTGTTCCAGAACTGTTCCACAACCTCGATGTCCCACAGACTAAAACTCAAACTACAACCGAAGAGATATCCAACCCACCTAAACCGGATATGCCCGAGATGTACAAGACTTATACTTGCAGACGATGTCAACAATACGGACACATTGGAAAATTCTGCAACAACAAAAGAAATGGTGTGAAAATTCGACAACACTTAAAAGAAAAACACCCATTAGCCTATCAAAAAAGGGTACTTGCCACCAACGCCCATAAATTCTTGAAGAAGCAAGCGAAGTTATTAGCGAAATTTAAAGCGCAGCGAACCGTCTTTTTGACACCCGACCTACTTCAGAGAGGGGGGAGTTCAAAGGGGGGGGAGGATGTGATATATGCTAATATCACCCACAGCTCCAATGCACCACCTCACGACTGACTGACCTTACGACAAGGAAGGACGACCTTCAACTCCTCAGTCGTTTGCTAGCTCTTGGACCGATTGCTACTCCTAACCTTACACTGGTGTGATCACCTTTGTGTTCTAATTGTATTGTACTTATTCCTTCAGTAACTAAACTGTGTGTGTATTAAATCCGAATTATTCTTTATTCTGTTATTACCAAATCGGACTTACCTCGGATTCATTGGAACATTTCGGCACATCTAAGAGTATCATATCGTAACACATTTATTATTACTCTTACATTACTATTTAATTCATATTTATTGGGCAATCGAACATTGAATGAGAATAGAACCCGGCGAGAAACACTCTTTACCATTCGCATGAATAGTCATAGAGCATTAGTGACCCGATAGGTCATCACACATCATGAAAATATTTTTGCATTGATAAAAGTGATTCATTTGCCACATGGTATATATGCAATCATAATTTAAAAAATGCCACGCGAATAACATCTTTTCCCATAATTACACCTCACAATCCCATAATTTTGTTTATATTTGATATCGCATAATTTCATCAACGATTTCAAAATGTACCATAATTTCATTTTCATTTACCACAGTTTCATCTCCATCCCCATAATTTCATTTTCATCCCCATAATTTCATTTTGATTTACCACATTTTGATTTTCATCACCGCAATTTCTCATTTACCAGTTTCATTTTCATTTGCCAGTTTCATTTTCATTAACTGTAATTTCATTTTCATTTACCACAGTTTCATTTTCATTTACCAGTTTCATTTTCATTTACCAGTTTCATTTTCATTTACCAGTTTCATTTTCATTTACCAGTTTCATTTTCATTTACCAGTTTCATTTTCATTTACCAGTTTCATTTTCATTTACCAGTTTCATTTTCATTTACCAGTTTCATTTTCATTTACCAGTTTCATTTTCATTTACCAGTTTCATTTTCATTTACCAGTTTCATTTTCATTTACCAGTTTCATTTTCATTTACCAGTTTCATTTTCATTTACCAGTTTCATTTTCATTTACCAGTTTCATTTTCATTTACCAGTTTCATTTTCATTTACCAGTTTCATTTTCATTTACCAGTTTCATTTTCATTTACCAGTTTCATTTTCATTTACCAGTTTCATTTTCATTTACCAGTTTCATTTTCATTTACCAGTTTCATTTTCATTTACCAGTTTCATTTTCATTTACCAGTTTCATTTTCATTTACCAGTTTCATTTTCATTTACCAGTTTCATTTTCATTTACCAGTTTCATTTTCATTTACCAGTTTCATTTTCATTTACCAGTTTCATTTTCATTTACCAGTTTCATTTTCATTTACCAGTTTCATTTTCATTTACCAGTTTCATTTTCATTTACCAGTTTCATTTTCATTTACCAGTTTCATTTTCATTTACCAGTTTCATTTTCATTTACCAGTTTCATTTTCATTTACCAGTTTCATTTTCATTTACCAGTTTCATTTTCATTTACCAGTTTCATTTTCATTTACCAGTTTCATTTTCATTTACCAGTTTCATTTTCATTTACCAGTTTCATTTTCATTTACCAGTTTCATTTTCATTTACCAGTTTCATTTTCATTTACCAGTTTCATTTTCATTTACCAGTTTCATTTTCATTTACCAGTTTCATTTTCATTTACCAGTTTCATTTTCATTTACCAGTTTCATTTTCATTTACCAGTTTCATTTTCATTTACCAGTTTCATTTTCATTTACCAGTTTCATTTTCATTTACCAGTTTCATTTTCATTTACCAGTTTCATTTTCATTTACCAGTTTCATTTTCATTTACCAGTTTCATTTTCATTTACCAGTTTCATTTTCATTTACCAGTTTCATTTTCATTTACCAGTTTCATTTTCATTTACCAGTTTCATTTTCATTTACCAGTTTCATTTTCATTTACCAGTTTCATTTTCATTTACCAGTTTCATTTTCATTTACCAGTTTCATTTTCATTTACCAGTTTCATTTTCATTTACCAGTTTCATTTTCATTTACCAGTTTCATTTTCATTTACCAGTTTCATTTTCATTTACCAGTTTCATTTTCATTTACCAGTTTCATTTTCATTTACCAGTTTCATTTTCATTTACCAGTTTCATTTTCATTTACCAGTTTCATTTTCATTTACCAGTTTCATTTTCATTTACCAGTTTCATTTTCATTTACCAGTTTCATTTTCATTCACTATAATTTCATTTTCATTTACCGCAGTTTCATTTTCATTCACTATAATTTCATTTTCAGTCACTATAATTTCATTTTCAGTCACTATAATTTCATTTTCGTTTACCACAGTTCCATATTCATTCATTATAATTTCATTTTCATTCACTATAATTTCATTGTGATTCACCATAATTACATTTTTATTTGTAGTGAATGGTTTTTGATTTGGCACAGTCACCTATTTGTAATGCAAAAGTGGTGGACAAGATTGGCCAACAAGAATGACAATTGAAATTTCGTGCGACAACTGATTGACTAAGGAAATATTATATAACCCCAAATGTTATAACCCCCGGAAAACCCCCAGGAGTGTAACACACGTACAATACACGTTTGTTGGACGAAGCCTGCCCGTTCTGTCAGTTTGTACAGTATTATCAATTATAAGCAGTGTAATAATTAATAGTTGTGACCCATTTCGTCATTTCTTATCCTTATTCCTTGTCAAGGAATTCTGGAATAATTTTAGTGCTGGGGTAAAGATGGTGCCGAGTGATTATAATATGGGGTGCTTTCCATTGGGATGGTAAACGTGCGGTGGGATTTCCATTGGGATGGTAAACGTGCGGGTTGACCTGACACCAATAAAGACTTTTAAACTTAAGAACCTTCCGGAAAACATCGTCTCTTTACTAAAACACATTTATCATACATATGTTGCCTGATATGTGTGACAGGAGGTGGGCTGATATCATTGTGGACAGAACATTATTTTTATTCCAATAACAACAATGTCCAAGTCATGGTTTACAGATAACTGTTAACATTTAATATAGGCAAAAGTCGATAATAAAATATAACTGAGTGATTTTTAGCTGATGACTAAAGAAAGTTAATCTTTTAACATTTATTTCAACTAAGAACTTGTTTAATTAATGTTATGGCTATACATTGACATCCACTGTAGCTTTTGCTGAATTGTCTTTTTCTTTGTATCCGTATTGCTGCTTGATGGAACCCAGATATAGATGAATAATATATTCATGATTAGTTTTAACGATGGTCTAATTAACTAAACGGATCGGCTTCTATTTGACTAAACAAACTTTCTTGTGAATATCGTGCAGACAAATGTTCTGTTGAAGTTCTTCAGACTAGTTCGAGGTTGAAATCTTGTGAAGTTAATTACGCTTATTTAAAGTTATTTACTTTGAAGTGTAGCATAAATTAATTTAAGTTTAAATAGTTTTGTTCAAGTAAAAAAAATCAAATTTGCTTTGAAGATGTGATGTTTTACGATTATCCTACGTTTTTCTCGGTTTTCTTGCAGTGGATGTTCCTGTTTCTTCCATGCTGCTTAAACGGGTGCGGTGTGTTACATAACACTAAACTAGTGCATCACGGAGCAAACAGATGAACAGATGGTAGTATATAATGATTTTTTGAACAAACATAAAATTGGAAAAACATATATGTAGGATGGCAACAATGAAAAGGATTCATTTTGAACAGCCAAAACTTGAAATATTTAAATGAAAATATTTATTACTTCGATTTAAATATGAACAAAATTAAAAATATTGAATTACAAATATTAATATTGCACAAAATAGGTGAATTTAGAGCATTAGACAATTGAAAGCTGTCCCCAAATAGGAAAATTATAGAGTTGCACAAATACACAACTTTGATTTGAAATGAAATTACTTGTGCCACACAAGAATTATTGATGCAATGAAATTATATTTGAAGTACAAAAATTGAACCTTAGAGAATTGAACATAAAGATGGGACTGTCTTTTACTTATTCCAATCTAAGTATAATTTTCCCATGTCGAATTCAATGAAAACATGCATATTGTGCTATTTACAATGAAGTGCAGCATAAAACTTCAGTTTAACTTTTGTTCAAGTAAAAAAAATCAAATTTGTTTTGAAGATGAGATGTTTTATTTGCTCCTCCACCTGCTGATGTGTTTTCTTCATTCTTGTCAAATCCAGTAAAATCTGGCTGTATTGAACTTCCGTTATACTTTGTATTATACCTATCATGTGGTATTGGAGGGTTGTCAGGAATAGGAGGTGGCATCTTTATTTGTGGATTTTTATCCGGGTCACCTAAATGTGCATCATGACAAGCATTATGAGGATTTATTTCTTTAGTTTGCATTCAATAACCATTGTCTCGTCATTTTTATCATTAATCTGCAATATACGCAGATGAAAATTGTAGTAAAATAAATTTATCCACTTATTTCTCTTACATCCATACTTTCTGTTGACGAGTAACCAATCTCCTTCGCTGAGCCCGTACAATTGTCCCATTTTAGCAGGATCCCCAATAGCATCTGTTGTGCCATTCTACAGAAACTCATTGGAAGAGGTTTAATTAAGTTTAGTAAACTGTATTTGTTGCAAGAGTTAAATTGTTATCCATTTTTAATTATTATCATCAGTAAAATTCATTTTTCAGTGGAAAATACGGTCCACAAAGGTATTAGCGCAAATATGTTGAAGCCGAAAGAAGCTTTGCTATCGCACCAATTTTATAATATAATCTCTCTTTAAAATATTGATTGTGTGATCACTTACCACAGCGGCAAAAATCTTGTCAGATGGGTTTATGGAACCGCAGTTGTCGCAATAGTGTAGTATGCTGTCGTAATTGTAAGGGACGCCATAAGTACCAGTTGCACAACTCGGAAGTTCTAGTGGCAGGCAATATTCCGATTCTGTAATTAAATTGTCCTTGTATCCTGAAATGAATTGACAATTCATTGCGATTTTTATACAGCGAACTGAGAATTCAGAATTATCCTTTAGCTTTATGATATTAAGAGAACTTATTACTATGAATTATTACCTGGTTTTACATATTTCCAATTTATTGTTATATATTTGTCTCTGTCGTTCCTTTGGTGTTCATGGATTAATCCCACGGTATGAAGAAGTTCGTGAACAAATACTGGAGCGTTGCACAGCTTCCCCACAATAACAGGCTAAAATTGTCAGTCATTATCAGTGACATTAATTATTAATTATAATCCTTCCACTGTTAGCAAAAATTATTATTTTGCTAACAAATTCTGTGAAATAGGAACCGGTTCTTATTCCACCTTCAAATGTGAATTAAGCTATAGATTGGGAGAGTTGTGCGCCAAATCATATACTTATTTACAATTTTTTAAATCTAATTTTTTAGCATAAACGAAATTATACCAAGATTTTTTAACCAAGCAGTATAAAATCTGGAAACCTTTTAGAATATTCATTTCACTTGCCTTGTCACCTAATATATTATTAACATCACTTTAAGAGGAAAAGTAATTTAGAGTTACAATTATCCCATGTCGCTTTTGCTAAAAATATTCAGTTTGTCCAATTTATTAAATTCGCCAAGAAAATTAGCTGGCTAAAATCATTTTCATTTTATCCCGCAACTTTATGTTATCCACAGCAAATCAGAAAATAGCAATCACACTTTGGCAGTTAATTTTAGTAAAAATGGAAATACCTGGTCTGGAACCATTTGAAAAGAAAACCCAGCAGCACAAAATTCTACTGGCGTATCGCCGGATATTTCTGGATCATCCATTAGAAACCGTATCCAATATTCATCCTTTTCTAAATCCAGTGGACGGAAGTTTAGGCACGTGTAATTATTCAAATACTTGATCGCTCCAATTATTTCGGGTACTAATTCTTGGGCTAAAATTCAGGAAACACTCATAAATTGATAGTTATAATTTCATTTTCCAATTTTGCAAAATTTAAAACTTTGCGTTCTTCAACACAATTTGAATTTCCAATTTAAATGAAATTAATTTCTCAAAAACTTTGAGGGAACTTACGCGTTCAATTTTTGCGTATTTTTTACTGATAAATCATTGCAAACAAAAGTATGACAAGAATAATCAAAATGAAACGAAAATTACGTCCAATAAATGTTTGGTGTCCAAGTGGACAAGTTATTTATGGGTGCCGATTCTCACCCACACAGGGCAGATAAATTATAACTTACGCAATTTCTCCGAAATGATGAAGGGAATTGTATTATTTGGCCAGTTTGGAATAACAGGGAAATCAGATCGCTGAGTAGCTGAACTCCGTTTTATGTAGTACCTATCTCCTTGGCGGACATACTTTCCCGAGTTTTTAAGCTCATCTGCGGAAATGTCAAGCAATTAATGATATCCAGCTACCGTATTTATCGAAATAGCTTCACATGAGCGCCATTGTTTCAAACATGGATTTTAGACAAAATTATTTAAATTGTTATTTCCATAAGGGGCCTTATTGTTTCAATCAATGATTTTTCATTTAGCTACAATTTTTTTTCGTATACAATTTTTCAGGTCTAACCTAACCTAGCCCATCCTAACGTAACCTATTTTTATTGTTTTCCTAATGTTATCGCACAGCCAAGGGAAAATCCATGGTTTTCCTATCTACAAAAATCTTTTATTATCTCTTTTGGTCTAGAGCTGATGCTGAGGACAATACAATAATTCGTTCCTTTCGTTTTACATTACCCATATTGCTCATTTAGATACAATTTTTCATTAAGTATTTTTCAAAGCCTGATTAATAGACCATCATGTAAACACCAAATTGATTTGATTATAATAGAAATTTCTATGGAGTATTTAATCATTGAATTTGCCTTACCCAGAATTTCTTTATCCGAACGTAACCCCAGTGATGTTATTTTTGCATTTGTTATATAAAATAGTATTGCCAACAGATAAATGAGAATCTTGAAATTACTCAACATTTTCTTGATTACTATGTGCTAAATACTCTACATTCTCTACGAAATAATGAAGAATATACTCGTTCTTTATCAAAACTGCATAAAAGTAGAGGTTTCTGAGACCCTGAGACCAAGGGCAATCAAAAGACATTATTGTAACAGACAATAGATAGCTGATTAGTCCTTACTGTTTCAACATATCTTCTAAGTATAAATTATGTAATTAAATGCATTAAAAATTATATAGATTGATAGATGTACGCAATTTAAACTTAATTGTTTGGCATTATTCATACGAATAGAATAAGGTTCCTTTGTTATAACTACAACTACTTTTGTAGCTTTAAATGAATCTGACTTCTCTTCACAAATTTTACAACTTTGCACACAAAGATTATTTTTAAAGATAAGTTTAACGGAAAGTGGAAGCAAATGTATACTGTTTTAGCGAGCCGCAGAGCTATAGAGCCGTTGTGTCTGCAACTTTTGAAGGCAGTTGTTATGTATGTATATGTGTCTAGATGTAGTCTCACATTGGTCATGTTAGTTTGTAGTTACTCATGTGTAATAGCTCGCCTTGCAAGCGGTTTGTAGAATTTTGCTATCTAGTTTCTTCTTCTAAAGTTCTAAACACAATATCCTAGCTGATACTCCTTTGGTAGCACCATTGCTTGCGTGATATTTACAAGGATTTTCGGCTAAACAAATAGAAGCTTCTAGAGTTTTAGTTCTATAGAAAGGTCACTAAAGGCTATCAGAACAGTCATGAAAACTCCACAAGAAACGAAAACAAAGAAGAATGCTTAATGCTAAATAGGAGAATACACAGGAAAACCTATATGACATTAAATTTAAGTTTTGAGTAAATAAGAGAAATGGCCAAAAGACTCTGGATTGTCCAATGGCTAGGCTACATAAAATGGCTTTATTATTAACTATGTAAAAACCCGGTTCGTTTCAAGTCTGATCTCAATTATCATTATTTCTCATGACCTGGCAATTAATTTCAGTATATGTTGTTGTGTAAGAAATTACCCGTCTTATTTCTTTAATATTTCCGACCCCAAAAACAGCCTTTCCTTCTTGATGCTGCAAGACACAAACTGTACTTACCTATACGTTCTAAACACACATGATATGAATATGACTATTGGAAACCTTTACATTAATGATAATCAATGAAGAAAATCTTTGAAAATGGTAAGTCTGTTTGCATGGAAATAAGTTCTCGAAAACAATTTCGATTTAGTAAAAGTTTTTATTTCACAGATCTGTCAAACTTACCAACATTTAGCATAAAATCAAACAAGGGATACGTAATACTGAAATTCAGCCAGAAATTGTAACAACAGGTGTATTTGAAAGAGTATTAAAGATAAACATATTTCAAGTATAAATACAACAAAAGGCAGTAGGACCAGATATCCAAGTAGATGAAAAATTGCGCCAATTTTCATGTCAAAGCTAAGGCTTTTAAATTCTTCTTTAGCATACCTTTCGATTTCTATAAATCTTAATGTTGGAAAATGGAAGTTTCGAAGATTTCTCCAAAGGTCAAGGATGCCCACTTCATTCAGTTCTTGGACCATATTTGACAGCTCATTTCGAAAAAATCCACTAAAGAGCCATGCAAGGGGTTTGCGAATTGAAGAGGGTTCAATTGTTACTAGACATTTCAATAAAGGAAACTCCTGCCGAAGGTGTGGTAAAAGGATCAAGGCTGCAGAACTAGCAGTTTCTATAAACAGTTTACGTTTCGTGTCTGACAAACATGTTTCAAATATTTGCAAATGAGTCAAAGATCGATTATCTTGATCAGTATCATGAAAATAAACACTTGAATTTATTTTGTTAGTAACACCATATTCTGCGAAATATTTATGCACAACATCATAGCCTGTACGTTTGGAGTTTTCTGTCGTATGCCCAATTATAGAAACTATTTTATATTTATTTCGAACTAGTTCACCAAAATTTCTCATTGTTATTTTGTCCACAGGAGCAATAACTTCCCCAGTGATGTAACTTTCGTACTCGGTTAGAAGAATATTCAACATCAAAGACAAAATTCCATACAAAAGGAATTTCCTTTGGTTGTGATTTTGGCGGAGAAGAATTGCAATAGCAGACACAATTAAGTTATTTATAGATTCAAAATTTATTTTAATTTTTGCAAAACGAAATATAAGTGTATTAACTATCAAAAGACTTGTTAGCAATAGTAGCCATAAACTCATGTCCATTATGTCAATCCAGATCGACAATGTCTGTTTGTGATACATTTCTTTATTTACACAATATACAAATGTGTATTCCCTAAATGATGTTAAATAAAAGATTTTGCTTCTTTCGTAATGAAAAGTATAAAAATAAGCGCCTTCAGCCGCTACAAAACCCCAATATTTACTTTGCCGCAGTTCTTTGATATTTTTGTAGACAGAAGTGAAATTCAAATGGTCTGCCATTATTTCAAAGGCCTGTGGTTGATAAACATCCATATTGCAGTGTTCAAGGTACCCTATATTAATAAGAATATATGGCGACGGACCACAGTATTTTTTAACATAATATGCATTCGTCATGAAGGTATGTGTAGAAAAAATATCCAATTTGTGGAGATTTTTGTGTAAACCTTTTCTAGTAAATCCTTGCTGTTCCACATGCGACTTTTTGGTATCAATTCTTTCAAATTCTAATGTGAACGGTTGCACTGTCAGCACTTCAATGTCGTTTTGGTCCATCGAATTGACGATTATAAAATAATTTGCAGTCGACCATTTTAGTTCACTTAAAAAATTATATTTGAGTTTGTTAAAGTCATTCTTTGTGGTAATTACCAGAAACTTGTCGCTTGGTCGATGTTCTTCTCGGCCAAACCAGGCATGCACTCCTCCAGATTTCGAAAGGTGTCTAATTGCATCCTTTGGTGGCTCCAGTATTACAGCAACATTACATCCTGTGTTTGACAAAGTACTTGGGTAATTATTCCCTCCTTTGTAATTAGAAAACCAATTATCTTCTTTATAAGGCCAATTAATTGTGGTTCTTGGTGAGAATACTATTTTTTCGAAAATATAATCCTTCAAATTACTTGAAAATGAAATAATGTTAAAATCGCAATTGGGAAATAGTGATGACAGAACTTGACAATCTGTACTGAAAATTATGCAAGAGATAATAATAGTCGTGGTGTGCAGTTTATTACGTGAAATCATTATTCCACTTTTATGTTAAATACGATAATGAACTTTCAATTTACTACATTTTTTTAATTCTTTGAAATCAGCAACAGTATTTAGACAAATATCTGACTACCAGTGCCGATTTCTGACTGAGAGCTTTCTATGTCCCATAGGGCTACCGATTTCGCTGTCGATATCGATTAGAAATACTTCTAGTAGGTCATTTAGGGCACACGGTAATATTAGTAGTTTATTCAGATATCCTATATAGTTCACATACTTATGTCTGTTAAGAATTACTCCAATCCGCCTTTTCAAACGGTTAGGTTTTTAATAGACATTTACAGGCAACATACAGTAAAGTCGAATTTCAAAGTCAACAGCGATATTTTCAAAACTATAGAACTAATACAGTCGTTATACCACTCTATGGAGTCTTGCCATTTACGGCGCGTCTTATTTCTTTTTCTTAAAGTTTACTTTGTGTATAAATCGTACACGTTAAATGTTTTTATTTGAATCATTTGCTGTTCATGTAATATGCTTACAGACAGGTCTACCATGTAATGTAAATATGTTTAAATCCGATAGCCTTATGTATTGTTGGTTTCTCGTTACTAGGTATATAGAACCTAGACATAAATGCGTGAAACATTTATAACCACGGCTCAGATATTTATAATAACCATTAAAAGATATACTTATCCATATGTACTGATTATGTCCCATAGCAATTAAACACGAGCCGCATAGATTTTTATCGAAATAAAAATCTCATCTTTCTATTACTCTTTCCCTATTTACTAACAATAATCTTAAGTTTTATAGAATTACGTATAATAATTATACCAAGTTATGGAGATCAAGGTGTATAAGAGTCTTTTCATAAAATAAGTATAAAGCTGTGATGGGCCTTTGATTCTCTTGAGTCTTCTTGGGACTCTTTTCAAAAAGTTGAGACGAGTTACGATTGGTAAAATCTTTTCTCTTTCACAACCGCAAAATAGAAGTCTGTCAAAGACTCTTTTTACAAACACCTTTTAGAAAGGTTCTTCTTCTTCCCTGTGCCCCAACTCAGTGGATCTTTTAAAGATTTATCCTTCCAGTTACCCTTTTAATTTATATGAAATCAAGAATTTAAAATTCAAATTAAAAGAATTCAAATAAAACTTGCAAAATTACTTTCTCCTACCATCTTATCAAGATGAATTAAAATGAATCCAATATTAACCTTTAATATTTAAGTAGCGTTAATATCACATTCGTGTATTAACTCAAAGCCTCCAAAGGAGAGGGTGGGGTCAAAAATCGACGAAAAGTCTTCGTGATTTAGTTACGCTCCCTAAAAAAATAAATGAATTATTGTTGGTGACACACAGGGAAATGTTGGAACGAAAACCATAGTTTATTAGCTTATTGGTAATGTAGCGATTCTCTATTATTTTAATAAATGATACACTATAATTTACAATTAAAAAAATGTCACACCCGTTAAAGTTATAAAGTTAAAGTTATAAAATAGGATATATACAAAGCTTGGCGATCTATCCGAAAATTTCAAAACTTTTTTCGAAATTAAGCTCATTAAGTTTCTAACAGTACAGTCTTAATTTCAATGTAGGTTTACTTGGATTTTCTGTTCTAGTTTACAAACGCATAATGAATAATACTTGGCACTAAAATTTGAAGTACAGTACAAGTGCTTGCTTTTATATTTGTTATGAAATCTTTGACGACACTTAAGTTGCCGAATGGATTTAAACTTTTGAAAGCAGGTACTATGTACAACTGCGTGAGTTTACCGAATTAAAATTCTTTTGTGATATTTGAGACTATTATTCCTATCAAATATAACACAGGGTACAACTAAGTAACTAACTTTTTTCCCCAGTATGGGTTCTTATACGAATTTTAAGGCTTGCGGTGTGTCTAAAGAATTTACTACATAAACTACAATTATACGGTTTTTCTCCGGTATGAATTCTTTCATGGCTTTTAAGGTTTCCGCTACATCTAAAACGTTTACCACACACAGAACAACTCTACGGCTTTTCCCCACTATGAATTCTCTCATGGCTTTTAAGGTTTCCGCTAAATGCAAAACGTTTATCACACACAGAACAGCTATAAGGCTTTTCCCCTGTATGGATTCTTTGATGAGACTTTCGTTTTGTATTGGATGGAAAATTCTTATTGCAGAAACTACAACTATACCGTTTTTCACCAGTATGAATTGTTTCATGGAGTTTAAGATATGCATTGGTCAAAAATGATTTCCCGCACGTGCTACAGCTGTATGGTCTTTCTCCAGTATGAACCCTTTCGTGGACTTTAAGGCCTCCACTAAATCTAAAAAGTTTATTGCACACAGAACAACTATAAGGCTTTTCCCCAGTGTGAATTCTTTGATGGCGCCTAAGATAGCCATTGCATAGAAACTTCTTACTGCAGAAACTGCAACTAAACGGTTTTGCCCCAGTATGAATTTTTTCATGTTTTCTGAGCCAAGTGCTGCGCCCAAAAGATTTTCCACAGGTGCCGCACTTGTAATGTTTCCCCTCTCTGTGAATTCTTTCATGAATTTTAAGAGACCAACTATTAGTAAATAATTTACTACACAAACTGCATATATAAGGTTGCTCTCCAGTGTGAATTCTTATATGCTTCCCTAGACCTGCACTAAAGGAAAAGGTTTCTCTACACAAATTACAACGGTAAGGTCTTTCCCTCGTGTGAAATCTTACATGACTTTCAAGGCTTTGCAAACAATCAAACGTTTTACTACAGAAATTACAACGATAACGTTTATCATCGCTATGAATTCGTTCATGATTCCTGAGCATGCTATTAGTTTTAAATTTCTTTGTACAATAATTGCACTTGTACGGTTTTTCCCCAATATGAATCCGTAAATGATAATGCAGGCGGTCATTCGCTGTAAACTTCATATCACAGAAAATACAACTGTACGGCTTTATTCCACTGTGACTTTTTTCATGACGTTGGAGATGGTCCTTCCTTCCATATTGTTTGCCACACAAATTACAGGTATGAAGTTTCTCCACCGTGGCAATTTTTTTTCGGTTTCTTAATCCAGTTTCATTATTAGCTCTCCGCACAGATATTTTATCTTCGTTGGCATTTCAAACAAATTTTTCAAAATTAGTACAATTACGTCTACATTTATTGTCATTTTGGTGGAAATTATGTATTTTGTTTGGGTTACCATTTTTAACAGCTGCTCGTTTTCGCAATTTTGCATGATTTGATTTTTTGGGAGTGCTTCTTTTTCTGGTTTCTTCAACAATATCCACTTTGATTCTGGTAAGTAATACTTTCGGTTGTAAATGGTTATCACACATTTTCTAAATACATAAAATGTTTATGTAAAAAAAGGATGTTAGGTTTTTGGAAAAGAAGTTGGTTGTCTTATGCATACATTGAAATCCGTACACTACAATGCAATCTACTTTCCTTTTTTCCATTGTTTTGCAATTCCAGGTTTATAAAACCCATTTACCGTTTTAAAACTTTCATTTGCGTTTATAAGGGACATTATTTAAAAGTTTACAGCCAAAATTTCTCAAACCATACAAATAATAATTTTTAATGGAAAAAATTTCCGTGCCGTATGTATGTTAGCCACAATATAGAAAATTAGGCTTTGGTAGAAATACCAAGGTAATTAAAGACAAATAATAATAATATTAAGTGCTCTTAACTGAATTGTCTTCAATGTCTTCAAATGAGAGGGTGGAGCCAAAAATCAACTAAAAAGTGACTTCGTAGTTTGTGTGCCCTCTCAATCGGTTTAACTAATGGAAATGGAAAACTAATGGACTTTAACAAAAATGCTTGAAATTTGATTGCCTACGTGATGATTGCAAATTACAATACAATTCAAACATTCTTTTTTAAAGCAAAAATTGCAATGTTGGGCATAAAAGAAAGTAGAATGTCGTTATATTATTATAACCGTGTTTAAAAGACATGATGCCAAGATAAGAAGCAATTCTTATACAGTACATTTAATTTTTACCAGCCTGACATTAGTAATTGTAAATAGCTTAATATTAAAAGTTAAAATAAAATTTGACAAAATGAACTACGTACCGCAATACAACCGAGATTCACAACTCACTGGAACTTCTAAAGATTTATACGTCCAATTGCCTTTTAATTTAAATATTACAAATTATAAATTCAAATTGAAAAAAATAAAATAAAACTTAATACAAAATTACTTACTCCTACCATTTAATCAAGATGAATCACATTGCCACAGAATCCGGTTTAACCAATAATGCTATTTAAGATGAAATTTTTATTAATTTTTACAGAAAAAATAATATTTAAGTACTGAATATTTAATATGCGATTTTAGTATTGTGGTGTTACTTATAAATGTGTTGATAAATGTTTTTTTAAGAATGGAATTTCGTCACTACATGAATGAGAAAGCAACATTTACAGCGGCTTCCAAATTGCGCTTGTTGAAATGTACCTTGGATAGTAATAATATATACTGTTTATTGGGGTATTTTGATTTGAGATTCTGTGACATGAATGACAGGAAAAATAAAAAATATATAATTTATAATGCATCATGACGCCTGAGCATCACGCCATGAAATACAAAATCGCAAATTATGGGATTGCAATGTACTGTGAATTTGCAATAACTTTTCTGAAATATTTAAGCATAAAAATTTTAATTATCATATGCTTTTATTTCAAAGTTAAATGACCAAAAGTGAGATGGTCAATTATATTTATTTAGAAAGGGGCTAATGATTTTATTTGCGGTTTTGGCACTTTATACACACAAAAGGAAAATAAATACAATATGCAATATATGTACATAGACTCTTACACATAACACGGTTTTACTACACTACTTCACCATTGCACCTCCTAAGATATACCAGTTGAAAATAAAAAAAACAGTCTTACGATGTAGTAACGACTGGACAACGAAAAATTGTGAGAATCCTTTTGAATGACCCCACTTTTTCAAATTTTGCAGAATTACTTTAATCACTACTAGAACACTAATGTGTTTATATATTATTATATATTTAAATTATATTTCATATTATTATTATTCCAATTTGCTGATGTTTCATATTTTTGGCGGTTTTAAAATTGAAAAATATGATATACGAAAAATTCCTAATTTTACATTGAAAAAGTTCCCGAAATGTATCTTAAATAACCTCAAAATTTGATACACTAATGCAAATGAAATAATATAGACAGAATCTCCATTTCTTTGGCTAAAGATTTTAATGTTGAATTTTTAATTTATCAATTGTGCTTTGAGTAAAAAGTAATTAAAAAAGACAGCATTATGAATCGAACCGAAACACATCAACGCCGGATCAATTCCCACTCACGTCTTTTAAAAATTACTTTATACTCACAGCACAATTGATAAATTAAAAATTGAACACTAAAATCTTTAGCCAATGAAATGTAGATTCACAGTAATTACTGTTTTTTGAAATCTCTAATATCTTCTGAAATCTTGTTTTTTGCATGATTAAAAATCTGAATTAAAAACTCCTTCTGAATTAATTCAATACATTAAACAAACTAATGACTGGTGCTACGACGTTTTAATACTTTCTGTTTCTTTAGTTCTACTTTCGCTACCGAGTTATTTCATTGCAGTGCCTTTCAATCAAATACTATAACTACATATGAAAACAAATTACACGAAATCTATGCGATTTCAAGATTGTGACTAATATTCAAAATAAAATGAACAATGGAAACATTACTTACGTGGAAACAATGGGAAATAAAATGTAAATATGAATGTTTACCGCATATAATATTTTATTACACAAATTCTTAAAATGCTTTTAGTAATTTCGAAATTACGATTTTAAATAACATGGAACACTGAATATGCATTTTAGCTGTGACTTTTAACAATACCTACACTTCTCTGCCAAGAATCAATAATATTTGTTCTTGGTGTTGCCATACTTTGAAATGTAGACTAGCTCTGCACTCGGTATCGACGAGTATCAACGTGCTTCGGCAAAAGCTGATGGAATGCCTTTTCAGAAAGTGGACGCCCCTTTTCCCCGTTTTCGAAGACATAAAATGATGACTTGAGATCAACATACTCGTTCAAAAGACTTTCTTCCAGTTGGATCTCTTCCCATTTCAATTTACCAATGTAAAGTCGTTTGCCAAAACAGAAACGCTTTCGGTATTCCAAAAAGTCAATCAAGCGGCTACCCACGGTCACAGCACAATTGTACAAAACAAAATTTTGAAATGGGGCCTCACAAAGTTTATTGATGGTATCTCTGTAGTATGCGAAGAAAAAGTCACTAACAACGACAACTAAAGTCTCAATGTTCCAGATACCTTTATCGAACAATTTTGTTGCACCAAAATTTTCAAGGGTGAAGATTTTGACACTTTTAGGCACATAAGCAGAATTAGTTGGTTTTTCACAATCACCACAGTTAAAGAACTTCAAGTGAGTCAGTTGAGGACAATCCATAAAATGAGAGAGGAACGAAAATAGGAAGGTTGATTCAATACATAAATATTGCAAGTTCTCCAAAATTAGTGGCTGACTGCACAGTAAGGCTTTCGGACGGTTGACTTTAGATAAAACAAGTTTTTGAAGTGAGCCTGGTAACGTGATCAAGGGTAGGGGCACGGAAGAAATCCAAGTAAAGTTCCGTAATATTCATTTGACTGTTTAAGGAATAAGGAATATTAAGCAGCCCCAAATGCTCCATAACCCACTGAGATGATTTTCCATTCAATATTTGAACACCGTCATCTAAAATCAGCTTATCCAGCTTAACATTTCCCAATAAATCTACAATCTACAACATATTTTGTTCCGCAGGCAGGACTTGAACAGTGTAGTGATACTTCCTTTGCGGTAGAAAAATCCACAATGTCATTCATTAGAACACGATTCAATCCGATTCCGTCTTGAAAAAATGTCGCACCTTTTAATTCTAGTTTAATAGAGCAAAACTTAATTCCTGGTTCAAGGTTGATTCCGCAATATGACAGTGCTAGGTCTTTGATATGTCCAATGAGGTGTAATGGTGGACTTTTCAACTCTTTTCCATTAAAGTCAATTGATAGTTTTGTCATAAATTTCGCATCCTTCAGTACCATTGGCGATTTTGATATCCAAGGACCCATGTCAATAGTTTTCATACTCTCTCTTTCGCTGACGAAAAATCCTAAATTTAGCTTTAGTTCCTTTATGTACTTTTGTTGCCTGTCAAAAAACTTTTCTAAATCTTCAATGGCCCACAAAAAGTTTTCCTCCTTCCTACACAAGTTTCCAGAAAACTTGAATGCACTGAAAAGAGTTGTCAAGTCCAGAAAACAAGAATCAAAGTCCACAGGAAGACGGTTAGGTATCCTTTTGGCAATTTCTGCATCAAAGTGGATTTGTGTACAACTTGCAAGAGATAATTTCCCTAATGAACCCCATTCCTGACAAACAAGACGCGCTCTTTTGATATCTTCAATGCTGAGGAATTTGAAAACAGTTCGGATCACCTACATTTTAAAACTAATTTAATTAAATGTGTTTGCAAAGTATTACAAAAATATTTAAATATAAATATTAATACGTAGCTTAATTTTTCTCCTGTCTACAATTTTTTTTTAAATAAGTCAAATTAATACAAACAATTATTAGATTATTACTTACAGAACTGAACAGCAATGGATTTTTCGAGTTCTCTTTATGCAATGCTTTGTCCTTCATGCCATCATTGGATGAGAACGTCAAAATATCTTCCTCATTTCCGAATTCGGCTGTCTAAGAAAGAAAATAAAATTTTGGTAAGCAGAATAAAACTTTATTGTGTTTAATATTGCAACGAAAATTCCAATTGCAATTATGTCATTAAATGTTTCTTATTTTTATTTTGGAAAGGATGTCGATATCGATGTTCTTAAATCCGAGCGTTAAATAAAGAGTAAATATAATTTCGTAATTTTACCAACCTCGATTTTTGATAGGGTCTGATGTATTAAATCACCAGACTTTTGCTTCAATTCAGCGTTATCTGAAAAATTAGATTGTATTTTCAATTACTAAAAACAGGTTTAGGTAATATAAAAATAATGTATTAAGTGTAATAGAATAATGTCTTCGTAGTTACCACCCCGAATTTCCGGTGAGTTATTGGTTCAATTTTTGTGATAAGGAGGGGAAAGTGGAAAAGTTCCGGGAAAGTTGTTAATAAAAGTGCTTTTAGAGCTGTGGGTATTCAGAAATATCGAAACCGTGCTTACTACAACCGAAATTACTATAACAAAAATACTAATAAAATAAAAACCTCTATTAGTTTCCTTTCTCTTTTTCTCGATTTCTAATGCCTCTGATTCATACTTTGAAAACGTCTCCATTACAAGCTGAAAAGACAAACATAAAATTAATTTTAGAATTTTTATAATCCAAACCACAACCTACATTTAATGGCATAAACCAATGATTTTCATTTTGAAATTACCTGTTTTGCTTTGGTTGAAGATACTCCTGTATAAAAGTCAGTTCTTCGGGCTAAGAAGCTGAAAATTTTGTCCAGCAACTGAAAAAATGGCAAATCACAAATTACTAAGCAAAAAGGGGTTGCATACTTTCATTTTCATCCATTAAAACACATTTTTGAATAGAACTTACATCATGTACTCCTCTTTCATTTCGATGGGCCATTGTCATAAGCATGTCTTCAAACGCTTCTGAATCACACAAGGCCATTCTTGATTTTGTAAAATTCTTCTATTTAGTACACAGATTTGAGATTTGAAGTAGTGGTGATTTGGAAGATTATGAGTGAGGCAAAGTTTGCGTCAACAGTGTCAAGTCTGTCAAATGGTACAGTACAGATTTAGACATTCGTCTAATAAATGAATGTTTAAAGTTTCAAAGTAGATCCCTAATCCAATCCAGCTGTGATTTCAATGTAGAATTCAAATGTCGACCGCACTTTTTTGGAAGGCGGATCTTATCGCTACAAAATACTCAAGGCTAACTATAGGCTCTTATCGTCCTCATAGAACTCTCAAGGGTTGCTGAAGCAAATATTTTAATAATAATAATAATAATAATAGTAATAATTTAATTAATTTTACCATGAAAAATCAAAACTAATTAAATTTGTGATGAAAATGCAAAACTAATTAATTTTGTCATGAAACCAAAACTGATTAAACGTTTTATTATTTCAAAATTAAGTGATAATGATCACATTACGAAGATATCCAATTATATTTGTTTGAAAAGAGGCTATGGGACTAATATTAATTATAATTGCGGTTTTTGAGTTTATGTATACCAAAGGAAAATAAATACATCATACAATATACATGCATAGACTCTCAAGCATAAGTAAACTTTACAACACTACTTCACTTTTGCTTTTGCATTTATCCTAAAATACATTAGTTGATACTGAAACACAAAATCATCGGAAGAGCAACCTTTTTGTAATCATGTTGCACTTTGAATGTTATTGGCAATTTTTTTACTCCATACAACATTCACCTTACTTATTAAGTAAAAAATATTCCAAAATTGCAGTATCTCGATTTTTGCCATTATAGTTAAATACTACAGTTTTTAATTCAGTGAAGTTAATTACATTATACTGCATGCAATCTGCAAAGCTAATATTTATGCAATACTTGCGCCTATGTAGTAATGACAGAAGGTCGAAAAATAATGTGAATATTACCGCACTTTTTCGAATTTGGGCAACGACGAGTTTTATATTGGAACAAAAAAAAGTTGGCAAAATAGGAACCAATTAAGGTTGCACTCAAAATGATTACAAATGGTCTGGTTATTAAAACAAAGCAACTGAAGTTCCCATTTTTTAATTTTTGTAAAAATTAGAGCCAAAAAGTTGCATTTGAGCCAAATGAATTATTTATATAATCGCCTTATAATTTGGCTTTAATTTTCACAAAAATGCAAAAAAGGGAACTTCGATTGTTGTCTTGACTACGAGACCACTTTATATCGTCAGAATTATCAGTATCCTAGGTAATCATTTTGATGTTTACAGTGTATAACATTTTATTACACAAATTCTGAAAATATTTTTAGTAATTTGGCAATTACGATTTTATTATTCACTTTAGCTGTGACTTTACAATACGTAAACTTCTTCGCCCAGAAGTATTAATATTTGTTCTTGGTGTTACCATACTTTGAAAAGTGGACTAGATCTCCACTTGGTATCGACGAGTATCGACATGCCTTGGCAAAAGCTGATGGAATGCGTTTTCAGAAAGTGGACGCCCCTTTTCCCCGTTTTCAAAGACATAAAATGATGACTTGAGATCAACATACTCCTTCAAAACACTTTCTTCCAGTTGCATCTCTTCCCATTTAAGTTTACCAATGTAAAGTCGTTTGCCAAAACAGAAACGCTTTCGGTATTCCAAAAAGTCAATCAAGCGGCTACCCACGGTCATAGCACAATTGTACAAAACAAAATTTTGAAATGGGGCCTCACAAAGTTTATTGATGGCATCTCTGTAGTGTGTGAAGCAAAAGTCACTAACATTGAGAACTAGAGTCTCAAGGTTGCCAGTCCAGTTATCTTCGTCGAAGAACAACATTGTCTTTTCACAATTTTCAAGGGTGAGGGTTTTGACATTTTTAGGCATAGCATATGTGGAATTATTTGGTTCTTCACTATCACCACACGAATAGAACTTCAAGTGAGTCAGTTGAAGACAATTTACAAAATGAGAGAGGAACGAAAATTTGTGCGTTAACTCAATACATAAATATTGCAAGTTCTGCAAAACTAATGGTTGACTACACAGTAAGGCATTCGGGCTGTCGACTTCAGATAAAACGAGTTTTTGAAGTGAGCCTGGTAACGTGAATAAATCAAGGGTAGAGGCAAAGAATAAATCTAAATAAAGTTCAGTAATATTCATTTGACTGTTTAAGGAATAAGGAATGTCAATCAGCCCCAAGTGCTTTATAGCCCACTGAGATGATTTTCCATTCAATATTTCAACGCCAGCATCTAAAATCAGTTTATCCAGATTAACATTTCCCAATAAATCAACAACATATTTTGTTCCGCAGACACGACTTGAACATCGTAGTGATAACTCTTTTGCTGTAGAAATGTCCACAATATCATTTATTAGAACACGATCCAATTCAACTCCGTTTTGAAAAAATGTCGCACTCTTTAATTCTAGTTTCTTAGAGCAAAACTTTATTCCTGGTTCAAGATTGATTCCGCAATATGACAGTCCTAGGTCTTTGATATGTCCAATGAGGTGTAACGACGGACTTTTCAACTCTTTTCCATTAAATTCAATTGATAGTTTTGTCATAAATTTGGCATCCTTCAGTACCATTGGCGATTTTGATATCCAAGGAGTCATGTCAATAGTTTTCACACTCTCTCTTTCGCCGTCGAAAAATCTTAAATGTAGTTTTAGTTCCTTTATGTACTTTTGCTGTCTGTCAAAAAATTTTGCTAATTCTTCAATGGCCCACAAATAGTTTCCCTGTTTTAAACACAAGTTTCCAGAAAACTTGAATGCACTGAAAAGAGTTGTCAACTCCAGAAAACAAGAATCAAAGTCCACAGGACGACGATTAGGTATCAGGTTGGCAATATATTGATCAAAGTGGATTTGGGTACAACTTGCAAGAGATAGCCTTCCTGTTGAACCCCATTCCTGACAAACGAGACGGGCGCTTTTGATATCTTCAGTGTTGAGGAACTGAAAAACATGTCGGATGACCTACATTTTAAAATTAGTTTCATTAAAGGTCCGCGGTGGTTGTAATTATAAAAAAGTATACAAAAATATTAATATTAATAATTATTTCTGTCTAGAAAGTTTCTAAAAAATAAATCAAATTAATACAAACAATTATTACTTACAGAACTAAACAGCAATGGATTTTTCCTGTTCTTCTTATTCAAAGCTTCGTCCATCATAGCATCATTGAATGAGAAAGTCAAATCTTCCGCATTTCCCGATTCGGTTGCCTAAGAACAAAAATTTTAGTAAATACTATAAGACTTGGTTTTGTTTAATATTGCAACGAAAATTCCAATTGCAATTATGTCATTAAATGTTGCTTATTTTTATTTTGGAAAGGATGTCGACATCGATATTCTTATTTCCGAGCATTGAATGAAGAGAAAATATAAATAGTTCAGTATAATTTAACAAACCTCGAATTTTGGTAGAGTCTGAAGTATTAAATCACCAGACTTTTGCTGCAATTCGTCATTATCTGAAAAGAATTGAAATTTGAATTACTAAGACATGTAAACTTAGGAAATACAAAAATAAGTGTCATAGAATAATGTCGTAATAGTAATTAACCACCTCGAATTTTCGGTTGGTTATTGAATTCATTTTTTGAAATAAAGATGAGGAAAATGGGAAAGTTCAGGGGAAAGTTGTTAATAAAAGTGCTAACTAAGCACAGAATAATGGACGTAGGTCGCAGTCGCACTTTTTAAAAACTTTCCCAGTGTCCAAAATATTATAGTAGGTATTAGGAAATATCGAAGCCTATTACTTACTAAAATTTAAACCTTTATCGGTTTTTTCCTTCTTTTTCTTTTTCTCCATTTTTAATGCCTCCGATTTATACTTTGAAAACTTCTCCATTACAAGCTGAAAAAGTAAACAATCAATTCATTTTCGAATTTTTATTATCCAAACCACCGCCTACATAAACCAATGACTTATATTTTGTAATTATATTACCTGTTTTGCTATGGTTGAAGATACTCCTGTATAAAAGTCAGTCCTTCGTGCTAAGAAGCTAAATATTTTGTCCAGCAACTGAAAAAATTAAAAATTGCAAACTACTAAGCTGAGGTGTTGTATTTTTTTACTCACACTTTCATTTTCATCCATTAAAACACATTTTTGAATTTAACTTACATCCTGTACTCCTTCTTCATTTCGATGAACCATTTTCATAAGCATGTCTTCAAAAGCTTCTGAATCACCGACAGCCATTGTTGATTTTCAGTGGGAAAATCCTTTTATTTAGTACACAGATCTGACGTAGTAGTTATTTGAAAGATTCAGAGTAAGGTCAAGTTTGTGTCAACAGTGTCAAGTTTGTGAAAAGGTACAGATTCAGACATTCGTGTAATGAGTAAGAGTAAGGATGTCAATTTAAAGTAGAACTAACCTTAATCCAATCCAGCTGTGATTTCTGTGTAGAATTTAAATGTCGACCGCACTTTTTCGGAAGGCGGATCTTATCGCTACAAAATACGCAAGGCTTGCTATAGCCTCTCACTCACCATCCTCATAAAACTCAATACCTCAAGCGTTACCGAAGAAAATATTTTAATAATAATTTAATAATTTAATTTAATTAATTTTTTCTTGAAATGCAAAACTAATTAATTTAGTCACGAAAATGTAACGTTTTACTACAGAAATTACAACGGTGATGCTTATCCTCACTTCAATATGAATTCAATATCAATTTACAATTAATTTAAAATTAATTTACAATTAACCAGTCTGGCATCAATATTGTAAAGTTTCAAAAATTAAAATCTAAGAGAACATAAACTACGTATTGTAATACAGCGGTGATTTACAACTCAGTGGACTGGTTAAAGATTTGTCTTTCCAATTGCTCTTATAACACGTAATCAAAAATAAAATTTTAAAATTCAAACTGAAAGAATTCAAAAACCTTTAGTACACAATTACCTACCCTTACAAAATAATAATACAATAGTTTCAGAATGCTTTTATTTCAAAGTTATGTGATCGATCACATTAGTAAGATATCCAACTATATTTGTTTGAAAAGGGGCTATGTGACTAATAATTTTAACTGCGGTTTTTGAGACTTTATATACACCATAGGAAAAAAAATACATTATACAATATACATGCATGGACTCTCAAACATAAAACTTTACTACACTTTCATTTTTGTATTTATCCTAAAACACACTATAGTTGATACTAACACACAAAACCATCGGAAGAACAATTTTTTGCAATCATGCTTGTACTTTGAATATTATTGACAATGTTTTTACTCCATACATCATTCACTTTATTTATTAGGTAAAAATGTTGCAGAATTGCAGTATCTCGATTTTTGCCATTAAATATTACTGCAGCCTTTGATTCGGTATCATCATAATATTACCCTGCATGTAATCTGCAAATAAGTTAATTTTTATGTGAACTAGCATTGCAGAACAATGCATACGTCTATGTAGTAATGATTGAAGAACAAAAAGTCATGAGAATATTGCCCCATTTTTTTCGAATTTAGGGAGCGACGATTTTTATAATGGAACTAAAAGAAAGTTGGCAACCAAGGAATTAATTAAGCTTAATAATTAATACAACTGTTTTTCTACTGCACTAAATTAAAGAAATCGTAGCAGTAAAATGACAATCTGGAAGTTTAGTTTCTGTGGAAATATTAGTGAAGTATACAAGAGCTCAATTTGGGTGACAACTTGACCAGAGAGTTCCCATCATTTTCGCCCACATAAGTCTTTTTTGGACCGTATGAACTTTTTCATGTATTTTAAGGCTATTTTTGCACTTAAACGATTTGCAACATAATTCACATTTCTAAAACCTTTCCCCAGTATGACTTCTTAGATGAACACAAAGTGCACCATTGGCAAGGATGCAAAAACCCATGGGTTTTTGAGCAAAAACCCTCGACCCATGGGTTTTTGTGGGTTTTTGGGGTTTTTGGGTTTTTGGGTTATTGGGTTTTTGGTCTACCAAAACAATGTAATACTCTGTGTATATTACTTAATATTTATTCTTTTTTGAGTCATAAAGGAAAAATATGATGAAGAAGGATAGTTCTTAACTATTATTGTCAAGTATATTCATATTTTGCAGGATAAACGGCAATTTGTTAAGAAAATTACGGTGTGTTTTACATTCCCGCCTAGCAAAAACCCAAAAACCCCAAAAACCCATGGGTTTTTGATAAAAAAGTGGGTCGGGTTTTTGCTCAAAAACCCAAAAACCCAAAAACCCAAAAACCCTGGGTCGGCATCCCTGACCATTGGTCATAAAAAGCTTACTACAGAAACTGCAACTGTATGGCTTTTCTCCAGTATGAATTCTTTCATGTCTTTTAAGATTAGAACTGTTCACAAATGATTTCTCGCACGTGTAACAATTGTAGGCTTTTTCTCCAGTATGAATTCTTTCATGTCTTTTAAGGTTACAACTGCTGGCAAATGATTTGGAACATATTTCACATTTATAGGGTTTTTCCCCGGTGTGACTTCTTTGATGGCACTCAAAAGTTTCGAATTAAGTATAAACTTTTTACTGCAGAAACTACAACTGTAAGGTTTTTCCCCACTATGCATTCTTTCATGGAGTTTAAGATTAGAACTGATCGTAAATGATTTCCCGCACGTGTTACAACTGTATGGTTTTTCTCCAGTGTGAATTCTTTCGTGGACTTTAAGGTTTTCACTAGTTCGAAAAAGTTTATTACACACAGAACAACTATAAGGCTTTTCTCCAGTATGAATTCTTTCATGACGCTGAAGTTTGCAATTAGCTCTAAACGTCTTACAGCAGAAACCACAACTATACGGTTTTCTCCAGTGTGAATTCTTATGTGCGACTCTAGTCCTGCGTATACCGTAAAACTTGTACTGCAGAAATTACAGCTGTAACTTTTTTCCCTCGTGTGAATTCTTACATGACGCTTAAGGCTTGCAAACCAACGAAACATTTTATTACAAAAACTACAGCGGTAATTTTTATCCTCAACATGAGTTAGGGCATGACTCTTAAGTTGCCCATTAGTTTTAAACTCCTTAGTGCAATAGCTGCACTTATACGGGGTTTCTCCAGTATGAATCTGTAAATGGTATTTCAGGTTTGCAATCTCTACAAACTTCTTACCGCAGAAAATGCAACTGTACGGTTTTATTACACTATGACTTCTTTCATGACGATGAAGATGAGATATTTTCCCGTATTGCTTTCCACACAAATTACAACTATGACGTTTTTCCAACAAATACATTTCTTTACGATTTCTTAATCCAGTTTCGTTATTTGCTGCTGAATTTGGAAACAATTTTTCGATATTAATGTAGTCATTTTTACAGTTAATTGTCATTACAGAATTTATGTATTTTGGGTTACCATTTGCAACAGCTGTTCGTTCTTGTAATTTTACAAGGCTTGATGTTGGGAAATTGCTTCTTTTTCTGGTTTCTTCAACAATGGCCACTTTGATTCTGGTAAGCAACACTTTCGGTTGTAAACGGGAGTTGGACATTTTGAAAATATCTAATATTTTTAAGAATAAAAGCAGTTATTTAACACTAAATTATATTTCGTTCTCTTTTGGGGAAAAAGTTGATTGTCTTATGTATATTAAATAGGTTTTCAGACTATTCCAACCTCGGAAAGGTATAAAATTATTTGAATTAGAGACTCTCGAGGTTAACATATTAAAACGCTTTTATTTTAAAACGTGAAATATCAAGCTTTCGATAACCACTGTTATCTTCTTCAGGATAATAGTAGATTAGATGGTTGCAAGAGTTAATATCATTTGTAGTTGGTGTTTAACAATCAAAGATATGAAAGAATGTAATATAGAAAAAAACATAAGTTATGAGATTAAGTTGCTACTGGAAATTAACATTGATTCATTTTTGGAAGTAATAGGGATAACCAAACTGAATTAATTTTTAACCCAGTGTCTAAGTTCATTCTATTGTTCGTATTGTGTATATATAAAGATTCTTTAAACTTTCTTTGTAAAAATCTCGGTTCTTTCTCTAAAATTACAGTATTTTCCGCATCAATTTCATGAGTAGGATTTTCTGCTATATGTAACGCAACGGCTGAAGATTCCACACGATTATGTCGAATATCCGCGAGATGTTCTTTTACTCGTGTTTTATAATCTCTTGAAGTTTCGCCTATATAACTGGAATTGCAATCTTTACATGGAATTTTGTAAATTCCTGAATTAATAGATATGCATTTGTCCTTGTGGTTACAAAGTAAAGTATTTAGTTTCTGTCCAGTTAAAAAACCAAAATTTAACGGAAGGTATTTTTTCAGAAGTCTTGTTATCTTATAAGTACTCTCTCCAACATAAGGAAGAACAAGTCTAGGAATTCCTTCGTCTGGTTTCTTGTTTTGATTTGTCAAATATTCTATTCTTTTCAAAATAAGATTTTTTGGATATTCATTCTGAATTAGCACATCCGTCAAAAATTTCAATTCATCTTCTAAGTATTCTGGGCTACAAACTTTGATTGCTCTTGTTACTAATGAATCAATAACCGAATTTCGGTGACTACTTATATGGTACGAATTATAATTTAAATAGCGGTTAGTGTGAGTAGGTTTCCTGTAGACATTAAATCGTAGAGTTCCATCTTCTTTCTTTATAATGTTGATATCTAAGAAGGGTAAACTGTTGTTAAATTCTTCTTCGTGAGTGAAACGTATAGAAGGATGGAAGGAATTCAAAGAATCTTGAATTTTAATTTTAAATCTCGATCTGATAATAGCAAAGATATCGTCAACATATCTAATCCATTTTTTAATTTTCGTGTTGTTAGAAACTAAGTTGACTTCCAAGTTGTTAAGAAAAATGTTTGCTAAAATAGGTGAGATTGGAGAGCCCATAGGAGTTTCTTCTATTTGTTTATAATAGTTTCCTCTCCAAGAAAAATATGTGTTGTTTGTGCAGAATTCCAAAAGTATTATGATATTTTCTAGTGATAGTTTGGTATTCGTCTTCCAAGTTTCATCGTTTGATAATCTTTCTTTGATATAATTAGTTGTAAATGTAATTGGTACTTTTGTGAACAAAGAGACCACATCATAAGACACCATGGAATCACCTGGACGTATAATCGTATTTTCTAGTTGCATAACTAATTCTGAAGAGTTTTTCACAGAAAAATCATGAGTAAATTTAAAATATCATATTTTTTGACAGAAATCAGACTCATCAATAGATTAGAAAAAACAACTAAGAAGCAAGCAAGAGTAGAAAATGATATAAAGTTCCTGAGACGTTGCTACAAAAACAATTTAATTCCAAATGGATTAAAATTAAAGAATCCTGTCACTGGATATTCATCTATAAAGAGAGCATTCAACAACTTTAATAGGACGATAATCAAGATGCTAATTTGCAATTTATATTCCACATTGCATACTTTGAACTTGCTATCTACTTCCTTAAAGACTGAAATTGAACATAAAATACCAGAATGCTTCCTTCAAATTAGTCAATTTATTAAAGATGATAAATTCCGATATTTCATGGAAAGAAAGAATATTCAAATAAAAAAGTTTAATCTATTAATGGAAAGAAACAAAATAACTACTACTGGTCATTCTACAATACTTCTTCCACCAATCAACTGTGAAGAGAAGAATACTGTAATTAATATTAGTGACTTTCAAATATCTGAAGAAGAAAATAAAATCTTAAAACTTGGATTGAATTTTTCTATTCCCAAAAACTTAAGAAGTGAAATCATTGACACTGCAATAGCAGTTGAAGAATTTATTTCTGAAAAAGTTGAAAAAGAATCCATTAAAAATTCAATTAGACTAGATGTAGCTAATATTTTGAACGAAGCTAAGCCACCAAAAAACTTGATGTACTACAAAAACTTAGCATTAATTTGTAAACAACTGAAAGAAAATTCAAATATTGTCATTATGAAAGCAGACAAAAAAAACTGTACTGTAATTATGAATAGAATCGATTATGATAACAAAGTTTCCTCACTCTTGTCTGATGATTCCTATCAAAGAATTAACTCTGATCCTTCAACAAAACATTTTAAGGATTTGAAAACATTCTGCGCCCAATTACTAAACAAAAAAGAAATTACAATTTCTGAATATAAGTATTTTATTAACTCCAAATACGCTTGTCCTTGTTTTTATGGCTTACCTAAGGTTCATAAAGAAAATTTCCCTTTGAGACCGATAGTGGATTTCAGAAAATCTCCAATATACAATTTATCTGTGTTCCTGAAATCTTTTTTGGAAAGGAATTTTAAATTTACTCATGATTTTTCTGTGAAAAACTCTTCAGAATTAGTTATGCAACTAGAAAATACGATTATACGTCCAGGTGATTCCATGGTGTCTTATGATGTGGTCTCTTTGTTCACAAAAGTACCAATTACATTTACAACTAATTATATCAAAGAAAGATTATCAAACGATGAAACTTGGAAGACGAATACCAAACTATCACTAGAAAATATCATAATACTTTTGGAATTCTGCACAAACAACACATATTTTTCTTGGAGAGGAAACTATTATAAACAAATAGAAGAAACTCCTATGGGCTCTCCAATCTCACCTATTTTAGCAAACATTTTTCTTAACAACTTGGAAGTCAACTTAGTTTCTAACAACACGAAAATTAAAAAATGGATTAGATATGTTGACGATATCTTTGCTATTATCAGATCGAGATTTAAAATTAAAATTCAAGATTCTTTGAATTCCTTCCATCCTTCTATACGTTTCACTCACGAAGAAGAATTTAACAACAGTTTACCCTTCTTAGATATCAACATTATAAAGAAAGAAGATGGAACTCTACGATTTAATGTCTACAGGAAACCTACTCACACTAACCGCTATTTAAATTATAATTCGTACCATATAAGTAGTCACCGAAATTCGGTTATTGATTCATTAGTAACAAGAGCAATCAAAGTTTGTAGCCCAGAATACTTAGAAGATGAATTGAAATTTTTGACGGATGTGCTAATTCAGAATGAATATCCAAAAAATCTTATTTTGAAAAGAATAGAATATTTGACAAATCAAAACAAGAAACCAGACGAAGGAATTCCTAGACTTGTTCTTCCTTATGTTGGAGAGAGTACTTATAAGATAACAAGACTTCTGAAAAAATACCTTCCGTTAAATTTTGGTTTTTTAACTGGACAGAAACTAAATACTTTACTTTGTAACCACAAGGACAAATGCATATCTATTAATTCAGGAATTTACAAAATTCCATGTAAAGATTGCAATTCCAGTTATATAGGCGAAACTTCAAGAGATTATAAAACACGAGTAAAAGAACATCTCGCGGATATTCGACATAATCGTGTGGAATCTTCAGCCGTTGCGTTACATATAGCAGAAAATCCTACTCATGAAATTGATGCGGAAAATACTGTAATTTTAGAGAAAGAACCGAGATTTTTACAAAGAAAGTTTAAAGAATCTTTATATATACACAATACGAACAATAGAATGAACTTAGACACTGGGTTAAAAATTAATTCAGTTTGGTTATCCCTATTACTTCCAAAAATGAATCAATGTTAATTTCCAGTAGCAACTTAATCTCATAACTTATGTTTTTTTCTATATTACATTCTTTCATATCTTTGATTGTTAAACACCAACTACAAATGATATTAACTCTTGCAACCATCTAATCTACTATTATTTGCATTAAGATTCATGAGATTTCCATAAAATTCCAAAAAAGTTGAAAATTCAACCTTGTTCGATTATTATGAAAAATTCAGGAAAAATCACTCATACAACATGGATTGCAGCTGTGAAAATATTATTTCAAAAAAAGTTTTTTTTCGCCCGGGAAAAATTCGAATCCCCAAAAACCGGGCATAGTTTTGTACTTTTTCTTTTTTCCGAATTATTTGACCCAGTTACCTTCAATCGATTTTAATCAAATTAGAGATTTCAATGTAACTTTGCACTGGCTTTCAAGTGGTGTAAACAGTTTTGTTGTGCTACTTGCAGTTCTTCCGGAACAAGTGTATACCTTAGTTATGGACCACGCTGTAGTTCAGAAAACTGATATATTCTATTTCTCATTAGCCTTCATAAGCGGTCGCACTAAAATTCACCCCCAAAATGGATTTGGCACCCCCAAATAAAAGGCAACCTTATTAAGGTGATCATATTTTCCCATTGTAAATTGGCTGCGTAATGGTCCTCAATCTTCGTCTATACGTACCCTAAACGTCCCCCAGTTGAAACTAGACGCCCCAAGAAAAAACGCACCTTCCTATAGAAAACACCCCCGCAATAGGCAAAGCCCCCCCTCCTCAATTGAAACCCAACAAATATATCTACATTGAAGTCTGATCTTTTATTAGGTTAGGTAATGTGCTAGTGCTGATGAATGTTATAATTTTAGAATTTCGTCACTACATGAATGAGAAAGCAACATTTACAGCGGCTTGTAATTTGCGCTTGTTGAAATGTACCTTGGATAATAGTAATGTGTACTGCTTATTGGGGTATTATGATTCGAGATTCAGTGACATGAAGACAAAATGGAAAAATAATCTATAATGTATCTATATATATATATAATAATTTAATATTAAAATGTAATAATGTATCATCACACATGAGCATCACGCCCACGCCGCGCCATGAAATGCAAAATTATAAATAATCAGATTGCAATGTACCGTGAATTTACAATCATTTTTCTCTAATAATTCAGCATAAAGATTTTACCATATGCTTTTATTTCAAAATTAAGTGACCAAGATCGCAAAAGTAAGATGGCTGTTATATTTGTTTAAAAAGAGGCTAATGATTTTATTTGCGGTTTTTGACACTTTATATACACAAAAGGAAAATAAATACATCATACAATATACAACAAATGTACATAGACTCTCCCAAGTAACACGACTTTACCACAATTTCACTATTGTAGTCCTAAAATACACTAGTTGAAAATAAAACACAATACAATTTAGTAATGACTGAACAACGAAAAATTATGAGAATACGACCCCATATTTTTTAATTTTGCATAATCGTGTGCAGAACACCAGTTTATTTATATATTATTATATGTCTATATTATATTTAATATTATTACTCCAATTTGCAGGTGTTTCATATTTTTGACGATTTCAAAATCCGAAATATATGAAATTGGCATATATGAACAGCTTCTAATCTACTTTGTCTGCGTGATTGTTAGTTCGCTACAATGTGCTAGTAGGCCAAACAAAACACATTGGTTAGCTAAGTATTTCCTCCTGTCTTCGCTTTAGATTGCAAAATATCAGCATTTCAACCTTGGAAGTTCTACTGTGTGCACCTCGAAAACTATTCCAAATTTTCAAATTTGTGTCGCTAACTCTTTCTCTTGATTTAATGAAGATACGTAAAACCTTTTCTAATAAAACGATAAATCACCAATGAAAATTGAAAAAAATCTCGATTTGTATCTTAAATAACTTCAAAATTGGATAAATATTTTCGAAATGTTTGTAAACACTACAAACCTTATTTTCTATAATGAAGGCTTGACTTGGATTTTGGGATTGTACGTATACCACGAGAACTTTTTTTCTCGAATTTTTGAACCCCACCCCCTTTGAGGACCATTTCGCAGTATTTAGCCAAATTGTAGCATTTTGGGCGGGGATATTTCGCTCCCTTTCTCTATTTGTAAACAAACACATATTGAATCCTACTTAGCACTGTGTGCTTTTATTTACTTGGTATGAATTCTTTGATGACATGATGACACTTAAGTTGCCGAATGGATTTAAGCCTTTGAAAGCAAATACTACAATTGAAAGGCTTTTCCCTAGAATGAATTGTTTCATGTCTTTTACGGTGAGAACTGCTCACAAATGATTTGGAACATATTTCACATTTATAGGGGTTTTCCCCGGTATGACTTCTTTCATGTCTTTTAAAGTTACCATTGCTCACAAATGATTTGCCACATGTTGCACATTTAAAGGGCTTTTCCCCACTATGAATTTTTTCATGTTTTTTAAAATTACCATTGGTTGCAAATGATTTGGAACATATTTCACATTTATAGGGTTTTTCCCCAGTATGAATTCTTTGATGAACATTAAGTTCACTATTGCATTTAAAATCCTTACTACAGAAACTGCAACTGCACGGCTTTTCTCCAGTATGAATTTTTTTATGATATTCAAGACCAACATTGCTACGGAATAATTTGTTGCACAGGATACAATTATAAGGCTTTTCTCCAGTATGGCTTCTTCCATGTACTTTAAGGGCACTAGTGCTCACAAATGTTTTGCAACATAATTCACACTTATAGGGCTTTTCCCCGGTATGAATTCTTTGATGAACATTAAGGGCACTATTTGTTTTAAAAGGCTTATTGCAGAAACTGCAACTGAACGGGTTTTCTCCAGTATGGATTCTGTTATGATATTCAAGACCACCAATGCTGTTAAACAATTTGCCACACAGGACACAACCAAAAGGCTTTTCCGAACTATGAATTCCTTCATGATTTTTAAGGTTTGCAGCGTATCTAAAGGATTTACTACAAAAACTACATTGATAAGGTCGTTCTCCAGTGTGAATTCTTGTATGAGTCTCTAGGCGTTTAAATTGGGCAAAGGTTTCACTACAGAAATTACAACGGTAAATTCCTTCCCTCGTGTGAAGTCTTACATGCATAGCCCGGCATCCCATTGTCACACTTACACTACACTACACTTTATTTGGGTGTACAATAATACACTTACACTACATTACACTATATTAGTGTGCATAAAATTACTTTTACACTACACTACACTATATTAGTGTGCATGAAATTACACTTACACTACACTACACTATATTAGTGTGTATAAAATTACACTTACACTGCACCACACTTCTTTTGTGTGTACAGTATTACACCTACAATACACCTCACTTTCTTTGTGTGTATGGTATTACACATAACACTTACACTACACCACACTTACACTACTACTGTCATGGCCGCCTTAATGGGAGGCCATTCTGGCTTTTGCGGGGCCTCGAAAAATTTTAGGGTCCTCAAAATTATAGGCATTCGCAAAATCCAATAATTGATGTTCAAAATCAAAAGAATTTATGGAAAATGTGCTAAAATTTTAAAAGAATTTGCTCAATCCTCAAAAAAATCCTCAAAACAACCTTTACACTACACTTACACTACACTACCTGTTTATGGCAACTCATACACTACACTTACACTACACTACCTGCTTAACACAACTCATACACTACACTTACACTACACTACCTGCTTAAAACAACTCATACACTACACTTACACTACACTACCTGCTTATAACAACTCATACACTACACTTACACTACACTACTTGCTTAAGACAGCTCATACACTACACTTACACTACACTACCTGCTTAAGACAACTCATACACTACACTTACACTACACTAAAAATAAAGTGTACCTTACACTTTTTACACTCTTTTACACTTACACTCAATAAAGTGTAGTGTATGCCGGGCTATGCTTACATGACGTTCAAGGCTTTCAACAAAACTAAACCTTTTCCTACAGAATTTACAACGGTAATGTTTATTCTCACTATGAATTCGTTCATGACGCCTAAGATTGCCATTAATTTTAAACGTCTTAGTGCAATAGCTGCATTTATACGGGGTTTCCCCAGTATGAATCCGTAAATGGTCTTTCAGGCTTCCTTTCTCTGTAAACTTCTTACCACAGAAAATACAACTGTACGGCCTAGAGCTGATTAACAAGCCCCTATCGAGCCATTCTCGAGCCGAGCCGTTTTCGAGCCGAGCCGTTCTCGAGCCGAGCCGTTTTCGAGCCGAGCCGTTCTCGAGCCGAGCCGTTCTCGAGCCGAGCCGTTTTCGAGCCGAGCCCTTATCGAGCGGCTCGACAACGGCTCGTTTAGAAAAAAATCTTACTAGAGTCGGGCCTCAAAATTTACAAATGTCGACAACACAACAAGTGATGCATTTGGTAAAACAAAAATAACGACGGTTAGTAAATGACGAAAATTGATGATTCGAACAATTAGGGTATTTAGGGTACAGGTAGGGTACAGTTAAAGTATTTAGGGTACAATAAAGGTATTTAGGGTACAGTTAGGGTATTTAGGGTACAACAAGGGTATTTAAAGTATAGTTAGGATATTCAGCGTACAGTTAGAGTATTTAGGCTACAGTTAGAGTATTTATGGTACAGTTGGAGTATTTAGGGTACAGTTAGGGTATTTAGGGCACACTTAGGGTATTTAGGGTACAGTTAGAGTATTTAAGGTACAGCTAGAATATTTAGAGTACAGTTAAGGCATTTAGGGTACAGCTAACGTATTTAGAGTACAGTAAGGGTATTTAGGGTACAGTTAGCATTTGTAGGGTACAGTTAGCCTTTGTAGGGTACAGTTAGCCTTTGTAGGGTACAGTTAGCCTTTGTAGGGTACAGTTAGCCTTTGTAGGGTACAGTTAGCCTTTGTAGGGTACAGTTAGCCTTTGTAGGGTACAGTTAGCCTTTGTAGGGTACAGTTAGCCTTTGTAGGGTACAGTTAGCCTTTGTAGGGTACAGTTAGCCTTTGTAGGGTACAGTTAGCCTTTGTAGGGTACAGTTAGCCTTTGTAGGGTACAGTTAGCCTTTGTAGGGTACAGTTAGCCTTTGTAGGGTACAGTTAGCCTTTGTAGGGTACAGTTAGCCTTTGTAGGGTACAGTTAGCCTTTGTAGGGTACAGTTAGCCTTTGTAGGGTACAGTTAGCCTTTGTAGGGTACAGTTAGCCTTTGTAGGGTACAGTTAGCCTTTGTAGGGTACAGTTAGCCTTTGTAGGGTACAGTTAGCCTTTGTAGGGTACAGTTAGCCTTTGTAGGGTACAGTTAGCCTTTGTAGGGTACAGTTAGCCTTTGTAGGGTACAGTTAGCCTTTGTAGGGTACAGTTAGCCTTTGTAGGGTACAGTTAGCCTTTGTAGGGTACAGTTAGCCTTTGTAGGGTACAGTTAGCCTTTGTAGGGTACAGTTAGCCTTTGTAGGGTACAGTTAGCCTTTGTAGGGTACAGTTAGCCTTTGTAGGGTACAGTTAGCCTTTGTAGGGTACAGTTAGCCTTTGTAGGGTACAGTTAGCCTTTGTAGGGTACAGTTAGCCTTTGTAGGGTACAGTTAGCCTTTGTAGGGTACAGTTTGCCTTTGCAGGGTATAGTTTGCCTTTGCAGGGTATAGTTAGCCTCTGCAGGGTACAGTTAGCCTTTGTAGGGTACAGTTAGCCTTTGTAGGGTACAGTTTGCTATTGTAAGGCATACTTGGGTTATTTAGTGTACAATTAAGGCATTTAGGGTAGGTGCACCCGGTTTAATGTAAATGTACTCTATTTACCCTAGCAGTAATCTAGGTACCGTTAATACTTTAATTGTACCCCCAATACCCTAACTACACCCCAAATACCCTAACTGTGCCCGGAATACACTATTTGTACCATACAAAGGCTAACTGCGCCCTTAATACCCTAGTTGTACTCTACAAAGGCTAACTGTACCTTAAATACCCTAAATGTACTCTTCAAAGGCTAACTGTGGCCTACAATGGCTTGCTGTGCCCTTAATACCCGAACTGTAACCCTAATACCCTAACTGTACCGTAAATACCCTAATTTTCCCCCGAATACCTAATTGTACCCTAACTACCTTAACTGTACCCCAAATACCCTAACTGTACCCTACAAATATAGTAAAGATACCCTAGACCATATTTGAAGATAAATACTTGTCTGAATTATTTCAATATTACTTTTTATGAATCTGTATGCAATTTTCAGTTAATATTGAACTTATTTTATCATAAAAATATAGTACAGAAACAATATGTGTGGCTATTGTATCATATTGCTTGTTTTCTACTACTATTACATCATGAGGCCCACCTATTTTTTGTTGACAAGCTCGTCGAGCCGCTCGATAAGGGCTCGGCTCGAAAACGGCTCGGCTCGAGAACGGCTCGGCTCGAGAACGGCTCGGCTCGAAAACGGCTCAGCTCGAGAACGGCTCGGCTCGAAAACGGCTCGGCTCGAGAATGGCTCGATAGGGGCTCGTTAATCAGCTCTATGTACGGCTTTATTCCACTGTGACTTTTTTCATGATGTCGAAGTGTATACTTGTTCCCATACTGTTTGCTACACAAAGTACAAGTATGAAGTTTTTTCACCGTGGCAATTTTTTCACGATTTCTTAATGCAGTTTCATTATTTGGTGCTGATGTCTGAGATGAACCTCCCCGCACAGATATTTTACCTTCATTCGCTTTAGAAACTATTTTTAGATATTTATTATTTATTACAATCACTTCGATACCACTTTGTCATATTTATGTATTTGGCTTACCTTTTCCAACGTCAGTTCGTTCTTGCAACTCTACACGGCTGGATTCTGCAAAAAGGCTTCTTTTAATGATTTCCTCTACAATTACCACTTTGATTCTGGTAAGCAATACTATCGGTTGTAACCGGGCGTCAGGCATTTTCTAAAATGGAAAATTTAGACACACATTAAAAATAATCGGTTTAACTTCTGGAAACTTAATTACATTTTCTCATATAAATACGTTTAGCTAATAAATACATTTATCCAGTCTCAAGTATCATTACTCCGAACTGATAATATGCCTTTGCCTCTCAAGTCTTAATATCAAAAAATAATCTTCATTGATCCCCCTTAAACATGGGGTGCTGTGCGAGGTTCTTTGCATTTACATTTTACAAACTCGCAAAAGAATAGGCTTTTACGTCCATGTCTAATTTCTTTTATACCCCCTTGGCGTTTTCCAGTCGGAAATTTTTTAAGTTTTATGACATCAAGAAAAATTCAAATTGAAAGAATTCAAATAATACTTTTATTACAAAGTTTCTTACTCCTACCATCTAATCAAGATGAATTAACATTGTGGCAGAATCAAGCTCTTTCCCTTTAATATTTAAGTACACATAAAGTCACAATAACACGAAAACTACTTTTTTGTTTTGAAATAACCGTAATCACACACTACATTACACACATGTTAGGGCAAAGGGAAGAACGCCGACAGCAGACAGGAAGTTCGCCGACACACCCCTAAAACTCAACCAAATGACCCAGTGACCCCATGACATGACCAAACACGTGACCCTGAACAATTTCGTACATTGCCGACAGCACCGGAAACCACAGGAAGTAGGAGAAATGCCCGCCGACAGTAATAAACACACGGCCGACAGTAGTAAACACACGGCCTACAGTACCATAACACCAGCCGACACTGCTTTCCATGCATTACTATAGTCCACACCTTATATACAGTACTGCTAATAGCCAAAAAAGTACTTGCAATAAACAAGATAGTATTTCTAATACCCCAAACAGCACTTCTAAAAGCAAAGACAGTGCTGTGAACAGCGCAGACAGTGGTGCGAACAGCGCGCACACTTGTGCGAATACCGCAGACACTTGTTCGAACAGCGCACACACTTGCACGAACAGCGCAGACACTTGCACGAACAGCGCAGACACTTGCACGAACAGCGCACACACTTGCACGAACAGCACAGACACTTGCACGAACAGCGCAGACACTTGCACGAACAGCGCAGACACTTGCACGAACAGCGCAGACACTTGCACGAACAGCGCAGACACTTGCACGAACAGCGCAGACACTTGCACGAACAGCGCAGACACTTGCACGAACAGCGCAGACACTTGCACGAACAGCGCAGACACCTGTCCGAACAGCATAGGCAGTGGTGCGAACAGCGCAGACAATGGTGGGAAAAGCGCAGACAGTGGTGCGAACAGCGCAGACAATGGTGGGAAAAGCGCAGACAATGGTGCGAACAGCGCAGACAATGGTGGGAAAAGCGCAGACAATGGTGCGAACAGCGCAGACAGTAGTGCGAACAGCGCACACACTTTTTCGAACAGCGCAGACAGTGGTGCGAACAGCGCACACACTTGTTCGGACAGCTCACACACTTGTTCGAACAGCGTACACACTTGTTGGAACAGCACACACACTTGTTCAAACATCGCACACACTTGTTCGAACAGCGCACACACTTGTTCGAACATCGCACACACTTGTTCAAATAGCGCACACACTTGTTCGAACAGCGCAGACACTTGTGCGAACAGCTGAGACAGCTATGCGAACAGCCCAGACACTTGTGCGAACAGCGCGACAGCTATGCGAACAGCACAGACAGCTATGTAAAATGGCAAAAAGGTATTTAGTTTGCCCAAGATAGTAGTAAATACAAGGCCGACAGTAGGCTAATACTCGCCGACAGTACTATTGAAGATGTATGAAAATGAAAAACTGAAATTCAATAATACTCACAGCGCAGACAGTGGTTCCAACAGCGCAAACAGCTGAGGAACAGCGAAGATAGTGCGGCAAAAAGCGGAGACAGTGTGGGAAATAGCGCATTTAGTAATAAAACAACCGCAGACTGTACCAAATATACTGCCGACAGTGGCAAACACACGGCCGACAGTAGTAAACACACGGCCGACAGTAGTAAACACACGGCCGACGGTAGTAAACACACGGCATACAGTACCATAACTCCAGCCGATACTGCTTTCCATGCATTACTATAGTCCACACCTTATATACAGTACTGCTAATAGCCAAAAAAGTATTTCCAATAACCAAGACAGTATTTCTAATACCCCAAACAGCACTTCTAAAAGCAAATACAGTGCCGAGAACAGCGCAGACAGTGGTGCGAACAGCGCAGACAGCGGTGCGAACAGCGCAGACAGCGGTGCGAACAGCGCAGACAGTGGTGCGAACAGCGCAGGCAGTGGTGCGAACAGCGCAGACAGTGGTGCGAACAGCGCACACACTTGTGCGAACAGCGCAGACACTTGTGCGAACAGCGCAGACACTTGTGCGAACAGCGCAGACACTTGTTCGAACAGCGCACACACTTGTTGGAACAGCGCACACACTTGTTCGAACAGCGCACACACTTGTTCGACTAGCGCACACACATGCACGAACAGCGCAGACAGTGGTGGGAACAGCGCACACACTTGTTCGACCAGCGCACACACTTGTTCGACCAGCGCACACACTTGTTCGATAAGCGCACACACTTGTTCGAACAGCGCACACACTTGTTCGAACAGCGCACACACTTGTTCGAACAGCGCACACACTTGTGCGAACAGCCCAGACACTTGTGCGAACAGCGCAGACAGCTATGCGAACAGAGCAGACAGTTATGCGAACAGCACAGACAGCTATGTAAAATGGCAAAGCAGTATTTAGTTTGCCCATGTTAGTAGTAAGTACAAGGCCGACAGTAGGCTAATACTCGCCGACAGTACTATTGAAGATTTATGAAAATGAAAAACTGAAATTCAATAATACTCACAGCGCAAACAGTGGTTTAAACAGCGCAAACAGATGAGGAACAGCAAAGATAGTGCGGAAAATAGCGGAGACAGTGTGTGAAATATCGCATTCAGTAATAAAACAACCGCCGACTGTACCAAATACACAGCCGACAGTGGCAAACACACGGCCGACAGTAGTAAACACACGGCCGACAGTAGTAAACACACGGCTGACAGTAGTAAACACACGGCCGACAGTAGTAAACACACGGCCTACAGTACCATAACACCAGCCGACACTGCTTTCCATGCATTACTATAGTCCACACCTTAGATACAGTACTGCTAATAGCCAAAAAAGTACTTGCAATAAACAAGATAGTATTTCTAATACCCCAAACAGCACTTCTAAAAGCAAAGACAGTGCTGTGAACAGCGCAGACAGTGGTGCGAACAGCGCGCACACTTGTGCGAATACCGCAGACACTTGTTCGAACAGCGCACACACTTGCACGAACAGCGCAGACACTTGCACGAACAGCGCAGACACTTGCACGAACAGCGCACACACTTGCACGAACAGCACAGACACTTGCACGAACAGCGCAGACACTTGCACGAACAGCGCAGACACTTGCACGAACAGCGCAGACACTTGCACGAACAGCGCAGACACTTGCACGAACAGCGCAGACACTTGCACGAACAGCGCAGACACCTGTCCGAACAGCATAGGCAGTGGTGCGAACAGCGCAGACAATGGTGGGAAAAGCGCAGACAGTGGTGCGAACAGCGCAGACAATGGTGGGAAAAGCGCAGACAATGGTGCGAACAGCGCAGACAATGGTGGGAAAAGCGCAGACAATGGTGCGAACAGCGCAGACAGTAGTGCGAACAGCGCACACACTTTTTCGAACAGCGCAGACAGTGGTGCGAACAGCGCACACACTTGTTCGGACAGCTCACACACTTGTTCGAACAGCGTACACACTTGTTGGAACAGCACACACACTTGTTCAAACATCGCACACACTTGTTCGAACAGCGCACACACTTGTTCGAACATCGCACACACTTGTTCAAATAGCGCACACACTTGTTCGAACAGCGCAGACACTTGTGCGAACAGCTGAGACAGCTATGCGAACAGCCCAGACACTTGTGCGAACAGCGCGACAGCTATGCGAACAGCACAGACAGCTATGTAAAATGGCAAAAAGGTATTTAGTTTGCCCAAGATAGTAGTAAATACAAGGCCGACAGTAGGCTAATACTCGCCGACAGTACTATTGAAGATGTATGAAAATGAAAAACTGAAATTCAATAATACTCACAGCGCAGACAGTGGTTCCAACAGCGCAAACAGCTGAGGAACAGCGAAGATAGTGCGGCAAAAAGCGGAGACAGTGTGGGAAATAGCGCATTTAGTAATAAAACAACCGCAGACTGTACCAAATATACTGCCGACAGTGGCAAACACACGGCCGACAGTAGTAAACACACGGCCGACAGTAGTAAACACACGGCCGACGGTAGTAAACACACGGCATACAGTACCATAACTCCAGCCGATACTGCTTTCCATGCATTACTATAGTCCACACCTTATATACAGTACTGCTAATAGCCAAAAAAGTATTTCCAATAACCAAGACAGTATTTCTAATACCCCAAACAGCACTTCTAAAAGCAAATACAGTGCCGAGAACAGCGCAGACAGTGGTGCGAACAGCGCAGACAGCGGTGCGAACAGCGCAGACAGCGGTGCGAACAGCGCAGACAGTGGTGCGAACAGCGCAGGCAGTGGTGCGAACAGCGCAGACAGTGGTGCGAACAGCGCACACACTTGTGCGAACAGCGCAGACACTTGTGCGAACAGCGCAGACACTTGTGCGAACAGCGCAGACACTTGTGCGAACAGCGCAGACACTTGTGCGAACAGCGCAGACACTTGTTCGAACAGCGCACACACTTGTTGGAACAGCGCACACACTTGTTCGAACAGCGCACACACTTGTTCGACTAGCGCACACACATGCACGAACAGCGCAGACAGTGGTGGGAACAGCGCACACACTTGTTCGACCAGCGCACACACTTGTTCGACCAGCGCACACACTTGTTCGATAAGCGCACACACTTGTTCGAACAGCGCACACACTTGTTCGAACAGCGCACACACTTGTTCGAACAGCGCACACACTTGTGCGAACAGCCCAGACACTTGTGCGAACAGCGCAGACAGCTATGCGAACAGAGCAGACAGTTATGCGAACAGCACAGACAGCTATGTAAAATGGCAAAGCAGTATTTAGTTTGCCCATGTTAGTAGTAAGTACAAGGCCGACAGTAGGCTAATACTCGCCGACAGTACTATTGAAGATTTATGAAAATGAAAAACTGAAATTCAATAATACTCACAGCGCAAACAGTGGTTTAAACAGCGCAAACAGATGAGGAACAGCAAAGATAGTGCGGAAAATAGCGGAGACAGTGTGTGAAATATCGCATTCAGTAATAAAACAACCGCCGACTGTACCAAATACACAGCCGACAGTGGCAAACACACGGCCGACAGTAGTAAACACACGGCCGACAGTAGTAAACACACGGCTGACAGTAGTAAACACACGGCCGACAGTAGTAAACACACGGCCTACAGTACCATAACACCAGCCGACACTGCTTTCCATGCATTACTATAGTCCACACCTTAGATACAGTACTGCTAATAGCCAAAAAAGTACTTGCAATAAACAAGACAGTATTTCTAATACCCCAAACAGCACTTCTAAAAGCAAAGACAGTGCTGTGAACAGCGCAGACAGTGTTGCGAACAGCGCGCACACTTGTGCGAATACCGCAGACACTTGTGCGAATACTGCAGACAGTTGTGCGAACAGCGCAGACACTTGTGCGAACAGCGCAGACACTTGTGCGAACAGCGCAGACACTTGTGCGAACAGCGCAGACACTTGTGCGAACAGCGCAGACACTTGTGCGAACAGCGCAGACACTTGTGCGAACAGCGCAGACACTTGTGCGAACAGCGCAGACACTTGTGCGAACAGCGCAGACACTTGTGCGAACAGCGCAGACACTTGTGCGAACAGCGCAGACACTTGTGCGAACAGCGCAGACACTTGTGCGAACAGCGCAGACACTTGTGCGAACAGCGCAGACACTTGTGCGAACAGCGCAGACACTTGTGCGAACAGCGCAGACACTTGTGCGAACAGCGCAGACACTTGTGCGAACAGCGCAGACACTTGTGCGAACAGCGCAGACACTTGTGCGAACAGCGCAGACACTTGTGCGAACAGCGCAGACACTTGTGCGAACAGCGCAGACACTTGTGCGAACAGCGCAGACACTTGTGCGAACAGCGCAGACAGTGGTGGGAAAAGCGTAGACACTTGTCCGAACTGCATAGACAGTGGTGTAAACAGCGCAGACACTTGTCCGAACTGCGCAGACTGTGGTACGAACAGCGCAGACAGTAGTGGGAGCAGCGTAGACAGTAGTGGGAACAGCGCAGAGAGTAGTGGGAACAGCGCAGACAGTAGTGGAAACAGCGCAGACATTTGTGCGAAAAGCGCAGACAGTAGTAAGAACAGCCCAGACATTTGTGCGAACAGCGCAGACAGTAGTAAGAACAGCTTAGATATTTGTGCGAAAAGCGCAGACAGCTATTCGAACAGCGAAGACAGATATTCAAACACCGAAGACAGATATTCGAACAGCGAAGACAGATATTCGTACAGCGCAGGCAGCTATGCGAACAACGCAATGTGATTAAGAGTGCGCAGAGAGCTATGCGGGCATTGCAGTGTGGTGAAGACAGCGCAGACAGTTTTACGAACACATTTGCGCAGTCTGAGAATAGCGCATACATTTATGATATTTGATTAAAAAAGTATTAAGCTTTTCATGCAAATAAAAAGTTATATTTTTAAAGTGAAATAATTGGCACGCCACCTTAATTCAGCGTTGACGTATAGCCAAACGTTACGTGATACCACCATCAGTTATTTCGTTTTGTTGTAATTTATTTTTTATAAACTTTCTGCGCAACAGAAAATTAATTTGTTCCTGTGTTCTAGCATTTTTGCTTATGCGAGTTGGAAGTCAATAAAATTCTTTTATAAAGGTCAAGATTTTATCAGGAATCTGAAGGTACTATTTGATTGCTTATTTGCAGAAAGAAGAAAGAATAAAAAATTTTAGATTACGAAAAGTAAGTTCGAATTGTAATAAAATTTCTTAACATTTAATACATGGCAACTCCTTCCAACTTTGGTTTGTCGGGTTGTTCACTATGACCACATCTATTTTTCCATAAATGGAAATTACAGGATATTCTTGAATTTTTCCAGAGCTGGGATAATCCAGATTAGGGATTAAAAGACAATTATTCCTATTCTTGATTTATTAATCCGATTCTAAATTACTTAATCCGTAATCTAACATTTCATCTAGGACACAGAAAGTAATTCTAAATACATACTGCCATATTTCGTCGATATATAAATTACTCCGCAATCCCGTATTTCGTCCACATATAAATTAATTCGCAATCATATATGTCGGCCGCATATACTATAGTAATCCATAATCCAGAAATATGGATTTCACTTATCAGTTAACTGAGATTAGTTATTAGTTAGTTGCTAACACTCGTACACGATCTTATAGTTGAAATGATAAACGTCGTAAATGCGTTTCTTTCGTTACACACAAAAACGCATGACTACTTAGGTTTGCATTTAAAATGAATCGGCATACGGTAATGTGGTGCTTATACAAACTTTTGTAATAAAACTTTGTTAAGTTGTATTTTTAGTACATTTATTTACCTTAAATTGCATGGTCAAATATAATTTCTTTTCATTTTAATTGATAACCACTAAACTAATTCCGATTAATTAATCTAGAATCCTTAATTCATCAAAATCATTTAAATCACCAATTCCAATCCAGTAGTTTAAGCATATCCATCGGTAATCCGTAATTATAATCCAGAATTTAGTCAATGTAATTAGCAAATCCGTAATTCCAACCCCAAATTTAATTAATCACAGCTCTGAAATTTTGTCATGAACAAAACGAAAATGTTTCATGAACACATGGTCTAAGCGGTTCAAAAAATAGTAAACAGTAGTAACATAAATAATCAAAGCATATACATTTTGAATGCCAGAAATCATATTACACTTCTGCAATTTGCAATATGTTAAACAATGTAGAGAGAAATCAAAAAAATGGGAAATGAATTCACCAAACTACAATTTGTTAAATAATAACTGGACAAATGTGTATAACTAATCCAACGAAAAAGTATTAGCAAACCATTTTATCACCTACAATGTGGAATTGTTGCCTCTTTATTACTTCTTCGATAAATCATTTCAGAAAAAGGCAAATTATATTTAGTTTTTTACTAATTTCTCACAGTAAAAATAAGCCAATAATTACCTAACGAATTAAAACAGTGACAACGAGGATAATTTATAATCTTGGATGACGATAATTTATAATCTGGCATGAGGATAATTTATAATCTGGGATGATGATAATTTTATAATCTGGCATGAGGATAATTTTATAATCTGGCATGAGGATAATTTACAATCTGGGATGAGGATAATTTATAATCTGGGATGAAGATAATTTATAATCTGGAATAAGGATAATGTTAGTGACTGCAGCGTTCAGTTCAGTCTGATCAATGCAAAGTATTTGGCTAGTGAAGTAAAACGTAATTAAGATCTTTCATAATGTTGCTCAAAAACTGATATTTAGTGTCCAGAATCTCTTGCAAAAGTACATTAAATTTATTTTGCCCACAATGTTCTTACAAGACAAAAATTTGTTTCTTTCGTACAACCATAATGCTCTATTTGAATACAGTTTTATTGGCATAGTACATTTATAAATTTTTATTGAAAGCGTCTATATAAGATTCCGTGTGTAATAGTACATTACATATAACATATCGACTACTACTTTACTTTGTCACAAATAATTGTTTATCCTCCTAAAAAGTGTAAATTATAACATTAGATATAATACTCCACTATACATATATTCTGTATACGTAATGTTGTGTACGAAGCATTAACAGACAAGACTGACATGTAATTGCCATGTATTACCATTACCAGCCTTATATTTACTACTAATACTACTCCGTCTCAAAATAGTGGTACCATAAGGAATATAAAGTATCCCCTTCAGGAATATTTTCTGCAAACATATAAGTAGATTTCAGTCCATCGTAAATGATGGCATCTCCCTCCAGCCAAAATATATTATAAAAGTGAAATCTTGACGGGCTATGTATTGTAGCACATAATAACCTATATGTTTTACCATGAACCTTAGATAAATTAGGAGCAATACTGCCAATGTCTTCAATAGCAGTTTCAGGACTAATTTTAATTATTAACAAAAATGGCACATTTTCATCACCAAAAGAATAAAATGTCTCTTTTTGGGATTTACATTGTACACAACTGGAGGAATGTGGTTTAACTCCATTAATAATGTCAAAAAAGTTATCAGCGCTTTTTGAAAGTATGTGAATTGTTGGGCGCTGTTGCGTTTTTTCTTTTTTGTATAGTAAGCATTTTTTGTTTGAGCACATTTTGTGTTCTATAACTGTGGTGAGCTCCTTAATGGGTTCGTGCCCATTTTGCGTTACATCACCCTCAAAGTCAATAGATGGATCGTCAGATATTTTCAACAACTTAGTTGCCCATTCATATTTTGCTTCATCATATTTCTTCTGCTCAATGAAATCAATACATCTTATTATAGCATTTTCTGAAGCATTTTTTGAAGTAGACATTGTTGCGTATAGAGTCTGAAAATTTGGTACTAATTTGTACAAAGCGTGAAGTCCAGTGAGAGAGTTGTCAATAGTACAAGTATTTGTCATTTTGCACACTCTTCTTCTGAGCTTTATTTTACCGCCCCAAGGAATGAAATTCAGATTGTGAAACTGAGAATTAGTCGTTGAAATAGATGCAAAACGCGTAACTTTCTTTTTAAATTTTTCTATATCTTTTTCAGGACTTCCTCTTGGAACAGGTTTCTTAGCTGCAGACAACAAAATCATGAGCTTATAAATCATTTCAAATTTAATATTCGTGAATTAGTAATTATAATTGAAAACCACACCTGATTGTTTCAGTATTGATTTCGCGTTTTCTGTAAAAATAGGAAATATTGTCAGCATTAATTTTATTTATTGTTACTGTACTGTAAAACGGTAAAAAATTGATTGTTCTTTCTTTTGTTATTCATTCTTTTATTATTCATTCTTCATTAATGTGGCAACTGTGGGAAGAAAAATAAGTGAAATATATACCTTTGCATTTCTTTAAATTTGGATTTTCTTTTGGAGCAGTATTTGGAAAATCTTCATCTTTCAAATCTTCTGCTTTTAACCCTTCTTTGAATTTATCCTTAACACTTTGAGGCAATGCTGCATAAAACTCATTACAAACTCCTGAAAATATTTGTGCATGTATATAATACGCCATTAACTTGTATAAAATACAAAATCTGTTAATATTGTATTCAAAAGAACAGTAATCTATGCAATTTCAAATCTATGGTTGAAAACTGTTACTGGCTTCAATGGAAAATTTGGCTTACATTTTTAGTAATATTCAATGAGAAAAATCTGATACAAAAATCTTAAATAAATAAAAAAGCTATAACTTTTCTATTTATAGCAAAGAGAGGAAATTTAAAATTTGAGGACGGAAATCTGAACTGGAGAGGGCTTGGTAGCATGTATATAAAAAAGGGAATTATAGTTTTGCAAAAAGCGGATTAAAACAGCAATACCACAAACGAACAATAAAGTCAGACAATGATTAAGCGATACAGGATTTAACGGTCTCGACTTAAACTGAAAAATAACTAAATGTGACGGATATTTCTTGCGTTATTACCTATAACGTTTACTTCCTGAGCAGCTACATATCGTGAAGCACGTCCTTTTGCAATGGCAGGAATAAGGTTGTGCTTCATTGTTCCTTGTAAATTTTCTGTAAATTTATATTTCTTTAAAAATCAGTTTGTGGAAACACGTATGTTGTTGTTTGTAACAAAACTTTTGTTGTTAATAGCATTATTACCAACGACATTAGTAGTATCATGTTTGAATGATAGTCCTCTTATCACTAAGACGGAATGAGTTATCACTGGGTAGAAAGGGAAGACGTAAACCTTAAAGTAGTTCACAATTTTTTCGTTGAAATAATCGTTTTTTATTCGCTCCTCATCTGGCAATGTTTTTCCTTCTGATGCTTGATTTTTCAAATTTTCTTCATGTACTTCGTTACAAATTTGAGCCGCAAATTGGCCAAAGGCTGACCTTTGCCAAAATGGTTCCGACGATTTGTAATTTGTATAAATTTTTTCATCACATTTGCGTTTGCCTAATAGCAATGATTTAATGTATACTTTAACTTTTTATTAATGGAATAAAATTGGTTAGTTACCAGCCCTCTCTGTTGGTTTCTTTATATTTTGCACTAAGGTCTGTACACGTTTAGTTTTGTAATAGTTCCCAGCAATGACGAATAAATCAGTTACTCTTCTCTGAAATGTCCATATGTCTTCGCCGTTTACAAATGCGTGATACCACTTTGACCAAAACTTTTGAATTTCCCTATTTTTTGGATAGTATTTTACAAATTGACGCCGAAGAAATTAATTGTGTGAACGCGACACACATGTATGGGAAACAATTTTGAAATTTCCACAGGAGACAAAGTCCCTATCATGGCTTCCCAGAGTTTATTTATATACGAAGTCGAATTCATTCCATTGAAAACAAACACGGCAGCAGAAAGTTGGGCTTTCGAAAAATCTATTTCAAATTGTTTTAATCCGTAGAAAGGGCGAACGTCATCGTATATAGTGTTGTACCTGAAAAATAAAAGTGAATAACTTAATCATTACAAATTATATTGAAATAAGGGACAGAAAGATTTCACAGAACACCAATCAAGATAAAAATAATAAGTTTACTCGTGAAAGAATGTTAGCAGGAACAATGCAATTGGAGGAAATGTAAGATCGGTGGAAATGAATTCTGCAATTGGAACTGCTGGACTGCCCTTTTCATATCCTGTCATACACAACGTAAAAACCAAAGGCTTTCTACAATCAAGTGGTTTCTTAAAATTTTTTAGAATTTGTGTAGCGTCAAGAAAGAGAACCATTTCAGAATCTATGTAAGATTTAAGACGATAAATTCGCATTTGGTATTGGCAGTAGCACATTATTTGAAACGGGAAAAGTGAAATCCTTTGAATATATCCATTCAATTTTTTATCCTTAATATTTTCTTTGGAATTTTGATATCTCCAAATTAAATCAGCTACAGGATCTGGACTTAGATCATCTGCTTTAAGACCCTATAAGTTGTAAGATGATTAATAGTAATGAGTAAAGATGTTGCGATATTTAATAAATAGAAATATTACTTCTTTTCTGGCTGTTTGCAATACATCTAGTGACTTTACTGGAGTGAAATTTCCAACATTGAGCATTTCCATGTCTGCAACTGCAAACATTTTTCGCCAACGTAAGGAAGGTTTTTCGTGTTTTAATTTCTCTATTTCTATGCTTCGCAGTTCACCTCGTAATTGTCTACTAGATGTTGATCCTACTTTGTGTCGAATATCTCCACTGATCAATCTAAATTAAAATGAATTAATTTAAAATGTGTTGTTGGGATTATTAAAATGGATTGCCTTCAATGCCGTTTTGTTGATCAGGGCCAAGTTTTCAATACGAAAAATGATGTGCTCCAAACATAAATACAATAAATAGATTACACGCATAAAAGGCACATTTTTACAGATGAAATTTAAACTTACGGAATCTATCAAAAAGTCGTTACCTTACTGTTACCCATACTGGTTCATTTGGATCTATTGGTCTTGATCCAATATTGAAGCAATAATGTGCCGAACATTCGCAATTGGCGTAAATACTAACGTAATTAGTAGAAGTATTGTCTTTATATAAACGTTTTTGGTTGAACCGCAAATTGCACTGTTTATTTTGTTTGCTGAACTCCTTGTGTAGCATATCCGCGTAGCCAGACAATAATTCATGTTTTATAGTACTAACCGTCTTCTTTTTTATCATTGAGTAAACTTTAGTTTCTTTTATATATTTCATCCAATCTGCGTACTTCAGTGAAAACTTGAAAGTCTTTTGTATTTTTGAAGAATCGTAAAACTCTAGGTAATATAAAATGGAAAAAAATACATAGCTATGGTTTTTTAAAAATACAGTAAAATGTTGATATCTAATTATAATGATTCATCAACCATTGTTTTTAAAATTTTCTCATTCTTAAAAAATTTTTTTTCAAAAATGCGATCAAAATATTGCTTCTAGTGTCCACCTTGACAATTATTTAGCCTGTATTTGTGTTATGAAACCTTCTGAATATAAATTTACGACACTTTCTTAGCATTTAAGTAATAAAATCACAGTAAATATCTGCTTCTATTTTAATGTAGTCAATAAACTCTATGGTTTTAGAAGTGACTTTTACAAGAATTTGAGGTGTAAATTAATTTCTACTGCGCATTAATACATTTTATTATGAATTCTCAATATGGAAACTGTAGTCACTCAAATTTAGTGTAACGGGAAAATTTAACACGGACATTCTAAGGCTTTCGCAGAATACAATCAAAGAGGACAGAAATGGTCAATTGAGATCTTTGGAGCAAATAGAACGGCGAATTTAAAAAATTATTTCAGTCCTTAGCAAATTATGTTGTAAGTAAATGTAAGTAAATATGTTGTCAAGGATTTAAGTATATTATTAAATTGAACCATAGTGACCTGTTTGGGTCACTTCCTCATCTGGTATTTTAACCGGTTTCTGAGGTTCAATGTTGTCTGTCTTCGTTTTATTTTTATAGTCATCAGGATTTTCAATTTGTATGGAAAATTTATTATCTAATATATTATTGCATTTCAAATCTGCTTCATCCTCTTCAACATCCAATTCTTTGTCAAATATTTGAAAGATTTCTATTTTACAATAAATTGTACAAAATTTTAATTTTGCAGCGGATTTAATAACAATTAAGAATATGCTTAATTGAAAAAAATATCTACACAACCTTCTCTTTCGTCTTGCCATTCTTCTTCAAAAACTGATTCGCCTAAAAAATAAATTAATTGGATTTAAAAATGTGTAAACCCGGTGTTGAAAATGTGAAAGCATTACTAGATAATATGTATTTTTACAGTCAGAGTTTGAATTAGATGAATGTTCAAGCTTTTGAATTTCAGGATGATTTTCTAAATAATCAAAAGGAGTTGATTGATGTTCTTCGTCTAGATCTTCTCCTGTCGTAGTAATAATGTTTTCATAAAATGTTTTTTAACAGAAAAGTCACAACTACCTTATCTTGTATTATTCTTACCTCTAAAAGAAGGACAATCCGTGTCAATTCTGTCCTTTTCGTAGAAAGATGCTGACTTCAAATCTTCCAATGTCACTTCTAACATTTCCGGTTTATTATCAGATTGTGAACAGAAAGGGCAGAAGTACAGATCTTCATGGTATTCGGCAATTATTACATTGACACACAGGCCATGGAGCCAACGGTCACACTTATCGCAACCAATAAAACTAGGATCTTCAAGTTCGACATACTTTTTGTTGCAGTAGCAATAACATTCAACATCGGCTTCTTCAGGTATCTCTTTCTTTTGATATGTCCTCCTCCCCAAAATTTTGTTGTACGTTTGCTAAATTATAAGGTTGCTCGAACTTAATAATTGTATTTAAATTATATACGATGTGAATGAAGTGAAATAAATTTAATATGTGCAAATTTTTCATTTACAGATTGTCGTGCTTATTATTTTATAAACATTAAGGTGTATACTAATCAGTTGATTTATTTATTACCATTTTTCACATTTGCGGGCTTTTTTCGAAAATTAAGACCTACATAAATATAGCTGCTGACTTTTTATTACTAAAAGTAGTTCACTTAAATATTTGCTCTCAACCATCAACTTTTGCAAATTACAGGAAGGAGAATTGACGACTAAAAACTATTGCAAATCTCAGAACTCTATTACCCGCAAGACATTTATAAAATAATAAAACACTGGTATTAAAAATAATTTTACACAACTAAGCTAACGATCAGTCATTTAATTTTGCTGTAATACAAATCCATTTCAATTAATTTTGCTACATCCTAAGCTGACGGCATTGCATTACTAATAACATTGTGCACCAATAATTCACTTTAATCCACTTATATACTATGAAACAGTAAAGTTGTTTGGGATGCAAGATACAATACCTGAATAGAATTGCGATTTTCTTTCCAAATTGTGAAGAGCCATAGTCGGTGAACATCGGAGGTAACTTTCCAGTGTTTTAGAGCTGCTATCCCCCAAATTGATGAAGGTTTTTCCCAATTTGTATTGCTTAGTTTTCGTTTATTTCCTTTTGATACGTCAACAAATATTTTGGCAACTTCTTCAAAATTATTCTGTAGCTCAAGCCACTGGTCAAGAATTTTTGCAGTAGCCATTGCCGCGATTTGATGGTACGTGATTGATATATGCTCAGTTGGTACAAATAGAGTAAACTGAGTGATAAATATTTTCAGTAAATCCGAAAAACCCAATTAATAATTTTTCAAATAATTTGTGTGCTACAACTTCGACTTCTATCTACTACCATCATCGGTATGACTGACAAGTTTAATTGGCAGCAAAATGGTGTCCTCCAAATACGTTGCAAATTAAGCATGGCTTATCACCTAAACACAAAACTGCAATGTTAAAGCGCTTGCCCATTTTGATTGCGTAAGTACATCAAACAGTGTTTTTGTAAACACAACTAATTTCAAAATTCAAAACTTACTACGTATAAGCATAGAATAGGAAATTTTAATGTCTCTACTAAGTTTATGAAAGAATGCAAAATTAAACAGACAAATTAATTTTGTAATTAACTTCAACAATAAAGAATAGAGATCCCAAGTGTGTAAAACTATGTTGCCTTGTTAACCCTGCCCCGCCGATCAGTAACTATTCCCAATCAAAAAAATCATTCCCCTATCAATTGCGACTATTTAAATTTTTTATAAATTTTTTATTACCGCAACTGAAATCTCCAGGTTTTCAAGGTAAAGTAAAGGTCCAGATATTTCAAGAAAAGATTTTTTTACAAGAATGCTAGCAATATAAAAAATGGGTTTATATATGGGATGAGTACTGTAGCGGGTATTCTTTCCTGACTATGCGACTGCGATTGTTTTTTACATGTATTAAGGTAGCACAGTAATAGGAATTTAATTTCTATTGAGTAATTAAAATAAAACATTAAACTTTTCTTGCTACAACAGAATAAATTTTCTGTCGTTTTTTTCCTTTGGTTATTAAAATAACATTTTAAAGTGTTTTAGAAAGGTCAGAAATTCTTTTCTCCAATATTGCACTATCATTTTAGCAAAAATATCGTTTGACGGTAACTTATTTGGGAAGCCCAAACGCCTATACACATGGCATTGTTTATCAAAAAAACGGTCAAGCGAGGTCGCAAATTGAACGAAGAGTAGCAAAAACATTTCGGTTACATAATAGAAGCAAATGCGTATGGCTTTTGATTTTGAATTCGAAGGTCAATGTTCAGAAAAAGGTCAAGTTTGGACGATTTAAATGGATTTGTTTTGTTATGAATACGCTTCGATGTACATAAATTAATTTTTTAAATTTAATTATTTTTAAATGACACGCATATGACTTTTCTTCCAGGATGGAATATTCAACACAGCCTGGGAGACTGTCGGTGAGTGGTAAATTGTTGGAAAGTATTGATCACTTTCACTCATCACTGCTACGCGTAAGGAATTTCCAACATGTACATTATAACCACACATGAAAATTCTTGGCAAGAAAATAAATCGCCCCTCTAAATCAGAAAGGAGCTAAACCAAATGATCACTAATGCGGAAAAGAGACAAACCAATTCATCACCAGTTCAGAAATGCGGTAAACCAACTCATCATTATTTCAGAAAGCTGCTAAACCGATTTCACCTTAATTTCAAAAGGTGCCAAACCACAGATGACAAGTTTTAAAAGGAAATTTTTGTGAAACAAAAGATTGTTAACATATTGACTGTGTACCATTAGTTAGCATAATTATAGTGGATTTTGCTAAAAATTATTTTCGGTATGAATAGCTTTGTGTGCTGCAATGGCGGTAATGTATCAATTCTTTCATTTGTGTGGTTTATAACTTTCTGGAAATAATGATGAAAGTGGCTCAGCACCTTTCTGAATTAATATTTCGTTTAGCGCATTTCTGAATTAATGATGAATTGTTTTAGCTCCTTTCTGATGTAGAGGGACGGAATGCTGTATTTTTAATAACATCGGTATCATCTGGCCTTTGACGCAGAAAGAACTTTTCATTAATTTTAAAGTAAATTTCTGAAGGGAACTTCATCAACCGAAGTTGACATCATTGTTCTCTTTTCACACACATAAATCAAGAAAAATTCTCAAAATGTTTTCGAATGTAGAATTTCCTTCCTTTTAAATTTGTACCAAAAATAGCGTGTCCACCAATTGCAAGCTTACATAATTTTAATTTTGAACTGCTGTGAATATAAATTACTGTGGATTTAAAACGACACAGATATTCTTGTTATGATTAAATGATTAAATTTGGGATTAGAATTATTAGTGTCTGCGCTGCTCGCACAAGTGTCTGCGCTGTTCGCACAGGTGTCTGCGCTGTTCGCACAAGTGTATGCGCTGTTCGAACAAGTGTATGCGCTGTTCGCACCACTGTCTGCGCTGTTCGCACAAGTGTCTGCGCTGTTCGCACAAGTGTCTGCGCTGTTCGCACAAGTGTCTGCGCTGTTCGCACAAGTGTATGCGCTGTTCGCACAAGTGTATGCGCTGTTCGCACAAGTGTATGCGCTGTTCGCACAAGTGTATGCGCTGTTCGCACAATTGTATGCGCTGTTCGCACAAGTGTATGCGCTGTTCGCACAAGTGTATGCGCTGTTCGCACAAGTGTATGCGCTGTTCGCACAAGTGTATGCGCTGTTCGCACAAGTGTATGCGCTGTTCGCACCACTGTCTGCGCTGTTCGAACAAGTGTGTACGCTGGTCGAACAAGTGTGTGCGCTGGTCAAACAAGTGTGTGCGCTGTTCGAACAAGTGTGTGCGCTGTTCGAACAAGTGTGTGCGCTGTTCGAACAAGTGTGTGCGCTGTTCAAACAAGTGTGTGCGCTGTTCGCACCACTGTCTGCGCTGTTCGCACCACTGTCTGCGCTGTTCGCACCACTGTCTGCGCTGTTCGCACCACTGTCTGCGCTGTTCGCACTATTGTCTGCGCTGTTCGCACCACTGTCTGCGCTGTTCGCACCACTGTCTGCGCTGTTCGCACCACTGTCTGCGCTGTTCGCACTACTGTCTGCGCTGTTCGCACCACTGTCTGCGCTGTTCGCACCACTGTCTGCGCTGTTCGCACCACTGTCTGCGCTGTTCGCACCACTGTCTGCGCTGTTCGCACCACTGTCTGCGCTGTTCGCACCACTGTCTACGCTGTTCGAACGAGTGTGTGCGCTGGTCGAACAAGTGTGTGCGCTGTTCGAACGAGTGTGTGCGCTGGTCGAACAAGTGTGTGCGCTGGTCGAACAAGTGTGTGTGTGCTGTTCGAACAAGTGTCTGCGCTGTTCGAACAAGTGTGTGCGCTGTTCGAACAAGTGTGTGCGCTGTTCGCACCACTGTCTGCGCTGTTCGCACCATTGTCTATGCTGTTCGCACAAGTGTCTGCGCTGTTCGCACAAGTGTCTGCGGTATTCGCACCATTGTCTATGCTGTTCGCACAAGTGTCTGCGCTGTTCGCACAAGTGTCTGCGGTATTCGCACAAGTGTGTGCGCTGTTCGCACCACTGTCTGCGCTGTTCGCACAAGTGTCTGCGCTGTTCGCACCACTGTCTGCGCTGTTCGCACCACTGTCTGCGCTGTTCGCACCACTGTCTGCGCTGTTCGCACCACTGTCTGCGCTGTTCGCACCACTGTCTGCGCTGTTCGCACCACTGTCTGCGCTGTTCGAACGAGTGTGTGCGGTGGTCGAACAAGTGTGTGCGCTGTTCGAACAAGTGTGTGCGCTGTTCGAACGAGTGTGTGCGGTGGTCGAACAAGTGTGTGCGCTGGTCGAACAAGTGTGTGTGTGCTGTTCGAACAAGTGTCTGCGTTGTTCGAACAAGTGTGTGCGCTGTTTGAACAAGTGTGTGCGCTGTTCGAACAAGTGTGTGCGCTGTTTGAACAAGTGTGTGCGCTGTTCGGACAAGTGTGTGCGCTGTTCGTACCACTGTCTGCGCTGTTCACAGCACTCTCTTTGCTTTTAGAAGTGCTGTTTGGGGTATTAGAAATACTGTCTTGGTTATTGGAAGTACTTTTTTGTCTATTAGCAGTACTGTATCTAAGGTGTGGACTATAGTAATGCATGGAAAGCGTGTCGGCTGGTGTTATGGTACTGTAGGCCGTGGGTTTGCTACTGTCGGCCATGTGTTAACTACTGTCGGCGGGCATTTCTCCTACTTCCTGTGGTTTCCGGTGCTGTCGGCAATGTACAAAATTGTTCAGGGTCACGTGTTTGGTCATGGCATGGGGTCACTGGGTCATTTGGTTGAGTTTTAGGGGTGTGTCGGCGAACTTCCTGTCTGCTGTCGGCGTTCTTCCCTTTGCCACACATGTTAGATTGTTAATTACTAGTACTACAATGTTCACTTAATAAAGATGTGGTGTTGCTTAAAATGTGTTGTCGTTGGTGTATGTATTTATGGAAGGCGAATGGAATTAGTCTACTCGGTAAATAAAATTTACCGCGCCTTTGAAATTGCGCTTGTTGAATGTACCTTGGATAGAAATAGTTTTCGGGGTATTGTGACTCGATACGCGTGGCCTGAATGACATGCAAGATAAAAAATCGTATTAGGTATCCTATGTAGCATATAATAATATACTCCGAGTCGTCCATACCTATAAGGGGCACATTTTTGAACAATAAATTACTTATTTTACAATTCGAGGACATCCTTTGCTCACTTTGCTGCATGGGTACCTCAGTCAGATATTCACGTTAATTACTGTTTTCTAAAATCTCGGAATAATATTACGAATAATATTCAAAAATGAAATGAACAACGGAAACATTTGGCAAATGGAAGCAATGGGAAATATAATGTAATGTATGTATGTAGAATAGAATAGAATAGAATAGAATTTATTTCACTGTATAATTGATTTGACCAATGGCCTTTACAATACAGTTGTTTTATAAGGTGTATTATTCATTTACAATTTTTATTAAAATTATTGCTAGATTCGCATTATATATTAAAAGCTATGTGTGCATTATAATTAAGGTACATAATTTTTAAACTAAGATTAACTTATAAGAAGACTTAAAGAAACTATAGTAATAATAATTAATTGCTATATGCTAATTCAAGTAGATGTTTTCTGGTTTTCAAAACACTAACCCAAAAATTTAATAATATTCTGTAAGTGCGGTCATTAATTAATGCTAGGTAGGACACAATGTCTTTTCTACTAATAATTTCTGTATTAAAGTTATTAAGTAACACCTTTCTCTGAGCTAGATAGTGTGGACATACAAAGATTAAATGGTAAGCATCCTCTATATCTTTATAGTTGCACAGAGTACAGTTGTGGTCTTCAGATGGAGTTTTACTGTATATTTCCGTGTGTCCGGAAAGTTTTACACTTTTGCCTGCTAAAGTAAAGTAGTTTACATTAAGTCTGAGTTGTATTATAAGTACGACTGTTGTCCAGCTAATGTCTTTGTCTAAGTAGTTTTCTCTTTGGATTTTATTATGTATGTACTTGTAATGTTTTAAAGTATTGCTAGTTTGCATGCTAGTTATGTCATTTTCTATCATTGTATTTTTAACCTTACCAAGAGCCTGTGTTATTGTGATTACTTTTTCCTTCGTAGTTAACGAAGCAAAATTATCATCAATAATGCCAGAAAGCTCCCATTTTGAAATTATGTTCATTAAGTGTGTGTACCAATTATATTTGATGTGTCCGTTTTGAAAATCGGATTTTAGCGCTTCGAAGGACTCCCTTAAAAGACTATTTCTTGGTTTACTTAAAATTTTAAGCAAAAAATTTAATGTTTGTTTTATTAGTTTGAATTCGTATGGCAAAACATTTGTTTCAAGTCTCAAAAACCATCGAGGGGTATATTAGGTAGTTGGAATAATCTGCGATAAAAATTGGCCTGAAAAATGTCAAACATCTCTGTAAATCTGATACCCCAAGTATGAGAGCAGTAACCAACTACCGATTGTACCATTGCCTCAAAAAGTTTGTTATGCGAGTCAAAAGTTCTAAGTTTACTTTTATAAAATATTTCAAATATTGATTGGATAGCTCTTTTCCCCTTGTTGAAAAAATGTTTACTTACATCAGTGTTAGTCAAGGTGTCATAAAAGGGTACCCCAAGATATTCGTATTTGCTAACTATTTCTATTTCTTCTTCGCCCCAAAAGAATTTTGGTGGTGATCTAATAAAACCTCTTTTTCTAAATATAACAATTTTAGTTTTCTGGAGATTTACTTTTAAATTATTTTCATGAAAAAATTTTTGCAGAATATTGATTTTGTCTTGTAAGTAAATTGCGTTTGTGGCTAGTAACACGATATCATCCGCGTAAAGAAGCATGTGTAAATCTAAAGCGCATAAACGTAACCCAGGTATGCCGGAATTTTTCATTACAGTAATAATGTCTTCTAAGAAAATTGTGAATAGTTTAGGGCTAAGAGTTTCGCCTTGTAAAATTCCTTTGCTGATCTTAATGTTTTCGGAAAACCCTAAATTTGTTCTTATCTTTGCGGTAGCATTAGAGTATAGTTTTTGTATACAAGAAATAAATTTTGTGCTCAACCCGACTGTTCGTAATTTTGTCCATAATTTTTTGTGGCAAACGGAGTCAAAAGCTTGACTCAAATCTACAAACAGGGCATAAACGTATTTATTTTTTCTATTTAAATTGTGCTGAATAGCCGCGTTTAGAGTAAAGACATGATCTTCGCACCCAGAACCAGATTTGTAGGCCGCTTGGAAGTCGGATATAATTTTGTTCTTACTGCACCAATAACTCAATCTACTGCTTAATAATTGTGTGAATAATTTCAGTACCGTGTTTAAAAGCGAGATTGGTCGATAGTTTTTTGGATCTTTGTGATCGATGTATGTATGTAAGTATGACTGTTTACTGTATATAATATTTTACTACACAAATTCTTAAAATATTCTTTGTAATTTGGCAAATACGATTTTAAATAACATGCAACACTGATTATTCATTTTAGTATTGGCTTTTAACAATACCTACACTTCTCTGCGAAGAATTATTAATATTTGTTCTCGGTGTTACCATGCGTTGAAAAGTTAGATCTGCACTTGGTATCGACGAATATCAACATGTTTCGGTAAAAGCTGATGGAAAGCATTTTCAGAAAGTGGACGCCCCTTTTCCCCGTTTTCGAAGACATAAAATGATGACTTGAGATCAACATACTCCTTCAAAACACTTTCTTCCAGTTGCATCTCTTCCCACTTTAATTTACCAATATAAAGTCGTTTGCCAATACAGAAACGCTTTCGGTATTCCAAAAAGTCAATCAAGCGGCTATCCACGGTCATTTCACAATTGTGCAAAATGAAATTTGGAATTGTAGCCTCACAAAGTTTATTGATGCCATCTTTGTAGTGTGTGAAGCAAAAGTCACTAACAACGAGAATTAGAGTCTCAAGGTTACCCGTCCAGTTACCTTCATCGAACAATTTTGTTATGTCACAATTTTCAAGGGTGAGGGTTTTGACATTCTTAGGCATATACGCCGATTTAATTGGTTCTTCATAATCGCCACAGGAATAGAACTTCAAGTGACTCAGTTGAGGACAATTCATAAAATGAGAGAGGAACGAAAATTTGTCCGTTAATTCAATACATAAATATTGCAAGTTCTCCAAAACTAATGGCTGAGTACACAGTAAGACAGGCGGGCTGTTGACTTGAGATAAAACGAGTTTTTTAAGTGAGTTGGGTAACAAGAACAAATCAAAGGTATCAGCAAAACATAAATCCAAGTAAAGTTCCGTAATATTCATTTGACTGTTCACATAATATGGCATTTTAAGTAGCCCTAAGTGCTCTACAACCCATTGAGATGATTCTCCATTCAATATTTCAACGCCGTCATCTAAAATCAGTTTATCCAGATTAACAGTTCCCATTAAATTTACAACATATTTTGTTCCGCAGACAGGACTTGAACATTGCAGTGATACTTCTTTTGCTGTGGAAATATCCACAATATCATTTATTAGAACACGATCCAATTCAATTCCGTTTTGAAAAAATGTCGCATTCTTCAATTCTAGTTTAATAGAGGAAATCTTAATTCCTGGTTCAAGATTGATTCCACAATATGACAATGTTAGGTCTTTGATATGTCCAATGAGGTGTAACGACGGACTTTTCAACTCTTTTCCATTAAATTCAATTGAAAGTTTTGTCATATATTTGACATCCTTCAGTACCATTGGCGATTTTAATATCCAAGGAGTCATGTCAATAGTTTTCACACACTCTCTCTCGCTGTCGAAAAATCTTAATTTCAGTTTGAGTTCCTTTATATATTTTTGCTGTTTGTCAAAAAACTTTGCAAGTTCTTCAATCGTCCACAAATAGTTTCCCTGTTTCTTTGACAAGTCACCAGAAAGCTTAAATGCACTGAAAATGGTTGTCAAGTCCAGAAAACAAGAATCAAAGTCTACAGGAAGAAGATTAGGGATCCTGTGGGCAATATATTGATCAAAGTGGATTTGTGTACAACTTGCAAGAGCTAGTCTTCCTGTTGAACCCCATTCCTGACAAACAAGACGGGCACTTTTGATATCTTCAATGTTGAGGAATTCGAAAACATGTCGGATGACCTTCATTTTAAAATTAGTTTAATTAAATGTCCTCCGTGGTTGTCATGTAATAAAGTACTACAACAATATTTAAATATAAATATTACTAGTTATTTCGATTTTACTCCTGTCTAGAAAGTTTCTAAAAAAGTAAATCAAATTAATACATACAATTAATACTTACAGAACTGAACAGCAATGGATTTTTCGGGTTCTTTTTATGCAATGCGTTGTCCGCCGTAGCATCATTAACTGAAAAATTCGAGATATCTTCCTTATTTCGGAATTCTGTTGCCTAAGATAAAAGATATAATTTTAGTAAGGAGTATAAATTTCAGTTTATTTATAATTTTGTAACAAAAATTGCAATTTTCATTTATATTTTGACTGTTTTTGTATTTTGGGAAGGATGTCGATATCGTTTTCTTAAATTACGAGCATTAAATCAAGAAATAATTTAGTAATTTAACCAACCTTTATTTTTGATAGAGTTTCGGATATTAAATCTCCAGACTTCTGTTGCAATTCATCACTATCTGAAAAATAGAATTGCAATTTCAATTACTAACACACAAGGCTTGGGAATACAAAAATATTGTAAGTGATAAGTCTAATAGAATAATATCGTAGTCACCCCGAATTTCCTGTTGCAGGTTATTGGTTCAATTTTCGAGATAAAGACTATGAGGAGGAGGAAAATGGGAAAGTTACGGGAACATTGTTAATAAAGGTGCTAACTAAACAAAGAATAATGGACATAGGTTCCCGGTTTTTTAAAAACTTTCCCAGGTGTCCAAAATATTAAAGTGGGCATTAGGAAATATCGAAGCCGTGCACCTATTACTACATAGCAAAATGTATTAATACCTTTAACGGTTTTTTCCTTCTTCTTCTTCATTTTTAATGCCTCCGATTTATACTTTGAAAACTTCTCCATTACAAGCTGAAAAAGCAAACAATCAACTCATTTTCGAATTTTTATAATCCAAACCACCGCTTACATTTTATGACTTAAATTTTGGAATTATACCTGTTTTGCTATGGTTTTAGATACTCCTGTATAAAAGTCAGTCCTTCGCGCTAAGAAGCTGAAAATTTTGTCCAGCAACTGAAAAAATTGAAAATCACTTACTAAGCTGAGAGGTGTTGCATGCTTTTTACTCAAACATTCATTTTCATCCATTAAAACACATTTTTGAAAAGAACTTACATCCTGTACTCCTCCTTCATTTCGATGGGCAATTGTCATAAGCATGTCTTCAAAAGCTTCAGAATCACCGTCAGCCATTGTTGATTTTCAGTGTTATATTTAGTCCACAGATTTGAAGTAGTAGTGATTTGAAAGATTCAGAGTGAGGCCAAGTTTGTGTCAACGGTGTCAAGTCTGTGAAAAGATACAGATTCAGACATTCGTGTAATACAAAAGAATTTCAATTCAAAGTAAAACTCTAATCCAATCCATCTGTGACTTCTGTGTAGAATTTAAAATGTCAACCGCACTTTTTCGGAAGGCGGATCTTACTACTCAAAATACTCAAGGCTAACTATAGACTCTCACCATCCTCCTAGAACTCTATACCTCAAGGGTTGCTGAAACATATTTTAATTTAAAAAAATAATAATAATAACAATAGTTTGGTTTAGCCTGTAGCAAAGGGTACTAAGTACCAAAGTGACTAAGTCCAGCTAACACACTGTATCTCGGAATATTTAGAGGGGATCCCCCATGTTTCATCAGATGTCAACCGTACATGACCTGGATGTCACGTTCCCCCCTTCCCACCCCCCGAGGGGTGGAGGGGCAAAGTGAGATTTCAACGGATTTGAACGTTTCTCGACATTACAAGGTTAGCGTGTGTTATCGCCTAATTTCTCTTTATACCTTTTGTATTTATAAATTCAAAATTTTGGCGATCATTCTTCTCAAAACAAAAAGGCTCAGTTAAAGTTACGAATCTGAATTTGATTTCTGTATTCCTGCCCGCATTCACAAATTCTGAAGCGTTAGTGACCTAATTGCAAATTGATTTCTACTTTCGAATTGCACTGAAATCGTACGTATTTCTGAATTATTTTAGAAATCAGAGGCAGAAATCAAATTCAGATTCGGAACACTAAAGCCCGCTAAACGGAATTGGTTCATCAGCCTTTCCTTCAAATTTCAAATGCCCTATAATAATTCAAATGTTAACCAAACTTTAGAAACTCATACTATACAGTAATTGGGCAGCGTTTACTTTAGCTTGCAATTCCTTTTAAACAAATAGTGAAAGTGAAACTTTAGATCCATTAGTAATGTTTTACTTTTATATTTTAATAATTGATGTGTTAAGTAGATGTTTTTACAGAGTTTTTACAGTGACAACAGCTTTACAACTACAACTTCCAATTTTGTATTGCGTAAACAATTTTTTGAATTCTTAAAATAAAAAACTTCATTTCTAGGCAATAATAATCCTATAACTAAGTTTAAAATACACAATGCTAAGATAAGAAGATATTTATCTACAGTACATTTAATTTACACAAGCCTGGCATTAATTATTTTGTGAATTGTCAAATATTAGAAGTCAAAATACAATAGGAGACAATTATCTACTTACTGTACGTACCGTAATCCAGCAGAGATTCACAGCTGAGTGAACTTTTTAATGATTTATCCTCACAATAATATTTACAATCCGTCGGTTTGAAGTGGACTACAAAACAGAAACATTAAAATAAGAATTTAGTTAGGCAATGCAATTTGTTAAATATTGAATTTATAAAACATTAAATGTTAGAACATAACATCAAATCAAAAATACGTTACTAAATATATATTAGTTACTTTTCTCGGTGCCTTGAAATTGCACACTTTTTTACACACATGTTAGGTCGTTAATACTAATACTAATACTATAATAGTCACTTTAAGGTGTGGTGTTCCTCATTACAAATGTGTTGTTCTATGTTATTCAGTAGTGCAACTATTCAGTAGTGCAACTACTGTATGCGATTGGGCTGTCTGTCTGTGAGTTAGTTAGTCAGTTAGTTAGTTAGTCAGTTAGTTAGTTAGTTAGTCAGTTAGTTAGTTAGTGAGATAGCGCTGTAACTCAAGAACGGTTAAACTTTTTTACAATCTGTTTCCACATTATGAAAATATAGGTTCTCCTTATGAACAAGTTCGTAAATGAGCAAAATTGGGTAACGCCTTCCCCTTAAAGGGGGAGGTTAAACTGTTCGTACTATACGTATGTACGTATGTTGCGTGGATGTTGTTTGTGTGTTGTGGTATGTGCCGCTATATTGGATGATGTGTATGTTGTGGTATGTGTCGCAGTCTTTAGTTGCACTACTGTGATATATCCGTTTTGTAATGGTTTATTATTATTATGCAATGAAAATTCGCTTGAATGAGAAAACAACATTTACAGCGGCTTCTAAATTGCGCTTCCTGAAATGTACCTTGGATAATAGTACTGCTTTTTGGGGTTGTTTGAGTCGAGATTCAGTGACATGAAAGTCAATCAAAGTAAAAAGTAATCATCACGCGTCAAAAAGTACATCAAAATAAAAATAAATATTTAAATACAATAATATACCTCCTTCAAGTTTTCCCTATATGCCTTAAGAAGCCACTTTTGTGCAGTAATTACTTGTTTTATAATTCGACAAATTCGAAGGTCTGAAATTAATGTTGTCTTCCTCGTTTTTATTTAACTTTACAAAATGTTGCGTACAATACAATTATACTTAGCTACTAATGATATTTCGTGTTTGAAACATTATTCCAAAAGTGCTAAACCAAAATAATCATTTTCGTGAAAAGTGTTAAACCACTTTGATTGTTAATTCCGAAAAGTTGTAAACCACACTAATGAGATAATTTAAATATTACAAATATTGCAAAACGCAATACTTTAAGGAAAAACGTTTTTTTGTCAGAAATAATTTTAGTAACACCCATTAAAATTATTTTAGCCCACCATATTCAATACGCTTATCACTTTACTTTTCTCTTTCACACAAATGACTTTTAAAACCTATAGCGTCTGTTGTTTTATACACATTAGACTTGTGAAATTGAATTACCGTTTTTAAGAACAACGGTCATTTTGGCTTGCAGCATTTTTAAATTAATTATAGACAATTATTAATTACATTAATAATTAAGTATTAAAATTACAAAATGCAGGTCTTCCGGGATTAGCTTTTCGAGTATTGGAAATCAATTCAGATTTATTTTGAGTTGTATTTGTTGAAAATAAAGCAAGTATTCTATTATATTCTATTCTATTCATTATAAGCCCATCTATACAAATGAATGAGAAAACGACGAGAGATATTTCATCAGTTTCGTGTGAATAAGTTTTTTTAGACTGTATGATTTTTTTCGTGTCTTTTAAGGTATCCACTGCTCTTAAATGATTTGCAACATATTTGACATTTATAGGGTTTTTCCCCGGTATGGTATGCCTTCTTAGATGAGCCGTAAGTTCACTTTTGGTTTTAAAACCTTTAATACAAAAATTGCAATCGTAGGGTTTTTCTCCGGTATGATTTTTTTCATGGAGTTTAAGACTTATAGTGTATTTAAAAGTTTTATTACAAGACGAACAACTGTAAGGCTTTTCCCCAGTATGAACTTTTTTATGAAATTTAAAATCACCAGGGCGCAAAAATGATCTAAGACAAATTTCACATTTATAGGGTTTTTCCCCTGTATGCAATCTTTGATGCACATTAAGTGCACCATTGGATTTAAAATGCTTACCACAGAAACTGCAACTGTACGGCTTTTCTGCACTATGAATTCCTTTATGTCTTTTAAAGTTACAACTACTCGCAAATGATTTGGAACAAATTTTACATTTATAGGGCTTTTCTCCAGTATGAATTCTTTGATGAACATTAAGGTGACTATTGGATTTAAAACGCTTACTGCAGAAACTGCAACTGTAAGGGCTTTCTCCAGTATGAGTTCTTACATGACATTTAAGACTACCAGCGGTACCAAATATTTTGCCACACAGGACACAACTATAAGGCTTTTCCTCTGTATGAATCCGTAAATGGCTTATCAGGACCCCTTTCGTTGTAAACTGCTTACCACAGAAAATACAACTGTAAGGCTTTATTCCACTATGAATTCTTTCATGATTTTGAAGATTATACTTGTTCCCAAATTGTTTGCCACACGAATTACAAATATAATTTTTTTTCACTATTTCTTAATCCAATTTCATTATTTGCTCGCCGTACAGAAATTTTGTCTTCATTGGCTTTAGAAACAAAATTTTGGCATTTAATACATTTACTTCAACATTTATTTGTCGTTTTGCAATTTATGCATTTTGGGTTACCTTTTCCGTCATTTCTTCGTTCTTTCAATTCTTCATAGTTTGACTCTGTTGGAGTTCTTCTTTTACTGTTTTCTTCAACAATGACCACTTTGATTCTGGTAAGTAATACTTTCAGTTGTAAACGGGAGTTGGACATTTTCTAAATATCTAAAATTATCAAGCATAGAAACAGTTGTTTAACACTAAATTATATTTCGTTCCCTTTGGGGAAATGTTGATTGTCTTATGCATAATTTCTTACAATACATTAGAAACTACTTTCATTTTTTCTAGTTTCGCAATTCTAATTCAGAAAACCGATATATTCTATTTCTCATTAGCCTTATAAGCGGTCGCACTAAAATGCACCCCCAAAATGGATTTGGCACCCCCAAATAAAAGGCAACCCCATTAAGGTGATCATATTTTTCCCTTGTATACCATGCGTGGCTGCAAAATAGTCCTCAATTTTCGTCTATGCGTAACCTAAACGTCCCCCAAATAGAAACCAGACGCCCCAAGAAAAAAAGCATCTTCCTATAGAAAACACCCCCGCAATAGGAAAACACCCTTCCCCCCTTCAATTGAAACCCAATAAATATATCTACATTGAAGTCTGCCTTTTATTACGTCAGGTTACAAAAACGCCCGTTGCGCTTTGCATAAAAACAATTAATTGCTGCTCAACATTGTTTTCTGCTGGTTAGGTGGATCAAGATCAAGTCTATTGTCAACAGTCTAAAAATTGCCAGATCCGGTTTGAACTTTGTCCCCTTAATATTTCGTGATTCTATATACTTCTTTAAACGATTCTTTACATACATTCTAACTTGCGTTTTAAGAGGGGTGCTTTTTTTATTGGGCGTGTTTTTTATTGGGGGTGCATTTTCTATGGGGGCGTTTTTTTATATTGGGGGAGGGGGGCTTTTTCTATTGGGGAGTTTATGTAACCTTGATAGTTGAAATTCCTTGGATCATTCCAGTGGGAAACCATTTAAATTGTGAGCTTTGCATTTCTTCGTTCTCAAATTCAGGATATCCAAATTAGTCGGATGAGATATCTCATGTTTCTGTCTTCTAACTTCTTGTAGTACACACTTATTTGGTATTTTACTCTATTTTACGCACATAATTTAAACTATTTGACTTAAAAATGTTGTCAAATTCTATTGCAATTAAACAACTCATTTTTAAAGCAGCTTTGCATTAATTATTGTAAATTATTAAATATTAAAAGTTAAAATTCGATAAAGGAAAAGGAACTACGTACCGTAATAACGTAGAGATTCACAAAACAGCAGTAGGCCTTTTAATTTGAATTACATCAAAAATCTAAAATTCAAATTAAAGGAAATCAAATAAAACTTGTAATACAAAATTACTTACTCATACCATCTAATCAAGATGAATTAACATTGGGGCAGAATATTTATTTAGAAGCTTAAATATTTTTTAATTGAAGTATTGGCAAACATAATATTATATGAGTAATGATATTTAATATCTGATTCGAGTATTTCCTAAAATGACTATGACGCAGTGCAAGCAATTTTACAGCTGAAGGAACCCAAAACATTGAATTTATTAAGCTTTGAATATCAGAAAGTCTAAAATACCTACTAATACCGTAATCGCAAACTATATTGCACCGCACTTGGCTTGTTGATAATAATACTACAATATTCACTTAAAAAGTGGCTTTGCTTAAATAAATGTGTTGGTGTACGATTTTCTGCAATGTATTTCCGGTACTACCTGAAGCAGTAAACAACATTTACCGCGGCTTCCAAATTGCGCTTGTTAAAATGTACCTTGGATAATAACACTGCTTTTTGGGGTATTTTGAGCCGAGATTCTGTGAAATGAAAACCAAGTAAAGTAAAGACCTTACTATTGTTAAGGAGGGACTGTAGATATTGTTTATGAAAATTGACTATCAGATTACATTGAAAAACTGCCTATTTCAAAACGAATGTTCTCTCAGGAAAGTAACTGTTCTGTACATGTAAAAATTGGTAAAAAGTTCCGAAATCAGGGCTGCAAAACCTTTGACTTCGATTTTTGATATTTTTGTCAGTTTCAAAATTAATTCATTTTAAAAAAAGATACCAAGTTTTCAACGCAAGTTTACTGAAAAATAAAAAATGTATCGAAAGTCCAACTCAAAGTTTTGTAGCCCTGATGTCTGAGTATTGTTAGCAATGTTTACATGTGTAGAAATGTTAGTCAGCTAAGAGAACATTTCTTTGAGGCTCTAAATCTGTAGGTAAATCTGTGCACACCGTATGGAGATAACAGCTCTAGTTAGAAGGCAGGTAGAACGCAATTGGTAAATAAACAGCACGTATGTCTTCTACGGTTTTAGTTAACTTATCTTTACAAAATGTTATATCCAAAACATTACTAAATAAATTGCTGATGACATTTCGTATTTGACCCATAATTTCAATCATGCAAAGGTAGCCATGCAATTTTATTTGTTTTGAAAGGGGCTAATAGCTTTATTTGTGGTTTTTGACACTTTATATACACCAAAGGAAAATAAATACATCATACAATATACAACACTCGTAAATACTAGACTAGCATACCATACAAAACCTTACTACTCTTACCACTTAACAATTCTATACATCCTAAAATGCACTATTTAAAAATACAGCACACAATCATGAGAAACGCACTGTAGTGACAACAAAATTTAATTTATAATTTAAAAAAACTTTTTACTTATAAAATTTTTATAAGTAAACAAAATGGCGACTGGCAGCCAAGGAAGCAATAAAATTCTAAATTTTACAAATATATGTACCTAAAGGATAGAACACGACGAGAAGGTTGCATTCATTTTCGTCTAGTATTTTTGGATTGTATGAATTTTTTTATGATATTTAAGGTGACTACTGCTCGCAAATGATTTGCAACATATTTCGCATTTGTAGGGTTTATCCCCGGCATGAATTCTTTGATGAACACTAAATTCACCATTAGTTTTAAAATTCTTACTGCAGAAACTGCAACTGTACGGTTTTTCTCCACTATGAATTCGTTCATGACATTTAAGGTGAGATCTGTGCGAAAATGATTTGCAACATATATCACATTTAAAAGACTTTTCCCCGGTATGACTTCTTTCATGTCTTTTAAGGTTACCATTGCTCACAAATGATTTACAACAAATTTCACATTTGTAGGGTTTTTCTCCAGTATGAATTCTTTGATGAGCATTAAGTGCACTATTGGTTTTAAAACACTTATTACAGAAACTACAACTGTACGGACTTTCTCCAGTGTGAATTCTTTTATGACAATTAAAGTTACCACTGCCTACAAATGATTTGAAACATATTTCACATTTATGGGGTTTCTCCCCAGTATGAATTCTTATATGACATTTAAGGTCACCACTTTGAGCAAAAGATTTATAACATATTTCACATTTATAGGGCTTTTCCCCGGTATGACTTCTTTCATGTCGTTTAAGGCTACCTTTGCTTACAAATGATTTGTAACATATTTCACAATTAAAAGGTTTTTCTCCGGTATGAATTCTTTCATGCACTTTAAGGCCAGTACTTCTCCCAAAAGATTTGCAACATATTCCACATTTATAAGGCTTTTCTCCTGTATGAATTCTAAGATGAAGATTAAGTGCACAATTAGTTTTAAAATGCCTACTACAGAAACTACAACTATATGGGGTTTCCCCAGTATGAATTCTTTCATGGCGTTTAAGATCTGAACTGCTCACAAATGATTTGTCGCACGTCTTACAACTGTGTGGTCTTACTCCGCTATGTCTTCTTTCATGGACTTTAAGGTGTTCACTAAGTTTAAAAGGTTTATTACACACAGAACAACTATACGGTGTTTCCGCAGTATGAATTCTTTCATGACGCCTGAGGAAACGACTACTCCCAAAAGATTTGCCACAGGTGCTACATTTGTAAAGTTTTCCCACTCTATGAATTGTTTCATGAATTTTAAGATAACTGCTACCTCTAAATGATTTACTACAAAACCTGCATTGATAAGGCTGTTCTCCAGTGTGAATTCTTACATGCGTCTCTAGCCCTATAAATCGACTAAAGGTTGCACTACAGAAATTACAATGATGAAGTCCTTCCCTCGTGTGAATTCTTACATGAAGTTCAAGGCCTTTTAACCAACTAAACCTTTTGCTACAAAAATTACAACGGTAATGTTTATCCTCTATATGAATTCGTTCGTGACGTGTAAGATCGTTACCACTTTTAAACTTTTTAGTGCAATAGCTGCACTTATACGGGGTTTCCCCAGTATGAATCCGTAAATGTACTTCCAGATCATAATTCCTTGTAAATTGCTTCTCACAAAAAATACAACGGTACGGCTTCACTTCGGAATGACTTCTTTCATGACGTTGAAGAGAATACTTGTTCCCAAATTGTTTGCCACACAAATTACAAGTATGAAGTTTTTCAACCGTATACATCTTCTCCCGATTTCTAATTGCGGTTTCATTATTTGGTGATGAATTATTAGATACAGCACTGAGCATTGATATTTTATCTTCATTAGCTGTCAAAACAATTTTCCTTATTTATTTAGTACAATACCTTCAATATGTATTTGTCAATGTGTAATTTTTATCTTTTTTGGGTTACCATCTGTAACATCTGTTCGTTCTTGCAATTCTACATGGTTGGATTCTGTGGGACTGCTTCTGGTTTCCTCGACAATGGCCACTTTGATTCTCTTAAGTATTACGGTCGGTTGTAAATGGGAGTCGCGCATTTTCTAAATAAATGTAAGAAACAATTGTTGAGGATTAAACTGTAATTCATTAGGTTTTTGTGGAAAATTTGTTTGCTTTATGCATAAATTAGTATAATACACTCAAAGATATTCTTCCTTGTTTATAGTGTCGCAATTCCAGTTTTAGAAAGTTTATTTTAAAGCATTATTGGTTTTAAGTGTTATTTAAAAGTTCACATTTTAAATTACTTTGGGGCCTACAGGTAACAATTTTTAATTAATAAGATCTCCGTACAGTATGCATGTTATCCTCAATATAAGGATAATTAGGCTTTAGGGAAATGTCGAAGTAGGCTTTAAGGCAAATTCCTTAGAAGTCCCAGGTTATATTGTTTTAACCAAAGAATCTGCCTAAACTGTAACGGAAATTCTTTAAACTTATTCGGCATTGCATTACTGCAAAATGACATGATGATTTCACAACAATATATTTCGAACATTTTTTTATAAAGTCAAATAATTGCAATGTTGGGCATAAAATAGAGTAAGTTACCATACCAATTAGTTTTCTAATACGCTAATAATTTTCTCAATTATTAAATAAAAGAATTTCATTGATCAGCAAATAGTAAGATGTTAAGACAATTCATATAGAGTATATTTAATGTTAATAAGCCTGGCATTAGTTATTTATTGTAAATTGGTAAGTATTAAAAGTTAAAATCTAACATAAGAAAATCAACTACATTTCCTAATACAACCAAGATTCCCTATTCATTAGACCATTGAAAAAATTATCCCTCCAATTGCCCTTTAAATTTATAACACATCAAAAATTTAAAATTCAATTAAAAATTGTAATACTTGAGTACTCAATCAAGATGAATTAGCATTGCGGCAGAATCCGTGTGGACCAATATTTAAGTGGAAAGATTTACAAACAGAATATACTAGGAATAATGAATGCTTACCATGTGATATTTAAACATTAAATATTAATATTTAACACTTAAAGTCAATAATACGTAAAATACTTTTTTCTGTGTCTCGAAATAACCGTAATCAGAAACTATATTGCACATGTGTGAGGTTACTAATAATAGTATTGCAAAAGAGCAAAAGTCACTTTTCATTCACGATATGGTGTTGCTTATAAATGTGTTCACGAATATTTTTATGGATTAGAATTTTGTTGCTATCTAAATCGGTAAACAATATTTACCGCGGCTTCCAAATTGCGCTTGTTTAAATATACCTTGAATAATGGCACTGCTTTTTGGGGTATTATGATGCAAGACTTTGACATGAATGAAATGCGACAAAAACCGACTCACTTTAAATTTTAACCCACGTCATCCTCAATTCATTAAAATATGGATTGTTCTCGTTGCGTGTTTTCAAATGGGAGGGTGGGGTCAAAAATCTACGAAAAAAGGTCTTAGCTCCTCCCTAAAGTAATAAATGAAATACTGTTGGTAGCACGCAGGAAAAGGTAGGAAAAGAATATTCATATTATTTATTAACTTAGGGCCTTAGTGGTAATGTTCCGATTTTCTATTATTTCAAAATACATTTTATTACATTTTACACATAGATACATTTTATTTTTTGCAATTAATAAATCTTATAAGTAATATAGTTATACAATATAATACAACAAAAAAAGAATGTTCGGTCTTAGTTCTTAAGTTCTTGGATTTCGATAAAAGCGGACTGTATTTTGATAGGGTGGACAACGAAAATTTTTGAAAATGAATGTACGAAAATATGTACCTAACTGATATTTGAGTTGAGGGACTATGCCTTCGGTTATGCCCAATAATAAATATAAAAATAATTCAGGATTGGATTGGGTTGACTGATATTGGGTTAGGGTTGGGTTCGCGAGTGTGACCACTGACCATTAAAATGGGTATCGGGTGGGGTTCTAAATGTTTGGGATGGGTTGTGTTGGGTTTTGAAAAATTGACCCAATTGCATTGCGGCGGCTACAGGAGCCAATTACATTATATATGTATTATTAACATTGTCGCAAACTTTAGCCGCCTGTTCTATCAAGGCTCGTTGATTATTAGTGTCTGGCCTCAGGGCTTAGCAGGTTAGCCCACTTGAGGGGTAAACAAAATAAAAAATTCACTTTTTTTCATAATGGATCTAAACTTGACAATTTAGATCCAGTCAGTGTGAGCTCCTAGTATCTACACCCAGTAACCTTAGATACAGTAACATTTTGCAATTTGCGATTTCTCTTTGGGGTCAAAATTCCCAAAATTGACCCCATTACGAAAAAAGTGATTTTTTTATTCTGTTTACCCCCAGGTGGGCTAACCTGTCTACGCTCTAATGCGTGTCCCTAAGGATACAGCAGCCTTGCTGTTCTATGGTGCGTGACTTTGGGCCAGACCTGTATATTGCAAATATTTTCAACAAATGGGCGACAACACGACGAAATTTTCCATCACTTTCGCCCATACAAGTGTTTTTGGACTGTGTGAATTCTTTCATGTCCTTTGAGGATACTAATGCTCCCAAATGATTTGCAACATATTTCACATTTGTAGGGTTTTTCCCCGGTATGAATTCTTAGATGCTCATTAAGATTACTAATGGATTTAAAACTCTTACTACAGAAATTGCAACCATACGGCTTTTCCCCAGTATGCATTCTTTCATGTATTTTATAGTTACCACCGTATACAAATGATTTGCAACATATTTCACATTTAAAAGGTCTTTCCCCAGTATGACTTCTTAGATGTGTATTAAGTCCACTATTGGTTATAAAACGCTTAGTGCAGAAACTGCAACTGTACGGGGTTTCTCCAGTGTGAGTTCTTTCATGCCTTTTTAGGTCCCCATTTCTCACAAACGATTTGCCGCACACCATACAACTATAAGGCTTTTCCCCAGTATGAATTCTTTCATGGGTTTTGAGACTTGTAGAGTAAGTAAAAGATTTAATACAAAAATTACAACTGTATGGCTTTTCTCCGCTATGAGTTCTTTCATGAAATTTAAGCCTAGAACAATTCACAAAGGATTTTGCACAAGTGTTACAAGTGTACGGTTTTTCTCCAGTATGAGTTTTTTCATGGCTTCTAAGGTTTCCACTAGATCTAAAAAATTTATTACACACAGAACAACCGTAAGGTTTTTCCCCAGTATGCATTATTTTATGGTACTTGAGACCAGTAGTGGTACTAAATAATTTGCGACACAGGATACAACTGTAAGGCTTTTCCCCAGTATGAATTCTTTCGTGTTTTTTAAGGTCTCCACCACACCGAAAAAGTTTGTTGCACACAGAACAACTATAAGGCTTTTCCCCTGTATGACTAAATGGCTTAGTAGGCTTGCATTCTTTGTAAACTGCTTACCACAGAAAGTACAACCGTACCATTTTTCTCCTGTATGAATTCTTTCATGAGACCAAAATTTGCGATAAGTTTTAAACTTCTTAGTGCAATAGCTGCACTTATACATGGCTTCCCCAGTATGAATCCGTAAATGGTCTCTCAGGGTTTCATTTCTTGTAAATTGCTTGCCACAGAAAGTACAACTGTACGGTTTTATTCAGTATGACTTCTTTCATGGCGTTCAAGATTATGCTTGTGCCCATATTGTTTGCCACACAAATTACAAGTGTGAAGTTTTGCGGTTTTACAAATTTTTTCACGATTTCTTAATCGACTTTCATTATTTGGTGCTGAATTATTCACAATTTTCCACATTTAGTACAATCCTTTCAACCAGTGTTCGGTTTTAGCGGGCTAAAACTCCTTTTGCCCGGCTAGACGGCCAAAATAAGCAAAAGGGGCAAAACTGCATCCGATCTTTGAATAATCCTTGAAAACTTAGTGTTACTTGTTACAATGACAAATATTGTACATAGAAAATATCAATATAGCAAGTAGTCACTATATACCTTATATTACCATATAAGAAGCAAACATTCATTCACACGTGCACAACGCATGCATGTATGACATAAAAAACAACTGTACGTCATTTACGCATATCTCACATGGTAAATAAGCACACTGACTGTGAATACTAAAATAAGACTCTGCTGATCCCTATTATAAGATTGGCTAGAAAGTAAACAGTCTCCTCTTGTAAAATATTGTAAATCTTAATTCGTACTTGTATCTAGTATAAGCTAGACATGTTCTGTATGTTGACAAAAACTAACTTCTGATCCAACGCCCACAGCTAAGCAAGATCAAGCAAACCAATTCATTTCAGAAGAGAATAACTACAGATCACTTCTGCTCCAATACTCTTAAGATTAACTTCTCTTTGTAAAAGACTCTCTTTGTAAAAACTTAAAGTATGTAAACTTTTTAACTTTCATCTTTAATAAAATCAAGCTATACAAATGAATTTCAAAGCCTGGTGAGTTTTCCCATACTAAAATATAAATCATAAAATTCTAAATAAACGAATTGAATCTTTTACAAAAGTCTACTTTAATTCAAAAGTAGTAGAGTACAATGGAGTATGAAATTTTATAAACTCCGCAACAGTGCTAAGCACATTAAGTTAAAGCCAGTGTTAACACACTATTAGATCCAAGCATAATACGAAAGTATTATTTATACGAAAGTATTACTTATACGAAAGTATTATTTAATTTCAGTATTTCGAAAATACAATTTAATTCCCGTATTACGAAAGTATGTCCCGCACCTAAATAAGAAAAATACCTTCGCGTAGAATAGCCCTAACCGGCTTGTAAGACAAACAAATATGTTGACCCGTGAGGCGTAAGTGGTCGAAAATTTCGTAAATCCACTTATCCAGGAAAATGAACCCGAAAAACCCTTTAAATTAATTTTTCAATGACTTTTGCGTTTGAGCCTGGCCAAACAAATATGTTTGCTTATGAGTTTTAAGTGGTCGCTAACCCATGAAATCCACTTATTAACGGAGAAACCCGTAAAACCTTTTCAAAATTAAAAATTCTAACAAAATTATCATTATTTAAATGCTAAGTCGAAATACTTATTTCTAAACTATCCCATAGCGAAATAATTGTAATGCACTTAGGGAAACCTAGGAAAATTTGATTTGTGGGTCACACCACCCCAGGAACGCTGTCAAAATATTTTTTCGCTCTCTAAAAACTTAGGAAAATTTGATTTGTGGGTCACACCACACCAGGGATGCTGCCCAAATATTTTAACCCTATCTAAAAAACCAAAATGAACTTCAAAAAAATTGATTTGTGGGTCAAACCACATCAAAAATGCTGTCCAAAAATCCCATAATTACTTAAATAACCCAAAATAGTATTTTCTTCATTTATTGAAGACAATACTATAAAAACAATGATTTTCACCATATAAACAAAATTTTTCCAGCGTTGCCAGCAAAATGCTCGCATTCGCATTCAACCAAATAAAAATGGTATTTGAAATTATTTTCCAAATATTTTCAAATGTCCAATTAAAATGATAACACTACATTAATACCAACGATGATTTGATTTTGCTTTAATTTTCATGTAAATACAATACTTTTCTTTACTTTTACCTTTATTTTAATCCAAAATTCAAGCAAATCAAAGTGTCATTCAAATATGTAAATTTGCTTATCTTATCTACTTCTATTGTACAATATGTATATTTTTATTCATCTTTTATCATTTCTTTATAACGAAATACGATTAATTACTATAATAACCAATTAATTTTAGTTTAATACGTAATTTAAATGCGCATAGTATAATTGTAAATTTACAAGGATCCAATAAGTTAATTGTATACAAACAAAGCTACACAATAATACATATTCCGTAAAAGAATATTTTAAACAATAAACCGTTTTCACTATTTCCGTAATACCATTACAAACCAATTTGTAATGACAAATCAAAATACAATACTTTAAAATGCTAGCAAACAGACAATAATTATTACCCAATGAATGGTAATAATATTTCCATGGAAGAATAATAAACTAACGGTAACAAATGACAGTAGATATAAAAAATCTATTCTTATTTGGAATAAGAACCCCAAACACTGATTTATTATGTGAATTACAAATTCGCACTCGGATTCGTACAACTTTTTGCAGTTTCGGGTAATTCATTGCAAAAATAGGAAAAATCTTTGTTCGAATTGTACATTACCATGACTTATCATTGTAAATCAATTTTCAAGAACACTTACACTTATTTTGCAATAATGACCTATTGCCACAATTGATACGGATCTACAATCCCGTACAATTTCTCTGAAAATAAATGAATAAAAATTTAACATGCAATAATGACCTATTGCAAAAATTGATACGGCTCTACAATCCCGTACAATTTCTCGGAAAATAAATGAATAAAAATTTAACATGCAGTAATGACCTATTGCTCCACACTTCAAACTTTATTAAATATCCACACAACCAAATTTCTACCTTACAATTTTAAACATTTAATCCGGTAATCAGCAAAAAGTATACTAAATAATTAAATCCGGTAATCAGTGAAAACATGTATAATCATAATGAAAATATTTCAATGACCTGAAATAATATAATTACTATAATATTTATAACACTATACCTAAATTTTGTTATATATACATGAAAACGGTACCTATTATTCATATACATATGTAACACTATTTACTATAGCATTATAATATCATGTCTATCAAAGAAATAATACTCTTTTCTATATTTCATTTACAAATACTTTGTTTTGTTATAATAAGTACTATCAATCCTTATTCCTATTAATATCCTTTAGTTACGCAATATATCCAATTCTTTCCACAAAGCCTATGAATCACATATTGTTCAACTAAACTCAACAGACTTACTACTGTATCCAATTGTCAACCACTTTAAAAGCTACAAACATCTTTATCATTGTTTTCATCTGTGAACCTAAATATACTTCATCGAAACCTTTATGGATCTAGGAAACAAATATTTCCACGTCCGATTTTTACAATGGTCCAGAGATGACTTCACAAGGACTTCAGAAACAAATATTTATTTCACAGCAAGTGAAAAAATTTTAAAAGAAGAGTACAGCAAAATACTACTTCTTATTACAATAATTTACTCTACAATACTCCACGTTCACAAAAAACAATAAATACTGATGAAATTTTACGGATACAATCTTCAACTAGTTTTACTTCAATTTCAACATCTCTAATCCATTTGATTCTTCAACTATAGATTCCACTATTATTTCAACTTTACACCAAACCTATCAACTTACTTCACTGGAAATAATAACTGCATCTTACAATTAATGATGACTCAATTTCCTCAATTTCTCAACTCCTACAAACCATATTCTTATTCCTTTTCCAACTTATTAAACTGCCTAATTATAACACTGTAAATAGCAATATACTGTTACTCAACAATTGTAAACATATAATCAATTCATTATAGTTATATTACTACACTTTTCAAATATTACTACACTTTCAAAAAAACTAAAGCACTTTACATTCCCACTTTAATCTCTTTGTTTAATTTCTTAAGAAATATTTTAATATTCATTATTATTAATTAAATTCATTGTTGCTATAATTTTATCTTTCAATATTTCATCAGGAGATGAAAAGACTTGAAGGATGGAATTATGTTACAATGACAAATATTGTACATAGAAAATATCAATATAGCAAGTAGTCACTATATACCTTATATTACCATATAAGAAGCAAACATTCATTCACACGTGCACAACGCATGCATGTATGACATAAAAAACAACTGTACGTCATTTACGCATATCTCACATGGTAAATAAGCACACTGACTGTGAATACTAAAATAAGACTCTGCTGATCCCTATTATAAGATTGGCTAGAAAGTAAACAGTCTCCTCTTGTAAAATATTGTAAATCTTAATTCGTACTTGTATCTAGTATAAGCTAGACATGTTCTGTATGTTGACAAAAACTAACTTCTGATCCAACGCCCACAGCTAAGCAAGATCAAGCAAACCAATTCATTTCAGAAGAGAATAACTACAGATCACTTCTGCTCCAATACTCTTAAGATTAACTTCTCTTTGTAAAAGACTCTCTTTGTAAAAACTTAAAGTATGTAAACTTTTTAACTTTCATCTTTAATAAAATCAAGCTATACAAATGAATTTCAAAGCCTGGTGAGTTTTCCCATACTAAAATATAAATCATAAAATTCTAAATAAACGAATTGAATCTTTTACAAAAGTCTACTTTAATTCAAAAGTAGTAGAGTACAATGGAGTATGAAATTTTATAAACTCCGCAACAGTGCTAAGCACATTAAGTTAAAGCCAGTGTTAACACACTATTAGATCCAAGCATAATACGAAAGTATTATTTATACGAAAGTATTACTTATACGAAAGTATTATTTAATTTCAGTATTTCGAAAATACAATTTAATTCCCGTATTACGAAAGTATGTCCCGCACCTAAATAAGAAAAATACCTTCGCGTAGAATAGCCCTAACCGGCTTGTAAGATTACTGTCAGCAATGAAGTTTTTCAACATTGCAATTTACGGTATAATTTGTTTTTAAAATGCAAATATTATAAATATGTTTTCATTCATTTCATCATAATATTATAAATATATGATTTTATCTAACTAATATTGAGACAATTTTCTATATATTTGTATTAAAGGCAGCAAACGGTACCCTGAGACAGTTTATTCTTGCAACTGTGATCTCAGGCTTAGGAAAGTACGGAAACTGAAATATTTATTTATCCATTCCCTTAGTAGCTTTACCTCAATTTACTGCAAATTTAATATTTTAATCCACCCAAATGGTAATAAACACAATAAAATCGGTTTTATATAAGAGTTAGGGAATAAACTTAGCTAGCTAATAAAGTATACATTAAATCTCATAAAGAGCTTAGAATTTGTGAACAGTTTCAACACTTACTACTGACATTCTTGGTTTACAGTTTTTAGTTCCTCTACAAGCTAATTTTACTTTTGCCCCTTTTGCCCACTAGCCACCTTTCAATTTGCCCGGGCAAAATCCACTTTTGCCCACCTGGCCACCACCCACTAGCCGGTGGCTAGCTGAACACTGCTTTCAACATGTATTTGTCAATTTAAATTTTTTAGATATTTTGTGTTACCATCTGTAGCATCTGTTCCTTCTTGTAATTCCAAATGGTTGGATTCTGTGGGAGTGCTTCTTTTACTGCTTTTTTCAACAATCACCACTTTTATTCTGGTAAGTAATACTTTCGGATATAAACGGAAGTTAGGCATTTTCTAAATAAATGTAAGAAACAGAGTTGTTGAGGATTATACTGTAAATGCGTTAGGTTTTGGGGGGAAAGTGGATTGTCTTATACATAAATTCGTGCAATACAATGCAAACTATTTTCCATGTTCTCTAGTTTCGCAATTCTAGTTTTAGAAAAAATATTATACTTTATTTTAAAGCATAATAATTATTTCAAAGGTCACATTTTAAATTTGTTTGGGGTATACAAATAATAATTTTTAATGGAAAGGATTTCCATCAGTATGTACAGTGCGGGCCAGCATGGGCGAGCCATTTAAATAAACATGTACTTCTTTATACATTGCAAGTGCTATGGCTCTCCCATCTGGCCCCCACTGTACGTTAGCGGAAAAAGGGAAAATTAGGCTTAGAGCAGTGATGGGCACATCACATCAAACTGTGATGTGGTCCACATCAATTTACATTTGATTTACACATCACATATCACATCACATCACTCTTTCCCAAAATGATCTCACATCACACATCACATCACATCACTCTTTCCCAAAGTCAACTCACATCACACATCACATCACTCTTTCCCAAAGTGATGCCACATCACACATCACATCACATCACCGCTTTTCAAAGTTATCTCACATCACACATCACATCACAAGTTGACGTGATGTGATGTGTGATGATGTGACATCAAATTACACATCACGCCAGAATTCTCGGCAAAAAATAATGTTTATATATATAATATGTACGATAAACGGGAAAAAATCATTTAGAGAGTACACTCCTATGCTAAAGTAATTATAAACCCGATTATAATCACTTTCTGATTCTTTTTTTAATCGCTTTGACTGCGCTTGCCTCTCTACACTAATGTATTTGTAGAGGTCAAGGAGTGTTGTTCTGTGTCATCTGTGTGTCCGGTGTTTCAGAATGCCCAATGCCCAATAAGCAAAAAAATTATGCTATTGTCAGACAAAAATCTGAACACTATCCTGGCGACAGCTAAATTAATATAAACCATTTCAAGACTGGGTGTAACAAATAGTGACAACAAATATTGACAACAAAATAGCAATCATTGCAATGTGTGTCGACATGCGTGGTGTTTGATGTGGACACACATCACATCACATCACATCAAACATCACATCACTCTTTTCCAAAGTGATCTCACATCACACATCACATCATCAAATTTCGCTCGAAAAAGTGCTCTAACGTGACCACATCACACATCACATCAAACCGTGATGTGATGTGCCCATCACTGGCTTAGAGGAAATGTCTAACATGAAATGATGACTGTATAACAATATATTTCGGATATTTTTTGTAAAGTCAAATAGCTGCAATGTTGAGCATAGAATAGAGAATGTTACCATCTAATATGCTAACAATTTTCTGAATTCCTAAATTAAATTATTGATCAGCAAATAATGAGATGTTAAGATAAGAGGCCATTCATCTACACTACAGTATAGTTAATGTTAGTCAGCCTGGCATATAGTCATTGTAAATTGCTAATATTAGAAGTTAAAATCTAAAGAAGAAAATGAACTATTTGTGGTGAGTACTTTCCAGCCCCCCAGCCCCAAAAAGTACTTCACAGCTCCCAGCTCCCACCTTCCTGGCCCGCAGCCCCCAAAAACTACTTCACTGCCCCCACCTTTCTGGCCCCCAGCCCCCAAAAAGTACTTCACTGCCCCCACCTTCCTGGCCCCCACCACTCAAAAGTACTTCCCAGCCCCCAACCCCAAAAAAATACTTCCCTGGGACGAAATTTTCAAAAAAAAAACGCAACTTTACCCTCGGTGCAAGATTTGCTCCTCCCATTTGTCCCACTCTTGCACTCAATCAAAAAATGATATTTTCAAAACAAGTGGCAGCGTCTTAGCAAAGTTATGGCAGTTACTCCATATAACTACCTAGTAGTTATAAGAAGCAAAGCAGCGGTGGTAGTAGTTATGGTATTTGCAACTTCATTTGCACCAAACGGTATTTTCGTACCATTTTAGCACCCAATTTGCAATTCTCTTACGTGATGATTTACCTCGTTGCTTAGTTACCTCCACTGCGCCCCATACTTGCGGCCGATCACTTGGTCGGGTAAAGTTGCAACCTAACTTTAACACTTGCACCGTTCAAAAATGTACGAAAATACTGCTGAGATTAAGTACTTGCCACGAACGCTGCAACTAAATGTAGGTGCATGTTTTGAAAATATCATCACGCGCAAAAATAGGCGCAACTACCCCAAGTTGCGCTAATCCCCCTTGCGCCCCTTTTGAAAATTTCGTCCCAGGGCTGGAAAGCACAATGTAGGGGCTGGGACTATGTGGGGGCTGGTGTACCGTAATACAGCCGAAATTCCCAAATTCCCAGCTCAGTGGACCTTTATCCTTCCAAT
>CM036941.2:1742527-2102411 GCA_020352615.2 Yoshiicerus persimilis
GGTCGTTCTCCAGTGTGAATTCTCATGTGCCTCCTTAAGGTTTGAATTTGGGTAAAGGTTCCACTGCAGAAATTACAACGGTAATGTCTTTCCCTCGTGTGAATTTTTATATGACGGTCAAGGCTTTCAAACCAACTAAACGCTTTACTACAAAAATTACAACGGTATTGTTTATCCCCACTATGAATTACTTCATGACGCATAAGGTTGCTCCTAGAATTAAACTTCTTGGTGCAATAGCTGCAATTATACGGGGTTTCTCCTGTATGAATCCGTAAATGGCGTATGAGGTTTCCTTTCTCTGTAAACTGCTTACCACAGAAAATACAACTGCATTTTATTCCACTATGACTTCTTTCATGGCGTTGAAGAGAACACTTGTTTCTATATTTTTTGCTACACAAATGACAAGTATAAAGTTTTTCCACCTTACAAATTTTCTCCCGATTTCTTAATCCAGTTTTATTGTTTTCTCGCGGCATAGCTTTAGAAGAAATATATATTATTCGATATTTAGTACAATCACTTCTATATTTAAGTTATTTTGGAATTTATGTATTTTGGGGTACCATTTCCAACATCTGTTCGTTCTTGCAATTCTGCATGGTTTGATTCTGTGCGACTGCTGCTATTAGTGTTTTCTTCAACAATGACCACTTTGATTCTGGTAAGTAATACTTTCGGTTGTAAACGGCAGTCACGCATTTCCTAAATAAATGTTTTAGTCAAAGTCAAACATATAAAATTTTGATATAAAGAAACAGTTATTGAGCATTAAATTGTGATCCGTTGGGTTTTCATTAAAAAAGTTAGTTGTCCTATTCATAAATTCATACATACTATGCAAGCTACTTTGTTTTTTCTAAGTTTGCAATTCCAGTTTCAGTAAACTCATATGCAGTATTTCAAATCTTCATTCACATTCATAAGTTTTTAGGTTGGGACGGGATTTGTTAATTCTGGCAGATTCACAACACTGATTTCATTACTCAGCAAAGAATAGTAAGAGTATTTTAACCATGTTTAAAATGCACAGTGCTAAAATAATAATCAATTCACATAGTACAGTACATTTATTTCTAAGCTGCCTGGCATTAATTATAGTAAACTGTAAAATATTATATACTATAACTAATACAGATGGATTAACACTGTGGCAGAATGCGATCTAACTTTTAATATTTAAGGTAAAATTTTTACAAACGCTATTATTTACAATCCCTCGGTTTGAAGTGGCCCACTAAATGTAAACATTAAAATGAGAATTTATTCAATGCAACTGATTAAATACTAAATTTATCATTATGAAATATTAGAACTTAACATAAATTCAAAAATGTGTAAAATACCTGTCTCAGTGTCTTGAAATTACTGTAATCAGGAACTATATTGAACACATATTTGGTTGTTAATTCGTTAATAATAATACTGCAATAGTCAATTAAGATAATTTAATGTTTTTCTGGAATGGATCGGTAAACAACATTTACCGCGGCTTCCGAATTGCGCCTTTTGGAATGTACCTGAGATAACAACACTGCTTTTTGGGGCATTGTGACTCGAGATGCAGCGACTGAATGACATCATGCTAACCTCGTTTACATAAGTAAAAACCTCGTTTACGAAGGTAAGATCGACTATCGACCACCAAAAAGTACGTCTAAATAAAAATAAGTATATATCATATATACAATAATAGACTTTCTTTGCTGAGAGTTTTGCTTTCTTCTTAAGGACACATTTTTGGGCAATGGGTATTTTGAGCAAACCTGTTATAATTATATGACACCTATTATAGTTCTGCGGTTGCTTCAGTATTCTTATTAATTGATATCTTTTTTAGAAATCTCGTAGCGTTAATATGACTGGCTGGCCGCCATGGCTGCAAGTGTACTTGTGCTGAGCTCCGTGTTTTTTGCTATTATCTTTCTTAAAAGTGGTCTATCAAACTCGACCCTTACACTAAAATGTGCAACTCAGTGCGACAAACTTGACTCTGTTTACTGTGATCCAAAAAAACCAGCACATTTTGAAAAAACCGAGTTTTTCAGAATTATTTCTGATAGTTTAATAGTGAATATACACAAATCGTACAAAACCAACGACGAGCCCAACCTAAAGATATGGAACAAATCACCATATTATGCAAATCCACGAGCTCAGCACAGGAATAACATATAACATATAGAAAATACACTCATATCTGTATTACTTATCTTATCTAAAAACATAAACCGTCACCACTCACTAATCCACCTTCCTTCGTACAGTCTATTTTGTCAGATATTCTACAAACTAAATCCAACCAAGAAAACTATATTACTCATAAATATTGTTATCTTTCTCTTTATTAAAAATATAACTAAGCCAAGAAAACTTCTTCTACTTCTTATGCTACAATGCGGAACGAACCTCCTAAACCCAGGACCTTCATGTGCCATCTGCCCCGATGGAAATAAAACAAGGAACAACCAACTAGTAATCAAATGCAAAGATTGTAGTCATTCCACCGAACCTGCTTAAATGTAAGCTACAAAATATTCAATGAAATCAAAGCGAGCAGCCAATGGAAATGCAATATTTGCACAAATGGAACAAGTGTATCCTGTAGACCCTGTTCAATGTGTGCAAAAATCAACAGGAAAATGACAACGTATACGTGTGCGAAATGCAAAGTGTCATGCCATAAATCATGTCTTAAGAATGCTAAACTACCTTACGCCTGCTCTTCTCATGGCTGGACATGCGGCAAATGCACCACAATACATCTAAGTAGCAATCAGCCTTCCAAAGTGACATCTGAAATAGGATGTAAGAAAGGAACAAAAATCGCTCATATAAATGTAAGAGACATATCATCCCTTAGCAAAAAAGACGACGTAATGGAACTCATCTTTGAACATAACCTGGACGTTTGCATAATATCGGAATCATGGCTCTCTAATAAGGTACCAGACAATGAATTTTCTATCAATGGATATCAAATAATTAGAAAAGACAGAAATTGTCCAACCAAATCTGACGGAGGAGGATTACTAAAAATGTTAAAAATGAATGGAAAATAGACTGTAGTGATTCGATAATTACCTACCCCTAGGATGTGCTGAAATTCTCCATTAGGAAAAATTATTTTAAACCTATAACAATTCTGGCTATCTATGCACCTAAAACTCCGAATAACACATTCTTAACGCAGCTAGAAAGCGAAATAGTATCTTTCAAAAATGACTTCTTCATCATTGGAGATATGAATATCGATCAATTGAAACATGAAAGTAGTACCAAAAAATTAAAGACTATTCTTGCACAGCAAAATTTATCCCAATTAATAGACAAACCGACAAGAATGACTGCTAACTCAAAATCGCTTATTGACTTACTGATCACCAACAAACCTGGAAATGTAGGCGCCTGTGGAGTAATACAAACGGGAATAGCTGATCATGCTCTAATATATGCAGTAAGAAAACTCAGTAGAAATAAAACCGAGAATAAGATCATGAAAGTAAGAAATTATAAAGATGTGGATAAAAGCAAGCTCTCTGAATTAGTGAAAACCGCACCATGGTGGAACCTAGAGAACTGCCGAAATTTAGAAAGTGCGTTTGCATTTTATAATTATGTATTGACTTTTATTTTAAATAGTATGATCCCGGAAAAAACGATACAAGTTAAACAGCGACGACCTAACTGGATGACTGACGAGTATCGAGCTCTTTGCAGGCAGAGAGACAAATGCAAAAAAAAACTGCGTGTAAATCAGACGACAGAAACGACTGGAAACAGTATAATAAAATAAGAAACTACATAAACAGGAAAAAGGATTCTCTTAAAGCTAAAGAGATAGAATCACGCACAGAGAGTAGTGCAAATCCAAAAAAAACAGCATGGGACATCTTTAATGATGAAACTGGAAGAACTAATAAAACTGCCAACATAAATAAAATAAAAATTGGAGATACCTTCTTAACTAATGAAAGAGAAATCGCCAACGCCGTATGCCAATCCTTTGTCATCCCAAAGGATATACTTCAATCTCCTGCTAACAAGAATAAAACTCTTGCTGCTGAATGCCTATCGAGATTAAACTCTATTGAATTTACAACTGAAGAAGTTCTTCATGCTATTTTGAATAATCCAAATAAACCTATAGGAATTGATGGAATTTCGGCTGAATTTCTGAAACCAATAAGCAATGAAATATGCAAGACTATGACTAAATTATTCAACCTCTCGATATCTCACGGCACCTTCCCAATGCTCTACAAAGAAGCTATAATTGTTCCTGTATACAAAGGCAAGGGAGAAAAGTGCGAGACAATAAACTACAGACCGATCTCAATTCTCTGCGCTACATCTAAAATATTTGAACATTTAATGTATAAAAAGCTTCAGCACTATCTGGAGGAAAACCGGCTGCTTTCTCCCCACCAACACGGTTTCAGATCTGGTTTTTCGACTTTCACAGCAATTGCAAGATTCACCAACGATATATATCAAGCCGGAGAAACAGAAAATACACTTTAGCTGTGTTTGTGGATTATAAGCGTGCATTTGAAAGCGTCTTAAGCGAAAATTTTGAAGAAAAACTTGAAAATATCGGAATTCACGATAAAGCACAAGAATGGATATTATCTTTTATTACGCAACGTACAATGAGTGAAAATTGGCAACAGCAACTCATTGTCAGATCCATACATGTTATATCGAGGTACCCCTCAGGGGAGTTCCCTCAGTGCACTTCTCTTTACAATCTACATAAATGGCATACCGGAAGTGCCAATATTCTGCAAATGTTGCCTTTATGCCGATGACTGCGTTCTTTACATATCAGACAATAATATCAAAAAAGCAGAATCATTTATGCAGCTGGACTTAAATGCCCTAATTGACTGGGGACTTCAAAACGGCTTAGAATTAAACACTCTGAAAACCAAAGTTATGGTTTTCCGAACACCTTATATGAAAATGCATAACATCATCATCTTTGCTGGCCCCCATGCACTACAACAAGTACAACAATTCACATACCTTGGTGTGATCCTTGATGAAACTATGAAATGGTCTTCCCAGACTAACAAAGTAATCAGTGCTATGAATGCCAGAATCAAGATGATAACAAAACATAAAATATTTTTTAGCAAACATAAGATTGGTATTATATGTAATTCATTAGTTCTATCATTACTCGATTACTGTTTGCCAATATGGGGAAACATTCCTCAAACTAAATTAGATAAATTAGACAAAACTGTTCAACGAATGTGTGTAAAACTACTATGCAATGTAAAAATTAGGAAACAATCAAAAAGTATGTTTATCTAGAGAAATGCAATATTTTAACCGTGCATGAGAGAAGGGATGTATATTCACTTTTATTTGTTTACAAATATGTGCTCAATACTAACTCATCTGTGCATGAAACAATCATCGACAGAGATTATGCACTGAAACCTACTGCAGAAAGAAGCATGAGACGACAAAAAGATTTTCTGATTCCCCCTGTATTTACATCTTTTGCTCGATCATCATTTTCTTACAGGAGTGCAAAGTTATGGAACTCGCTCCCCACAAATATTCAGAATAGCGTTTCTTACAACATTTTTGATGCTAAGGTGAGAGAATATGTTATAGCACAGAGGAGTGACTCTACAAAATGATACAGACTAGACGATTTCACATCTCGATAATCTTGTACATGATGATACGATAGAATTTAATTAACTCTCATTATTGCTGCACTGTAATAATCGTACTTTAAAATTGGAATAATTTAAAACTTTAAAGCACGAGTTAAGTAACTGGATTGTATTAAATCATAATAAGTAATATTGACAAATATAGTAATTATTTACCTTTTATGCTATTTTTAGACTAAAGTGACTAAAATTGGAAGATAACATGTTATTCTGTAACGGTTAACAATTGGTCAATAAACTTTTCAATCAATCAATCAATCAATCAATATTGCATGCATGTATTAAAGATGTGGCCCGAAGCATTTCTCCTTCTTATTAATAATTGGAAAATATTTATGATTAATAATTATAATTAGGAACACCATTTATTGCATGATCATTACTTAATATTCCGAAATCTCCCATAGAATTGTTAATGACTTATATTTAAAACGGCTTAAAAACAAATGATATTGCCCTAAAAATCATTTTTTTGGCTTAAAAGGAAATTATCAGCCAATTAACGGAAAGTGCATGGCTTAATACAGAGTATGCTACTATGGCGTTCGATTGACACGGATATCTCCGATTCGGACAACGATGAAAATAACGGGGAACCTAGTAGAGAGACAATCCTGAAACTGGAGTGTTGTGCGATATTTTGACACTGGACATGAAGTATTTGAAAAAGTTCCTGCTTTCAGAATTGCAGTGACACCAAAGCATCTTCTGCAAATATCAACTTATGGTAGCAACGTTGCAACGAATGGCACATAAAATATAATTTTTACAACAGTTTCCCATTGATTCTGTTTACTTCTCAGTTACAATAAGAATAAAAAGTTCGTACGGAAATTTATTGCTGGAATATGACTTGCGACAGTAAGCGCGAATTTGCAAAATGGCCTTATAGGGGAAACTTGTGAAACTTAAAATTCCATTCCAAAAGTCTTATAAGTAACACATGACTGATTTATATTACACTTATGGTGACGTCAAATTGGTCGATAAGAGTGGTAAGTATCATAAGGTTTATAAGTTGCCTTATAGTATTTACACCGCAAACTTCCTAATGAAGTTTCAATTTCATTCAACACAAGCAATCTGTGAAGGATTCAAAATGAAGGGATAGTTTACATAAATATATTACATTCAGTTAAATAAAAAAAGACACACAACACACGAGTTCTACAAGCCATTACTGGGGCCTGGGGCTACATAATAAATTCAGGATAATTGTTATGCATCTTTCTGAAATAATTAAACATGAAGATTTCCGTATGCTTTTATTTCAAAATTAAGTAATCATCATTACAATAGTGAGATAGTCAATCGTAGTTGTAGGAAAGGGGTTAATAACTTTAATTGCTGTTTATAACATCATACAATATACATCATACATAGGCTGTCGTACATAACTACAATTTACTACAATACTTCACTATGTTTTTTATAAAAATATATTAGTTAAAAATAAAACGCACATGCATGGAAAGTACAATGTACTTATGAATGGATAACGAAACATTACGAGTATACTTTTTTGAATTTGGGCAGCGGAAATTTTTATATGAAACACAATGGCAGCTGGCAGGCAAGGACCCAACTAAATGCTACATTTTACAAATATTTTCAACCAATGGGTGACAGTGACAACACGATGAGAGAGTTTCCATCATTTTCGTCTATTTCAGATTTTTGGGACTGTGTGAATTCTTTCATGTCTTTTAAGGTTACCACTGCGCGCAAATGATTTGCAACATATTTCACATTTATAAGGCTTTTCCCCAGTATGAATTCTTTGATGAGCATTAAGTGCACCATGTGATTTAAAACACTTATCACAGAAACTGCAACTGTACGGTTTTTCTCCAGTATGAATTCTTTCATGGATTTTAAGGTCACCACTACGTCTGAAAAGTTTGTTACACATAGAACACCTGTAAGGTTTTTCCGTACTATGAATTCTTTCATGTTTTTTAAGGTAACTAATGTTCCCAAATGATTTGCAACACTTTTCACATTTAAAAGGTTTTTCCCAGGTATGAATACTTTCATGTTTTTTACGGTCACTACTGCTAACAAATGATTTGTAGCAGATTTCGCATTTGTAGGGTTTTTCCCCGGTATGAATTCTTTTATGTTTTTTAAGGTCACTACTGCGCGCAAATGATTTGTAGCAGATTTCGCATTTGTAGGGTTTTTCCCCGGTATGAATTCTATGATGAGCCATAAGTGCACCATTGAATGTAAATTGCTTACTGCAGAAAATGCAACTGTGTGGTTTTTCCCCGGTATGAACTCTGTGATGTCTTTTACAGTCATCACTGCGCGCAAATGATTTGCAACATATTTCACATTTATAAGGCTTTTCCCCGGTATGGGTTCTTTGATGACAATTAAATGCGCTCGCGGTTTTAAAACGCTTACTACAGAAACTACAACTGTACGGCTTTTCTCCACTATGAATTCTTTCGTGGATTTTAAGATTACTACTGGTCACAAAACATTTTTTGCACGTGTCACACCTGTAGGGTTTTTCCCCCGTATGAATTCTTTCATGCCGCTTAAGGCAAGTCCTGCTTACAAAAGATTTGCCGCAAGTGCTACAATAGCAAAATTTTCCCTCTCTGTGAATTCTTTCATGAATTTTAAAATACTTACTACCGCTAAATGATTTACTGCAAAAAGTACATTCATAAGGTCGTTCTCCAGTATGATTTCTTATATGCGTCTCTAAGCCTTTAAATCGGGTAAAGGTTTTACTACAGAAATTACAACTGTTCTTCATTCCACTATGACTTCTGTTGCGACGTTGACGTTCATACTTGTTCCCAAGTTGTTTACTATGAAGTATTTCCAGTGTGTAAATGTTTTCACGATTTCTTAATCCAGTTTCATTATTTGGCGCTGAATTACGAGATAAAGCCCGCCGGATGGATATTTTATCTTCAGTGGCTTTATAAACAATTTTCTAGATAGTTAGTACAATCACTTCTACATTTATTTGTTATTTTAGAATTTAGGTATTTTGGGTTACCGTTTCCAACAGCTGCTAGTTCTTGAAATTCTACATACGTTGACTCAGTGAGAGTGCCCCTTTTATTGCTGTTTTCGTCAACAATGTTCACTTTGATTCTGTTAAGTAATACTTTCGGTTGCAAATGGGAGTCAGGCATTTTCTAAATAATGTTTTTCGTCGAATATGTACAACGTCCCTGCAAAGAAACAGTTGTTCACCATTTAATTATAATTAGGTAGATCTTTTATTAGCGTGGGGAAAATTATAAAATTTCGGTTGTAACGTAAGCACCACTGTGTGAAATATTGACCGAATAATACTGACAGATTGATTTCATAGCAAAGATTACCAAAAATTGAAACGGAATCGTCATAAAGGGAAAACATATAAATAAGCAGATAACACTGAATAACTTAAGAAAGGCAGCCTGGAATTAATTATTGTAAAATATTAAATATTGAAAGTTAAAATCTAATATGAGATAATGAACTATGTACCGAAATACAGCAGAGATTCACGAAACTCCGTCTGGACTTCTAAAGATTTATCCTTCCAAGGAATTGCTCTATTAATTTATCAAAAATTTAAAATTCAATTTATTATTTTAAATTATATTAAATTTATTAAATTTATTAGGCTATAAGGTTGGAGTGTAGATAATGGGGCCAGGAGTAAAATGGGTCGGTTGCAACGGTTGCAACGGTTGCGACGGTTGCAACATTTTTGGGAAAGGGCTTAGATATAATTTTCCGGTTGCAGCGGTTGCAACACACTGTAAACAAAACTTGGTGTCATAAAAATTGATTAACAATCCTCTTAATACCCCTTTAATAATACCACCTGAAAAATACCCAATTTATGTAATACCCACTTAAAAATGCCTTCTCAAAATACAAATAATGCGGTTTTGAGGTGACATTTTTGAAGTGGTATTTGTGTAGTAGTATTTTTCAAGTAGTATTGCTAAAGGCGGTATTTTTAGGGGTATTTTAAGGGGGTATTTTTAAGGTCATCATAAGGGGCTATTTTAAGGGGTATTTTTAAGGTTATTATAAGGGGATATTTTACGGGGGTATTTTTAAGGTTATTATAAGGGGGTATTTTAAGGGGGTATTTTTAAGGTTATTATAAGGTGGCATTTTAAGGGGGTATTTTGTATTTTTAAAGTTATTATAAGGAGGTATTTTAAGGGGGTATTTTTAGGAAGGTATTCATATGATGGCATTTTTAAGGTAGTATTTCTAAAGGTGGCATTTTAAAATATTTTTAAGTGGGTATTATTAAAGGGGTATTAAGGTATTAAGAGGATTGTTAATCAATTTTTATGACACCAAGTTTTGTTTACAGTGTGTTGCAACCGCTGCAACCGGAAAATTATATCTAAGCCCTTTCCCAAAAATGTTGCAACCGTCGCAACCGTTGCAACCGTTGCAACCGACCCATTTTACTCCTGGCCCCATTATCTACACTCCAACCGGCTATATAAATATAAAGTGTAAACACCGCACCATAAAATCAAATACACCGAAAATTTTTTTCTCTTTCTCTTGAAAGTACCGTAAAATCACAAACTTCTTTGCACACATGTTAGGCTGTTATAAACCGTAATGAGAAAACAACAATTACCGCGGCTTCCAAATTGCGCTTGTTGAATTGTACCTTGGACAATAGAACTGCTTTTGGGGCATTGTGAATCGGGATTCAGTAACATTAAAGACATGTAAATTAAAAAGGTTAAATTTACCCAAAATATCATCACGCCTCAAAAGTACGTCAAAAAATGAGTATAGAAATAATACTATGATTTACTTAGTGTCGTCCTTAAATTTTTGGACAATAATTATTTAATTTATGATTCGAAATTCATTGATAGCTGGCTACTTCAGTAAGATATTTTTAATAATTAAGGTTTTTTTCTATTTTGAAATCTCCTACCGTTAATATTATATGCATTTATTAAATATTTGGCCCGAAGCATCTGATACAGTAAGCAATGATAGAAACTCATCTATATCTCTAACAGAACCCAAATTGTTTTCTTTTAATGGAGACATAATTTCAAGAATGGATTGACATCGTCAATGAAATCTTTTGCTTGTTAAAAAGTTTTTGCCATAGGCATACAATTAAAAAAATTAGGATAAGATTAGGATAAATATTAAAGTCTGAAGATGTAGCAAAGAAAGAGTGGCGCTATTCCTAGCGTGACATTTTGAAGAATTTTCGCTTACACAAATACAAGTTTCTTAGACTTTTAGTTCTATAGAAAGGTCATTTTCATCATATGTTTTCAGAACAGTCATGAAACAGCCACAAGAAAGGAGAAGGCTTACGGCAATAGAAGAGTACGTAGAAAAAGTTTTATGACATTAAATTTAAGTTTTGAGCAAATAAGGGAACACATCAGAAGACATTGGAGCTGTCCCATAGAAGCTAACAAACAGAAGCTAGACTTTTAGTTCTATAAAAAGGTTACTAAAGGTTTTCAGAACAGTCATGAACAGGGGTCGGACATTTATATAAAAAAATATTTTCGCTGTTATTCGTACCGCAGCTAGCTTTCGTATGTACACGTTTGGCACCCATAGGAGTCTCTTAAAGGCAACATAGAAAAAATATTTTCAATATTTCACCGTTTAAGAAAATATCAATATTTTAGTAAATATTTTTTAGATATTATCAAAATTATTCGGCTATAAGAAAACTTCTCGCGATATTTTGCTTGTTTTGGCGAAGAAACGTTTTTTGAAAAATTGACCAAATTTTTCTATAAAAAATCTTTTTCAACTGGAAAACTGTCTTGCACAAACTTTTTCCATCTAAAAATATTTTCCGCAGCGTAAAAGAATTTTTTGGCAAGTAAAATAAATTTTTGACCGATTCTAAAAAAATTAACTTTTGAGTCATTTTTTATATTTTAAGCAAATGTTTAGTAAATATTTCGCCCCATTGTAAGAAAATAAAAAATAATTTTTTCGAAGTTTAAAAAATAAATGTCCATTCCATGGTCATGAAACAGCCACAAGAAAGGAAAACAAAGGAGAAGGCTACACGGAATAGGAGAATAAACAGAAGTTATATGAAATTAAATTTAAGTTTTGAATAAATAAGGGAACATGCCAGAATGCTCTAGGTTGTCCAATGTAAAATAATGGTAATGTGCGGTGAAATTTCTATGCATTTTTCTGAATTAATTAAAGATGAAGATATTTCGATTTCCGTATGCTTTTATTTCAAATGAAGTGACCATGATCAAGTTAGTAAGATAGAAAATTATATTAGTTTGGAAGGGGCCAGAAATTTTAATGCAGTTTTTGACACTTTTGTTTGTTTTGACACATTTGAAAAACTAATCTTTGAATTAGTTGCTTCAAAGCTTTAAACCTCAAAGTCTTTGTCATATCTGGGAGACTACGACATATGTAAACCAAAGAAAAATAAATACATCATACAATATACAACATGCATAGACTCTCATGGACAATAAAACTTTACAATATTACTTCACTTTTGTGTTATCCGAAAATACACTAATTAAAACAAAAATACAATCGAGAGAACTTTCATCATGTATTGTTTATATACGTTTTTTGGATTGTATGAATTCTTTCATGTCTTTTAAGGACAGTACTTATTGCAAATGATTTGTAACATATTTCGCATTTATAAGGCTTTTCCCCGGTATGAATTCTTTCATGTCTTTTAAGTTCAGTACATGTTGCAAATGATTTGTAACTTATTTCACATTTATAAGGTTTCTCCTTAGTGTGAATTCTTTGGTGAACGTTAAGTGCAGTTTTGGATTTAAAACCCTTACTACAGAAACTGCAACTGTACGGGGTTTCTCCACTATGAATTCTTTCATGGACTTTAAGGTCTCCACTATCTCTAAACAATTTATTACACACAGAACAACTAAAAGGCTTTTCCCCAGTATGTATTCGTTGATGACGTTTAAGATTGTTGTTGGATTGAAATTTTTTACTGCAGAAGCCACAACTATACGGTTTTTTCCCAGTATGAATGTTTTCATGAACCTTGAGGTAAGTACTGTGCCCAAAAGATTTGCCACAAATATTACAATTGTAAACTTTTCCCTTTCTATGAATTGTTTCATGTATTTTCAGAGTTCGGCTACAACTTAATGATTTACTACAAAACTTACATTGATAAGGTCGTTCTCCAGTGTGCATTGATATGCGTTTCAAGATTTGCAAATAGGGTAATAGTCTCACTACAGAAATTGCAACGGTAAAGTCTTTCCCTGGTGTGAATTCTTACATGACTATCAAGGTTTTTAAACGATGTGGGGATGAAGGGATGCTCGTCAACTCAGATGCGTAGCCAACTGCTCGGTATATGAAAGATACGGTTATGCCGGTGCTCAGGTGTCAATCAATCAGGCCAGGTCAACTCGGTTACAGTCCACAATCTTACTTTTATTTAACAAATGGCGGAGCTCACCCAAGCTCCTCGCCGAACAACTTCTGGATGGAGAGTGTTGGCAGAAAAGCCAAAACCTCCAACTTTTACATTTCGTTGTAGACTGAACCAACCAATGAGAGTTCAGTCTACCTACTCCCTATCTACATCGCATAGTCTAGCTACGGGGGCCAAAGCCCTACCACATACCCCGCTACCTCAGACACGAAGTTACAACCGTGGCACTATGGTACATAGACTAGTATACTATACAAAACTAGTTTACTATAATTATTTTTTATGAATAGGCCCACAATGACCTCCAAAACACACAATTTTTTATGAATACAATGCAAATTCTTTCTTAAATGCTATATCCTTAAACACATACACACAACATATCAAAAAATATCAACCTTCGTAACAGAATCCACCATAATTTCACAAAATCACAAATTCATAACATAATTTCAAATAAATCATAATAATTTTCACATAATCAATACATAAATTCACATAATGCATGATAAATAATGCCAATTTTTACATAAATCAATAAATTCATGAAGTAATCTTCGTTGCATGTTTTCTGATGAGTAGTGAGTAATCGAAGATTGACTGCAATTACCAGTATAATACGCTTTTCCAGCTAAATTTTTGAAATGCCTTTCCGCCATTACTCACGAACCCCAGTCAACATGAAAACCAACAAACAAAAATCAATTTAGAATCCTTCTTATTATATTAGACCAATTATTATAGGTACTTAATGCTTTATCATAATTATTTCAATATACTTTAAATGTTTTTTCACATTAATCCAATCATTTCACACATCAAAAAATCATAATTATCACATTATTATTATCAATCAGGCTTTATTTCATTTATTTCAGTGCCCATAATCAAACAATCACCAATTAATTCAATATATTTTAATGCATACTGCATTTTACCCGATTTCCTTCTGAAATCAACCTCCAGTATTTCCTCAGAAACCTAGACATCAAACTTAAACATTTATTAAACATATTATTATTTTATTATTTTAGAATTCATATGCCCTTTTCGTACTTTTTCATTGCATTTTAATTCTTTACATTAATTATTGTTTAGAAATGTGCACTTTTCGGACTCTTTCATAGCATCATTCTATTAGACTAACTTATTATTAACCTTAACCTAAATCTATAATGTATTTCCCCTATTCAGTGAATGCACAAAGATTGAATCAGGAACGTCTCCTAGTAATGCAACCCTCATGACTAATATCAATTACTCCGGACAAACCATAAATCCTTAACTTAACTCTTAAAAACTAATAAATGCATTTCCCCTTGTTTCGTGAATGCGAAAGAACTGAACTGGAACAGTAAACCACTAGTCCAGTTCTCTCGACTTAGATATCTACTCGGACAAACCATAAAAACACAAAATCCAAAATTAATTCATAAATGCAATAATTTTTCATAACGCTTCAATGCTACTAGCTTAGTCTTACAATACTTTGCTATTGTTAGTAACGTTTCAATGCTGCTAGGTAGTCTTACAATGCTATACGTAATAGAAATTACTGTAATATGAAAGAATTCTTTTACTGAATGAGATTTACCGCTAGTAGTTAGTATACGCGAACATTTTCAGTAAGATCCAACAACGCAATCCTAATTACTGTTCAGTCTGTAACATAGGACAAACAAAATTTCAAAATTTATGCATTTTTATGAAGAAATGGCCACATGCCATTGTCACTCACATCTGTAATTGCAGATGAAAAATCAAAAATATTAATTTCAAATAATTTATGCTATTGCCGAATTAAATGAAGAATCACTCAAGTACTTTATAGCCCACGGATCTTAAAATTATACAGACTATATATAGGCTAGTAGATTCTTACCAAAAGCTCAAAAACTACGCAGTTGATCTCCTGTTTTGTTTTATACAGCTATGGTATGCTCCAAAATAAAATGCGGCACTTAATTACCTCCAAATTATCCGGTCGCTGAATTCTACACAATACCCATACCATCATGATTAAAAGTAAAATTCAGAATTATTTCAATGAAATAAATAAATTTTTTAAAATATTTCAATTAAATCAATGAATTTTTAAATAACTGAACAAAATTTCAGAAAATGTTCCCCAAATTCCCATGACTGTAGCACAAGTTATCTGCTAGAATCAAAAAACACAAAATAATTATTTAATGAACAGGACAATGCTATGTTCACTTTTCATTTAATGCTATAAATTTAAGAAAATGGGTTTTTCAATAAATATTTGTAGGGTGGGACAGACTTCTATAACTGCGTTAAGTTTTATGAAAATCTTCCGTAATTCCTCTACATAATACCACTCTCATTTCCTTTCGTAAATGAACTCGACTGTAAAAAGTCACAAAAATTCAATTAATTTAATCAATAGTTTATTTAACGAAACTCAATAATTTTTACCATTTGTAATTTAATTTTAATTTAGGATACTCGCTTTCCCTATTTCTCTTACTCTGAGAACACTCTCATAAAAATTTCCAAAATCTAAACCGAATTCCATTCCTTCTGTTACTCCAGTTTATGTAGAGACTACCTACTATTAACTACATTATTACTAGTACACACACTCTCTCATATTCTCATAATTTCAATAAATGAAACTCAAAATTCAATAAATCCAAACCCAAAATTCTTAATAGGTACTAACTTCAATAAATGTAAACCCAAAAATCAATAATATTAACTATTTATAACCAAAAATGAAACTTAACAGAAGTTTCTGATGTGTAGAGAAATCTTCCTTGAATCCCAAACAGCACCATGACTCCTTCATTATGTACAGCTCAGCTCTCGGTCCTCAGGCCATGGACCATGGCTGGATTCCGGGAACTCCGACAGGTCCTCTCTCGAGCTCTTCCAGTCAGAGACTATCTCCTCCTCTTGTCCTCTGTTTGCCCTCTTGGCAGCTGAGGTCAATTGCCTCGTCTTTGTCCTTTTGGGACTTCCGCGACTCGCCATGCCTTGCACTCGGCCGCCTGCCAACTCACTGTGGCACCCGGAGTTCATTGCCTCCGTCTCCTGTCTTCTTCTGGCGACACTGTTCGCCTTTCTCCTTGGAGGTTATTCCTCCTTAGTGGGCGTCGGCCACAGCCGGCCCCCCGTCTCTTGCTTTGTTCACCAGACCATCCAATAATTCCTTTGGAAGAACAAAGCTCACAAAAAATAAAATGCAATTAGTCTTAGGTACATACAATTACATTTTTACATAATGCACACAATCATTATCACCACATATACATAATTATATTTTTGGAATGTCTGTAGCAGAGGGCAAAGGCCTTGCTCAGATTCCCCCGGTACCACTCTGTACCATTCACAATTTATAAATTAGTTTTCATCTAAATGAAACAAAGAATCACAAATAAAACATTCAACACTCATATACGATATGCCAAAATTATGTATTCCCTAATTTATGAATGTTCCTTAGTAAATTCTAATTCAACTTTCTGATTTTTAATATTTTCTAAGATTTTAACACAAACAACACATTATGTAGTTAATAAATGACATTTTCCACATTACTTAAAACTCATAAATATAAATGTACACCTTTTTAAACATTTAGTAATTATTACATTGATGTCTTTATGCAACATACTATTATGAATAGGCCCTAGGCAAAAATCCGAATTTTCACATAATATTCAAAATTAAGCCTCAAATTCTCAGAATATGTATGCTATACACCTTTCTGTGCACTAATATAATTATTTAAGTACCATTTTGTACTCTCAAACTCAAAATTTAACATCAAATTAGAAATTCAACATTCAACATTTACAAGAATGTTTCTAAAATTGCCATTTATGTTCTAAATTTCGCCAAAATTTTTATATCAGCACAACCGGAAACCTATTTAGGTTCATTTTGCCTTAATTTTGACCCATGAAAATTGAAATTGACCCAAATGCCAAATACAAAATTTGGAAGTTGACTTCCCGAAAATCTCCCAAAGTATAATTTTAACGGCGCGATGCGCCCTATTCCCTTTTTAAATAAATATATCCATTACTTTTCAATAAATTTTCCCCATTTTAAAAAGAAAAATATCCGACTCACCTGAGTTTTGACTGGAACTGATGATCTTCGTCCTGGGTCCTCCGACAAGTGAAACTTGACCGCAGCTAATGTGGGGATGAAGGGATGCTCGTCAACTCAGATGCGTAGCCAACTGCTCGGTATATGAAAGATACGGTTATGCCGGTGCTCAGGTGTCAATCAATCAGGCCAGGTCAACTCGGTTACAGTCCACAATCTTACTTTTATTTAACAAATGGCGGAGCTCACCCAAGCTCCTCGCCGAACAACTTCTGGATGGAGAGTGTTGGCAGAAAAGCCAAAACCTCCAACTTTTACATTTCGTTGTAGACTGAACCAACCAATGAGAGTTCAGTCTACCTACTCCCTATCTACATCGCATAGTCTAGCTACGGGGGCCAAAGCCCTACCACAACGATCTAAACTTTTTGCCACAAAAATAGCAATGATATTGTTTGTCCTCATGAATCAGTTCATGACGTCTAAGGTGGCTGTTAGTTTTAAACTTCTTACTGCAATAACTGCACTTATATGGGGTTTCCCCAGTATGAATCCGTAAATGAAGTTCCAGGTTTCCATTCTCTGTAAACTGCTTACCACAGAAAATACAACTGTACGGTTTTATTGCACTGTGACTTCTTTCATGACGTTCAAGAGTGTACTTGTTCCCATATTGTTTGCCACACAAATTACAAGTATGCCGATTTTCAATCGTATACATTCTTTTACGACTTCTTAACACAGTCTCATTATTTGGTGCTGAGTTATTAGATACATCACTGAAGATTGAAATTTTATCTTCATTGGCTGTCAAAACAATTTTTCATATTTAGTACAATCCCTTCAATATATATTTGTCAATTTGGAATGTATTTTGGTTTACCATCTATAGCATGTTTTCGTTCTTTCAATTCTCCGTAGCTTGATTCTGTGGGAGTGCTTCTTTTACTGTTTTCTTCAACAATCACCATTTTGATTCTGGTAAGCAATACTTTCGGATGTAAACGGAAGTTAGGCATTTTCTAAATAAATGTAAGAAACAGAGTTGTTGAGGATTATACTGTAATGTGTAATGCGTTAGGTTTTGGAGGAAAGTGGATTGTCTTATGCATAAATTCGTATAATACAATGCAAACTATTTTCCATTTTTTCTAGTTTCGCAATTCCAGTTTTAGAAAAAATATTATACTGTATTCAAATAGTTGCAATGTTGAGCATACAATAGAGGGTGTCGCCATGCAAATTAGTTTTCTAATACTAACAATTCTCTGAATTCCTAAATTTAAAAAATTCATTGATCATTAGTGCCATTCACCGGCTGAGTTTATAAACCCAAAAACCAGTTTATTAGTTTATTTTGTCCAACTCAGCACAACTGCGCATGTGTGAGTTTATAAACTGTGGTTTATAAACGCTACAAAAATAAACCAGTCTGGAGTGGTTTAATTTGATTAAAAACCGTTTATTTGTTTAACATGCGACAAATTTTGTACGGCACACCATAGTTTCGCATTGTTACCTAGGTAATACTGGAACGCCAAGATTTATAAACGGATCGTTGCCAAAGCGCTCATTAGAACGAGTGTATAAACTGTTTGGCTTATAAACTGAAGTATTTTTAAATTTTACTGGTGAATGGTACTATTAAATAATAAGATGTTAAGATAAGAGGCCATTCATCTGCATCTGCAGTATATTTAATGTTAATCAGCCTGGCATATATTTATTGTAAATTGCTAAATATTAGAAGTTAAAATCTAAAGAAGAAAATGAACTATCTGTGTACCGTAATACAGCCGAGATTCCCAACTCAGTGGACCTTTATCCTTCCAATCGCCCTTTAAATTTATAAGACATCAGAAATTTAAAATTCAAATAAAAATTGTAATATAAAAACTACTTACGTACTCAATAAAGATGAGTTAACTAACATTGTGATACAATCCATCTGAACCTTTAATATTTAGGTGGAAAGCTTTTCAAACAGAATATAATAGGAGTAATGAATGTTTGCTATGTGATATTTATTAAACATTAAATATTAGAATTTAACATAAAGTCAAAAATGTTAAAAACACTTTTCTCAGAGTATTGAAATTACCGTAAAATCACAAATTTCTTTGCACACACATGTTAGGTGTTATAAACCGGAATCAGTAAACAACATTTACCGCGGCTTCCGAATTGCAATGTACCTTGGATAATAACACTGTTTTGGGGGTATTGTGAGATTCAGTGACATGAATGACATGCAAAGGAGAAACTTTCAGAAACCAATAGAAGACTCGGCTTAATTAAAATATCTTCAAGACTTCATATAGACGAAGCCTTAAAGATGCTACCACAAGTATTTGCGGAAAGATTTTCTTAAGAAATCGCTCTTAATCCCAAATCATTTTTCAGCAGTTTTCTTTTATTAAGCTCGTCATATTCAAGATATTAATAAATGTGGGTATATTTAAATATCTTATATCAAAGCAAACACAAAGTGAATATTTTCTGGTTCCCCGATTGAAAAGAGCAAAATCCACATTGTAAACATAGAACATCAATGGGAATTTTAGGCTTGGGTTAGAAACATTTTTGCAGCGTGAAATGAAGAATTGTTGATAGGATGGAGATGGTTATTAAAATCATTTGCATGAAATTATGAACCTTACCTACAGTTTTTACCTTAATAAATATTTTGTATACTAACGGTGAACTTGATTATGATGTCTAATTTTAGCTAAATAGTTAAGTAAGTACGAAACATGATTTAATCTTTGAATCTTTAAAACATTTTGTATTTCCTGGTTGTAAAATTCCTAAAATACACTAGTTAATTTAAGACACAAATATCGAAAGTACAATATGTAGTAATGACTAGATAACGAAGAAATAATATGAGAATGCGACCCCATTTTTTGTAAACTACAGTTTAGTGTAGTATTCTATGTAAAATCTGGAGTTTAGATGTCTCCGCATTACAAGGAGGAATTAAGTAATTTTCTAACCGGCAATTGAACGATTCCGAGTTCTATTCTCGGCATCCTTAATTTTTTCTCAATGTATAGCACTGATAGCTTTAAATTCTTTTTTTCAAATATTTTCAACCAATGGGTGACCGGGGATAGAATGTCTATCATTTTCGTCTATTTAAGTTTTTTGGACAATATGAATTCTTTCATGCCTTTTAAGGTATCTAATTCTCACAAATAATTTGGAACATAGTTCACATTTATAGGGCTTTTCTCCAGTATGACTGCTTATATGATATTTAAGGTCACCACTGGTCATATATGATTTGGCACACAATTCACATTTATAGGGTTTTTCACCGGTGTGAATTCTATAATGAGCATTAAGTGCACTACTGGATTTAAAATTCTTACTACAGAAACTGCAACTGTAAGGCTTTTCTCCAGTGTGCATTTTTTCATGATATTTAAGACCAGGAACGCTACCAAATAATTTGCCACACAGATTACAACTATATGAATTTTCTCCGGTATGGATCCTTCTATGATATCTAAGACCATTAGCGCTACGAAATGATTTGTTACACAGGGTGCAGCAATAAGGTTTTTCCCCAGTATGAATTCTTTCATGTTTTTTTAGGTCAGAAATTGACACAAATGATTTCTTGCACGTCTTACAACTGTACGGCTTTTCTCCACTATGAATTCTTTCATGGACATTAAGACTTGCAAGAAATCTAAAGGTTTCTTACACACAGAACAACTATAAGGGTTTTCGCCAGTATGAATTCTTTCGTGAGACTTCAGTTTGCTTTTGGATCGAAACCTTTTACTGCAGAAACTGCAACCATAAGGTTTTTCCCCAGTATGAATTTTTTCATGACGCTTGAGGCAATTGCTGCTCCCAAACGAATTTCCACAGGTGCTACAATTGTAAAGTTTTCCCTCCCTGTGAACTGTTTCATGAATTTTAAGGTCCCTACCACAGCTAAATGATTTAATACAAAAAATACATTGATAAGGTCGTTCTCCAGTGTGAATTCTTATATGCCTCTCTAGTCCTGTAAATTGGGTAAAGGTTACACTACAGAAAGTACAAGGGTAAGGTCTTTCTTTCGTGTGAATTCTTACATGACTTTCAAGGTTTCCAAAACAAATAAAAGTTTTACTACAAAAACTGCAACGGTAATGCTTTTCCTCGTGAATTCGTTCATGAAGCCTAAGTCTGCTGTCAGTTATAAACTTCTTACTGCAATATCTGCATTTATACGGGGTTTCCCCAATATGAATCTGTAAATGGAGTTTCAGGTTTACATTCTCTGCAAACTTTTTACCACAGAAAATACAACTGTACGGTTTTATTCCACTGTGACTTCTTTCATGGCGTTGAAATTGATACTTGTTCCCATATTGTTTGCCACAAAAACTGCAAGTATGAAGTTTTTCCACAATATAAAATTTTTCACGATTTCTTAATCCTTTTTCATTATTGGATGCTGAATTAAGAAACAATTTTTCGATATTAGTGCAGTAACTTTTTACAGTTATGTCATTTTGAAAATGTATTTTTGATTACCATTTTCAGCATCTGTTCGTTCTTGTAATTCTACGTGGTTGGATTCTCTGGGAGCGCTACTTTTACTTTTAATGGTTTCTTCAATGATGTCCACTTTGATTCTGGTAAGTAATACTTTTGGTTGCAAATGGGAGTCACGCATTTTCTAAATAGGTATTTTCATATAAACAAACAATGTTTTTAAGGGAAAATTTAATTGTCTTACGCTAAATTTTTACAGTTTAATACAGGCTACTTTCCTTTATTTCTAGTTCCGCAATTACAGTAGCAGAAAATCTATATAATGTATTTTAAAGCCTTCATGGTTATAAGAGGTACTTAAAAGTGGACATTTTAAATACATCTGGCCATACAAGTAAGAATTTTTAATGGAAAGGGTTTCCATACCGTATATGTGTTAGCCACAAATAATTGCGGCTGACAAAAATTTTTCAAAAATTTTTTTCCCCAAAAACTGGGGCTTCTTACAAATTTTTGGCTCTTTTCCTAGGTATTTATTGCATGGGGAGAGCCAACTTCCAGAATTTAGCTCCTCCTCTTTGCAATTTTCAGAAAACCGCCGGTCTGACACGTTTTGAATACGTAAAATTAGGCTTTAGAAAAAATGCCTAAGTAGGCTTTAAAGAAAATGTCTTAGAAGTCCCCGGTTACATATAATTTTAAGCAGCCTGGAATTAATTATTTGCTAAATATTAAAAGTTAAAATCTAACAGAAAAGGAGAGAATGAAATACGTACCGTAATACAACCGAGATCACTTCTCACACTCACAGGTTCACCGGTTTTAGACTTTTAGAGATTCACAAATCAATGAACCTCTAAAAGATTTATCCCTCCAATTACCTTTTAAATTTGTAAGACATTAAAAATTAAAAATTCAAATAAAAATCGTCAATCGAGATGAAATCTCATTGCTGAGGCAGAATCCGTCTGAACCCTTAATATTTAAGTGAAAAGCTTTACAACAGAATATAATATAAGTAAAATAAATAAAATATGATATTTGCTAAACATTAAATATTAGAATTTAACATAAAGTCAGAAATGTTATGTAACTTATAAAAGTACGTTACTATCTGAACAGGTAAACATCATTTACCGCGGCTTCCAAATTGCGCTTGTTGAAATGTACCTTGGTAATAGCATTGTTCTTGGGGTATTTTGACTCGAGATTCTGACATGAATGACATGCAACTCAAAAACCCTAAGTTTACAGTTTACTTACGGTTTTATAAATACTGACGGTAGCACGCATGGAAATGTAGGAAAAGAAAAGTCATATTATTTATTAGTTTAGTGCTAATTTCCGGTTTTCTATTATTTCAATAAATAATACATTTTACTTTTACAATTATTGAATGCAACACATAGTAGTAAAATACGATATATCAAAAGGAGAGTGTTCGGTGGCGGTTCTTGGATTTCGGTAAAAGTGAACTCCATTTTGTTTTTGATAAAGTGGACAACGAAATTTAATTATGAAAATGTATGAACGAAAATAAGCACATAAATAAAACTGGATACACTATGCCTTCAGTTATGCTCAATAATAAATATCGTTTCGCTTTAAATTCCAACCACAGTTTTCGCTTTTTGGGAAATAAGTTCATTAAGTAAGTTAATAGTACAAATCTTAATTTTTATGTAGACTTTTGCTTATGTTTGACTTGGATTTTTAATTTTGTCCACAAACGCATAATGCATAATATTTAGCACTGAAAATTCAAGTACATGCTTTTACCTATTTGGTATGAATTCTTCGATGACCCTTAAGTTGCTGAATAGATTTAAACTTTTGAAAGCAGATACTAAAAATTGTGTGGGTTAGGTCTTGTATGAATTCTTTCGTGTCTATGAAGGTTACCACTGCTGGCAAATGATTTGAAACATATTGCACATTTATTGGGTTTTTCCCCGGTATGAATTCTTTGGTGGATTTTAAGGTCACCACCGCCAACAAATGATTTGGAACATATTTCACATTTATAGGGTTTTTCCCCGGTATGCCTTCTTTGATGAACTTTAAGTGCACTGCAGCATCTAAAAGGCTTATTGCAGAAACTGCAACTGTACGGGTTTTCTCCACTATGTGTTCTTTTATGATATTCAAGACCATTACTGTTCCGAAATAATTTGCCACACAGAATACAACTATAGGGCTTTTCCCCAGTGTGAATTCTTTGATGACGCCTACAGCTGCTACTGGATTGAAACTTCTTATGTATTGTTCTAACATAAAAAAATTGCAACTATTTGACTTAAAAAATGTTTTCGGACAAATTGCATGGCAATAAACTCATTTTCTAAAGCAGAGCCTTGCGTTACTCATTTTAAATTGTTAAATATTAAAAGTTAAAATTCAATAGGGGAAAATGAACTACGTTACGTACCGTAATAAAGCCGAGATTCCAACACAGAAGTAGACCTTTTAATTTGCTGATTTACATTACATCAAAGTGTCAAAAATACCCAATACTGTAATCACAAACGATATTGCACTACACTTGGGTTACTGATAATAATAATACTGCAATATTCACTATGTTCCGATTTTGTATTATTTCAATAAATGATGCATTTTAATTTTTCAATTAATAAATACAACAATTTTACAGCTCTGAAGTAAGATATATTAAAAGCATAAATATCATCCAATTGTAGGTTAAATAATTATAAATTACCATGAATAACGAAACAATTCTGCATAGTAAAGTAATAAAAATCTTGAGAACCAATTTTGAACTTTATTTATTATGGTTCTTATTATTATGGTTAATTATTTTAATTTATTATGGTTCAGTATATTTTATGTAGACTTGATTTGAACTTTCTGCTTTTGTCCACAAACAAACAATGAATATTATTTAGAACTGTTAAATGCATGCCTCTATCTACTAGGTAAGAATTATTTGATGATACTGAAGTTGCCAAATACATTTAAACTTTACTTTGTGGATTATCCCCAGTATGAATCCTTTCATGTCCTTTAAGGTCTCTAGCGCTCCCAAATGATTTCCCACATATTTCACATTTGTAGGGTTTTTCACCGGTATGAATTGTAAGATGACCAATAAGTGAACTTTTGCATTTAAAATTCTTACAACAGAAACTACAACTATGAGGTTTTTCTCCAGTATGAATTCTTTCATGTCTTTTAAGGTCTCTACTTCTCACAAATGATTTGGCACATATTTCACATTTATAGGGTCTTTCCCCGGTATGAATTCTTAGATGAATAGTAAGTTCACTTTTGGATTTAAAATTCCTACTACAGAAATTGCAACTGTACGGGTTTTCTCCAGTATGAATTCTTTCATGGTATTGAAGACCACCAACGCTACCAAGTAATTTGCCACACAAGGTACAACTGTAAGGCCTTTTCCCACTATGAATTCCTTCATGTATTTTAAGGCCACCCCTGCTCGAAAATGATTTCGAACATATTTCACATTTATAAGGTTTTTCCCCACTATGACTTTTTTCATGGACTTTAAGTTGGCAATTGTTCTTAAATGATTTCTTGGAAGTGCTACAGCTGTATGGTTTTCCGCCAGTATGAATTTTTTCATGTACTTTAAGGTCTTCACTAGATCTAAAAAATCTAGTACACGTAGAACATCCATAGAGCTTTCCCCCTCTATGAGTTCTTTCGTGACACTGAAGTCTGCTGTTGGATGGAAACATTTTACTGCAGAAACTACAACTATAAGGTTTTTCCATAGTAGTATGAATTTTTTCATGAAGCTTCAGATAAGCACTGTGCCCAAAAGATTTGCCACACGTGCTGCAATTGTAAAGTTTTCCTTCTCTATGAATTGTTTCGTGAATTTTAAGATAACTACTACTACTAAATGATTTTCTACAAAAACTACATTGATAAGGTCGTTCTCCAGTGTGAACTCTTATGTGCGATTCAAGGTGTGCAAATTGGGTAAAGGTTCCACTACAGAAATTACAACTGTAAAGTCTTTCCTTCGTGTGAACTCTTACGTGTACTTTAAGGCTTCCTAACCAACGAAACGTTTTTCTGCAAAAATTACAACGATAATCTTTTTCTCCACTGTGAATTCGTTCATGACTCTTGAGTTGGCTATCACTTTTAAACTTCTTAGCGCAATAGCTGCACTTATACGGGGTTTCCCCAGTATAAATCCGTAAATGGTCTTTCAGGCTTCCTTTCTCTGCGAACTGCTTACGACAGATAATACAACTGTACGGCTTTATTCCACTGTGACTTCTTTCATGACGTTCAAGATGATTCTTGTTCCCATATTGTTTGCCACACAAATTACAGGTATGATCTTTTTCCACTGTGTAAATATTTTCGCGATTTCTTAATCCAGCTTCATTATTAGCTCGCCGCGCAGATATTTTATCTTCATCGGCTTCAGAAAAAAAGTTTAATTGTAATTTAGTACATTTATTTCTACATTTAATTTTCATTTCGGAATTTATGTAATTTGGGTTACCATTTTCAACATCTGTTCGTTCTTGCAATTCTCCTTGGTTTGGTTCTGCGGGATTATTTCTTTTACTGTTTTCTTCAAAAATCACCACTTTGATTCGGGTAAGCAATACTTTCGGTTGTAAACGCGAGTCGGGCATTTTCTGAATAAAAAATTCATGTACAGGAAAGGTTTTTGGGGAAAGTGTTGGTTGTCTTATGCTTACATGCGTACAATACAATACAATCTACTTTCCTCTTCTTAATTTCGCAATAAAAGTAATAATTTTAATGGAAAAGTTTTCCCTATCCCCTGTATGATAGCCGCAATAGAAAAAATTAGGTTTTAGCGGAGGCTTTCCGGAATATGTATAAGAAGTACCCGGCTCAATTGCTTTAACCAAGTAAGATGTCTAGACTTTAACGAAAATGCCTGAAACTTACTCGGCATTTCATAAAATGTATTCCAACATTTTAAATTAAAAATTGAAATGAAGGCCATAAAATAGATTAAAATACCAGTTATTGCAACATATGGTGCACATACATATAAATTACATGTGACTTTACGTATCCGTAAAGAATAGACTTTTACGACTATGCCCAATTTCCCTTACTACCGGTAACTTTTATAAATTAAAGTTTCGCGATCAACCTTTTCCAAACCAAAAACCGAACTGGTTCATCAGCTGTTTCAAATTCCAATAATGATTTAAATATATATTGACTGACCAAACTTTATAAACTCATTCTATATAATAATTGAGCAGTTACCTTATCTTTTAATTACCTTTAACAAATAATGAAAAAACTTGGGTGCATTAGTAATGTTTTACTTGAGTTTTAATAATTGATGTGATAATAGATTAAGATAAGAAGCAATTTATCTACAGTACATAGTACATTTAGTTTTCATATAATAATATTGTAATTTATATATATATCAAAAGTTAAAATTTAATATAAGGTAATTAATTACGCACCAGAATACAGAGTAGATTCACAACTCAGTGGACTTTCATTGACCCATTTTCCTTTAATTTTTGACATCAGCAATTTACAACTCAAATTGAAAGAATTCAATGTAAACAAACACCAAAATTATAACTTAATATAAAATCAAAAATACGTAAAATACTTTTATCACTTGTTACTACCTGAGCAGGTAAACAACATTTACCGCCGCTTCCAAACGCGCTTGTTGAAATCTACCTTGGATTATACCACTGCTTTTTGGGGTATTGTGAGTCGAGATTCAGTACACGAACGACATGCAACCTATTACAATTTAGGAATTTTCTTAAGTTATCAAGGCGCCTCAAGAACAGACTTGCAACCTTTACTCGGCAAACCGAACCAGTTCCCAACATTTTTTGGTGACTGGTGACCGCACCGAACAGTTGTTGCTTATCAATGTGTTGGTGTGAATGTGAATCGGTAATTTGGACTTGTCGAAATGTACCTTGGATAATAACATCAATTTAGGGGTATTTCGAGTCGAGATTCAGCGTCATTCATTTTCAAAGTAAAAACCGTGTAGTACTTCCCAACCCAATGCCCCTACCCTACCAGCCCCAACGTTCCCAGCCCCCACCTTCAAAAATTAATTTCCAAGTACCAATGTTATCAATAAAGAAATCGATAAGACCTTTCAGAAAAACTCGTACTGAAAGAATGGAAAATCCTTTCTCAAATTGCCCCGGTAGCTAATCCGCAAAATTCGTCTCATTCTCGTTTGCATTATACTTGTACGATTAAACGAAACTTACCTAAAGTTAAAGTTTGATCGTAATTTTGCTAATGAATACACTTCCGGAACAATTACTTTTGTATATTCCCGCATATACTACCTAAACCACACATTTAAAGATAAACCAAAATCTACTCTACCATGCATCTCCGCCAACTGTCAATCCTTACTATTTCAAAGATCGTTTTGTTATTTAAGGGCTAATTCCAACAATTTAAAAAAATGAAAACTTGGAATAGGGTAGGGAGGGAGTAATTGTTCCGGAAGTGTATTCATTAGCAAAATTACGATCAAATTTCAACTTTAGGTAAGTTTCGTTTAATCGTACAATTTTGCGGCATTCTACACTTCCTATACAATTACTTTTGTATGATGTTCAAAGATTACAAACAAAACGAAAATTTACATAAAAATTGAAAATCACATTTTATTGATGTAAATGAATTAATGTGCAACACATTTAATTATCAATGCAATTGAAAATAGCTTCAGCAAATTGAGACTTATTTTCTACTGGCCTATTATAAAATTTTGCAAAAGTTGACGAATTTTCTGTCCAACCCGCTCTTTCAAGAATTGTATCAATGCAAACTCCACCTCTAGCCGCTGCTGACGTTGCGGCATGACGGGTACTGTGAGCAGAAAACTCTGAGATGTCAACGCCAGATTCCTTTAGCACAATCTTTAACCACCGACTAATTGTCTGTGAAGTTACTGACTTTCTCTCCTTGGTCAAGGAAACAAACAATTTATCTTCTTTTGATTTTCTAAAAGCTTTTGTTACTTCCAGATACCTATCAAGTGCCCTTGCAGCACACCATTCAGGATGATCCAGAAACCTTGGAAGATACAAACAAGGTTGAAATCTTTTGGGATTGCTAGTCTTAATTAAATCTGGAACGAAAATTTCAGTAATATTTTCCTTGATCATCATATTACATATCTTTAGAAGAGAAAGTGTTTGAACACGATGAGCCGTCACCAGTGCCAAAAGTCCGACTAACTTTAAAGTAAGTTTCTTAAATGGAAGTTTGTCAATAGGTTCCAAATTTCCTAAATATTCTATTACTGGTGTTGGATCCCAAGTGCGTTTATATCTTGCACTTGGAGGTCTTGATCTCCCTACGCCTTTCATAAATCTGGTGACAAGAGGATGAGAACCGATAGATTGTGAAGAATCTGGAATTAATAATGACACCGCCGAACGAGCAGTTCCTATTCCACTATAACCGGAGTTAGAGTCAAACTTGCTTTGTAGGAAACGCAAAAGAGTACTTGCTGTGGGATTATAAATGTCAAAGTTCATAGCTAAACAAAAATTCCACCAACACTTCAATGATGAATTATATTGAGACCACGAAGTTGGAGAAATGGAACTGAGAAGAACATCAAATGTATTTTCCGGAGCGTTTTTCCGTCTTAAGGCTTCGCTGATAACACTCCTCCAACCAGGGTAAGCTGTCGATGTAATGGATGAACCCTGTCAAAAAAAGTTAATAAGTCCGGCTCAGGTGGTAACATAATTATTTCACTTTTTAAATACCTCATGAAAAGAGGAAACCAAGGTTGATTTGTCCAATACGGTACGACAAATAAGCCTTCCCCTTTATCATGTACTATTTTGCGAATAGCTCTATGTACAAGAGCAAAGGGAGGAAACGCGTAGATGCGTTCACAGCTCCAATCTACTGTAAAAGCATCTACATTTATAGAATAAGGATCGGGCTTCCATGAAATAAACCTTTCTAACTGAGCATTTTGATAACTTGCAAATAAATCAACCGTCGGAAAAAATTTAAGCTTTTCAGTTAAAAGTAAAAACTTTTCAGGATTTAATTTCCATTCTGCTTCACAATCAGTCTTTCTGGATTCCTTATCCGCTATTGCATTCTCCTGCGAAGCTATATATGAAGCAAAAATCCATATTTTTCGAGACTCGCAGAATTGCCAGATTTGTCTGGCAATACTATTTAGCTTGGGGTACTGAATACCGCCCATTCTGTTTATGTAGGAGATTGCAGTTGTATTGTCTATTCGACATAATATCTGGCAATCAGATTTGTTTTTACAAAACGCAGTTAAAGCTAAAAAAGCAGCTCTAAGCTCTAATAAATTAATGCTTTCTTTAGATTCGCTTTTGTTCCACCAACCATTGATGGAGACACCGTTGAGCGATGCTCCCCAACCAGAAAGGGATGCATCACTAAATATAACGGCGTCATATGTATCGTGTCTAATTTTATTTTTGGCACTTATATTCCTAAGCCACCAATTTAAATCCGACCTGATACCAGCCGTAAGGCTCATACTACCATAATAATTGCCTCTGTTGCTTTTGAGAGCTAAATATTTCTGACGTTCAAATATTTTAGTGTACAGTACACTATATGGAATACAAGGAGTTGCTGAAATTAGCAATCCAAGCAATTCAGCAAATGACAGAATTGAAACGTTGCATTTTGAAATGAATATTTGTATCTGTTTCACTATTTTTTTATGTTTCTCTGTTGGTAAAGATATACAAAACCTTTGGGAATCAAAATTGAATCCCAAGTACTTTATTGAAGTTACAGGTCGCAATTGCGATTTCCTGTGGTTTATCACAAAACCTAGACTCTCTAGCAACATACAAGACAACTCTGCTTCAGCCTGGCACGATGACTGTGAATGGCTAATTAGCAATAAATCATCCAAATATATAACATTACTAATTCCCATCTTTCTCAAATGAGCAACAACAGGCTTCAGAATTTTTGTAAAAATTCTTGGAGCGCAAGAGAGACCAAAAGGTAGGCAAGTAAATTCATAGAGTTTATCTTGCCATTGAAAACGTAAATACTTTCTGTCCTCTTCCCAAACTGGTACAAGAAAATATGCGTCCTGAATATCAATAGACGCAAAATAACACCCGGGATACATTATCTTTTTCACAGTTCTGTAGTCTTCTAATTGAAAGTGTTCATACTCAAGGTATTTATTTAACTCTTTCAAATTAAATATAAATCTATGGGTGCCATCCGGCTTTGGGACTAAAAAGTATGATGACAAAAATTCATTTTCTGAATGACAACAACGTTCAATTGCACCTAGCTTAAGCAGTTTTGAAATTGCAATCTGCAAACTTTCTGATTCACTTGCTGTAAAACTAGCGCATTGAGGTAAAAACGCCTGTTTTGGGCAGGATATAAATGGCAACTTAAAGCCTGTAATGATGGACAGGATATGACTGCTGTCAGTTAGTTTCCTCCAATTGATGAAAAAGTGTTTGAGTCTTCCAGCATGAAGAGTGTTTACCTCTAGTGACGCCGATCCCTGTAGTACTTCCGCCCGCTTTGCTGGTGTGTCGGGTTCGTTGAGCGAAACGGGCGTCGAGAGTTTAAAGGAGCGTTTGTTCGGTTATTTTGCCTAGAATAGGGCTTATCCCTCTGCGAACCTTGAGGCTTACCGGGATACTTTATGACGCTTTTCAATTTATTTTCTTTTGCAATACTCACGTTGAGTTTTTCCAACTCTTGTGAGGTTTTAACTTTCTCTGCAAAATTGTTACCGAATAACAAATTATCAATTGAAGTTTCTGAGGCAATGGATTTGCTATTGCCTTTCAGACTTGGTTCGATCAATTGCCGTCTGTACTTAGATAAAGACCACTGCAGATTCAACAATAGTTGACTACTGTCACTCATTGTAGAAATAATGTTAGCTGTGTCCAATCCAGCGTCCTTCAAATTCGATTTTTTATTTAACATTACAGTTAAAACTCCGCCCAATCCAGCAACGCTGTGTGCCAATTGTTCTTGAAAATCGAACAATTCTTTGTCTCTTGTTTTAACAAAAGCTGACAACCCCACTTCTATTTCTCTGTTTAGAAGTGGCGGTTTTAATTGTTGAGTATTGGCAGGTATTAAATAATCTTTCTTCAATTGGTTGCTAATTTCTTCCTTTAGTCCGGTTACAGCAACAGAATTCCATCTTCGAGCCAATTCAGAATGAATATTGGGACCCGAAAGTTCTTCCTTCTCCATCGGCCCACCCAGCATCTGAATTGTTGCATCATCCAAGTCAGCATCAATTATCAAGCAGTCATTTGGATCCTCGCCATCGTGGTCTGTTTTCCCCTCATTATCGTTTTCGAGAGAACCCGTCTGGTTATCAACCACCACGTTTCTTTCTCGAAGATCAGAGTCTCTTTTTCGAGTCTCCTGATCAAAGCTCTCACAGCTGTAAGATCTGGACCGTCTGCGATTTAAGGGTGACCTCGAGCGAGAGTTTTGTTTTAGTGAAACAACGGCTTTTTGTAGTAATTCTAACTGGTCGCCAATTTTTTCAATATTCCACGAGGATAGGGATCTCCGATGGCGACGATGTTTTTTACGACGTGCCCTCCTTCTTTCAGTTTCAGATTCGGAGTCACTCATTGTAAAAAATATCTGTAGAACAGCAAACTTAATCAAATTTTATAATCTCTCCAAATATTGCAATCAGTAAAAGTTTAAATTATTAAAACTAAAATAAGGAAAGGTAAACTCTATCTGACTGTTGTTCTTCATTGAATTTCGTCCAGAAAACCACAATTGTCCAGTTAAAAATCAGTCTTCTTCAGAGAGCACGGTTAATCCGTGTGGTTGCGGCAGCACACAAAGGAAAAGTGAGGATTGACAGTTGGCGGAGATGCATGGTAGAGTAGATTTTGGTTTATCTTTAAATGTGTGGTTTAGGTAGTATATGCGGGAATATACAAAAGTAATTGTATAGGAAGTGTAGAATGCCGCAAAATTCATTATTATCCACAGTAAGTGCACTTTATTGCTGTCTTCCTGTTCAGTTGTTTGAATTGTTCAGAAAATCAGTAGAATATCAAATGTGTTCATAATTTTAGCAAAAATCCTCACAACATACAAAAAGGATATAGCGGTCAGCTTTGGGCAGTTTCCTTTTACTTTGGATGCATTAGATTCCGAAATGGGGGGAAATGAAATAATCGACAATTTTTTGGTAGATTTTAAAATTCTACCATTTTCACTTCCAAATTGTAAAAAACGTGATCACCTTCTCCTCCTTACTTGACTGCTTAGAAAGTAAATACCATTATCGATTTGGTCAAAAGTAATAAACCTTTATTAAAGTACGTGTAATCTAGAGGTTACATCATTTTCTTCTACATAAGCAATTTTGAGCTCTATGAATTCTTTTGTGTCTTTTAAGGTCATCATTTGCTATGGATTTTTCACTAGGGCAAAGTTCCCCGAAAATTTATAGATGGGCCTCAAAAGTACATTCGCTAATAAAAAACACTTAAATCAAAAATGCTTCCACTGATGTTCCCTAGGTCCCTCAAGGCTACACTATGCATCAATTGAAAGGCCCTTAGGTACCCTTCAATTTCCACTACGCCAATCGTGGGCTAAACTTGTAGAAGCAGCACAAGTTAACTGTGAAAATTCAAAGCCTGAAAAAATGAAACCGTTTTCATAGGTGTTCCCTAGGTCCCTCATAGGTAAACTATGCATCAATTGAAAGGCCCTTATGTACCAGTAAAGACCTTACTATTATTAAGGAGGGACTGTAGATATTGTTTATCAAAATTGACTATCAGGTTACATTGAAAAACTGCCTATTTCAAAATGAATGTTCTCTCACGCAAGTAACGGTTCTGTACATGTAAAAATTGCTACAAAGCTTCGAAATCAGGGCTAAACGCGAAACCTTTGACTTCGATTTTTGATATTTTTTGTCAGTTTCAAAATTAAGTCATTTTAAAGAAAGATACCAAGTTTTCAACGCAAATTTGTGCATCTCGACAGAAGACAGTACATAGCTTGCCTACGGTTTTTCTAATTCAATGTTTACTGAAAAATAAAAAAAATAAATCGAAAGTCTAACTCAAAGGTTTGCAGCCCTGATTGGGGCTCTAAATTTGTAGTAATAAATTTTCATGCATGTCGCATGCCATCTGTAGATAGTAAGATGTCCGACAGTAGAATACAAATAATGTGAATTCTATGGTAACATGATACACTAATCTATAAACTATGTCGTTTGTCGGATGTCTAACGTGTGGGCAATGCGAAATCAACATGAAATGAACTTTGGTTATCAAGAATAAACTGTTTTTAAGTAAAAATGCCATTATTTCTCATTGTACTTGCTATCACTAATGTTTTTTAGAAATCTCTTAGCGTTCATATTACAAACATGCATACATATTAGGCCAGAAGCATTTCTGCACCCTTTCTGGACCATGCTCACCCGACGAAGAAAACCGGAACAAAAGACGAAGTATAAACTCAAAAATGTTGATAAGGATACGACGTAGAAAAAAATACGGTGGGTATAAAGCTGTCTTTAGCCTTAATTGTCCCACAGAACACAATAGGGAAATAAAAAGCCTGTTTGTTATCTACGGTTTTAGTTTTTACAAAATACTGTATCCAATACATTATTAAGTAAATTGCTGATGACATTTCGTATTTGCTCCATAATTTCAATCGTGAAAAGATAGGTCTGCAATTTTATTTGTTTGGAAAGGGGCTAATAGCTTTATTTGCGGTTTTTGGCACTTATACACACCAAAGGAAAATAAATGCATCATACAATATACAACACTCGTAATTAGACTAGCATAGACAACAAAACCTTACTATTCTACTTCACAATTGTATATATCCTAAAATACACTAAGTAAAAATACTACACAGAAACATGAGAAGTACAATGTAGTGACAAAGAAAAAATGTGAGAATACGAAGCCACTTTATCAAATTTAGGTACCGACATTTTTATAATTAAATGGCGACTGGCAGCCAAGGAAGGAATTAAATTCTACATTTTACAAATATATATGTCCTAAAGGGTGGCAACACGACGAGAGGGTTGCAAACATTTTCGTCTAGTTGTTTTGGACTGTATGAATTCTTTTATGATATTTAAGGTGACTAATGCTCCCAAATGATTTGGAACATATTTCACATTTGTAGGGTTTTTCCCGGGTATGACTTCTTTCATGTCTTTTAAGGTTACCATTGCTCACAAATGATTTACAACAAATTTCACACTTGTAGGGTTTTTCTCCAGTATGAATTCTTTGATGAGCATAAAGTGCACTACTGGATTTAAAACGCTTATTACAGAAACTGCAACTGTACGGACTTTCTCCAGTGTGAATTCTTTCATGGACGTTAAGATGACCACGGTCGCCAAATGATTTGAAACATATTCCACATTTATAGGGCTTCTCCCCAGTATGAATTCTTTCATGTCTTTTAAGGTCACTATTGCGCACAAATGACTTGCAGCATATTTCACATTTGAAAGGCTTTTCTCCGGTATGAATTCTTATATGACATCTAAGGTCACTACTGCTAGCAAACGATTTGCAACATATTTCACATTTATAAGGCTTTTCCCCGGTATGAATTCCTTCATGTCTTTTAAGGTGACCACAGCACACAAATGATTTGTAGCATATTTCACATTTGAAAGGTTTTTCCCCGGTATGAATTCTTTGATGTCTTTTAAGGTCACTAGTTGTCCTAAATGATTTGTAACATACTTCACATTTAAAAGGTTTTTCCCCAGTATGAATTCTAAGATGAAGATAAGTGCACAATTAGTTTTAAAATATTTACTACAGAAACTGCAACTGTATGGGTTTTCCCCGGTATGAATTCTTTCGTGGCGTTTAAGATCATAACTGGTCACAAATGATTTCTCGCACGTCTTACAACTGTGTGGTCTTACTCCGGTATGTCTTTAAATTAAATTAAATTAAATTAAATATTTAAGTGGAAAGCCTTACAAACAGAATATAAAAGGAGTAAAAACTGTTTACCCTGTGATATTTATTAAACATTAAATATTGGAATTTAAAATAAAGTAAAAAATGAGTAAATACTTTTCTCAGAGTGTTGCCGTAAAATCACAAACATATTTGCACACATGTTAGGCTGTTATAAATCGGAATCAGTAAACCACCTTTTTGGCGGCTTCTAAATTGCGCTTGTTGAAATAAACTTTGGATTACAGCAATGCATTTTGGGGTATTGTGAGTTGAGATTCAGTGACAGTGCGTGAATGACATGCAAAGTGAAAACCAACTTAAGGTATCATAATGAAGCTTTAAAAAGAACTTCCAATTAGAAATAAGCATTATGACCAATAATATACTTCTGGTCTTCCTTAACCCCTTAGAGGGACACATTTTTGAACTATATATTTTACGATGGTTAATTCAGAAATTAAAACATTGTAAATAACTGAAATTTTTAGAAATCTCTTATCATTAGTTTTACATACATATATTAAATATTTGGCTCGATGCATTTCCCCGTCTTTTGTGTGCTCCAGTTGGATCAATGTATTTTGCAATAAAAATATTTGACCTTCAGCCAAACTTATTGCATTTTGTTTTGTCCCTTATTTTGTAAAAGTGCGATTCATATTTTGAAAGTGAAAATTGTGCTAACTAAATGTTTAAATTGTTGATTAGCAGCAGATTAATTGAGAACTCTTCAAAGAGGACTCATTTACTAAGGCGACACTTTTGATCCTGACCCGTCAGCAACACCATCCTCAACTCAATAAAATATGCCTTGTCCTCCTTGTCTTCAATAGAGGATGGGTGCCGGCCAAAAATCTACGAAAAATGTCTTCGTGGCTTACTTAAGTTAGCCAAAACACTAAATGAATTACTGTTGTGTTGGTAGGACGCAGGGAAGTCTAGGAATAGGAATTAAAATCACATTGTTTATTAGCTTAGTGGTAATGTTCCGATTTTCTATTATTTTATTTCAATAAATGGTGCATTTTAATTTTTCAATTAATAAATGCTACAATTAATAAAGTTATCAAGTAGGATATATCAAAATCATAGATATCATCAAATGGTAGGTTAAATAATTATAAATTTTGAATAACCAAATAATTTTGCATAGTAAAGTAATAAAAATTTTGAGAACCGATTTTGAACTTACAATGTGTAACAGAGTTTTGAAAAGCGCTCAACGTTTGTACTGCAGCGTATTTATAGGAATGTTACTCGCGATACGTGATAAATGAAGTTGGATTTTTAGAATAAGCAAATCTCCTTTTTATAGTGTTTCTTCAAATATAAAATGTTAATAAATGCGTTAACCAAAACGACACACCCTGTATTTTTGATGGGAATAATTATTTATTATGGTTCATTATATTTTATGTAGACTTGATTTTGATTTTCAGCTTTAGTCCACAAACACACAAATTTCAAGTACATTCTTCTATCTACTTAGGATGAATTCTTTGAGGAAACTTAAGTTGCCGAATAGATTTAAACTTTTGAAAGCAGATTCTACAACTGTGTGGATTCATTATCCCTATAATGAATTCCTTCATGTCCTTTAAGGTCACTAGCGCTCCCAAATGATTTCCCACATATTTGCAATCATTTTAGTCTAGTTTTTTTGGATTGCATGAATTTTTTTATGATAATTAAGGTGACTAAGGCTCCCAAATGATTTGGAACATATTTCACATTTGTAGGGTTTTTCCCCGGTATGAATTCTTTGATGAACATTAAGTTCACCATTGGATTTAAAATCCTTACTACAGAAACTGCAACTGTACGGTTTTTCTCCAGTATGAATTCTTTCATGTCTTTTAAGGTTAGATCTGTTCCCAAATGATTTGCAACATATATCACATTTGTAGGGTTTTTCCCCGGTATGACTTCTTTCATGTCTTTTAAGGCTGCCACTGCTCTCAAATGATTTACAACATATTTTACATTTGTAGGGTTTTTCTCCAGTATGAATTCTTTGATGGACATTAAGTGCACTACTGCATTTAAAATGCTTACTACAGAAACTACAACTATATGGGGTTTCCCCACTATGAATTCTTTCATGGCGTTTAAGATCAGAGTTGGACACAAAGGATTTCTCGCACGTCTTACAACTGTGTGGTCTTACTCCGCTATGTCTTTTTTCATGGACTTTAAGGTTTTCACTAAGTCTAAAAAGTTTATTACACACAGAACAACTATAAGGTGTTTCAGCAGTATGAATTCTTTCATGACGGCTGAGGTAACTACTGTACCCAAAAGATTTGCCACAGGTACTACAATTGTAAAGTTTTCCCTCTCCATGAATTGTTTCATGAATTTTAAGATAACTGCTACCTCTAAATGATTTATTACAAAACTTACATTGATAAGGCTGTTCTCCAGTGTGAATTCTTATATGCGTCTCCAGACTTGTAAATCGACTGAAGGTTGCTCTACAGAAATTACAACGATGAAGTCCTTCCCTGATGTGAACTCTTACATGAAGTTCAAGGCCTTTCAACCAACTAAACGTTTTGTTACAAAAATTACAACGGTAATGTTTATTCTCATTATGAATTCGTTCATGACACCTAAGATTGCCGTTAGTTTTAAACGTCTTAGTGCAATAGCTGCATTTATACGGGGTTTCCCCAGTATGAATCCGTAAATGACATTTCAGGCTTCCTTTCTCTGTAAACTTCTTACCACAGAAAATACAACTGTACGGCTTTACTCCAGAATGACTTCTTTCATGACGTTGAAGAGAATACTTGTCCCCAAGCTGCTTGCCACACAAATTACAAGTATGAAGTTTTCCTTCCGTATACATCTTCTCCCGATTTCTTAATCCAGTTTCATTATTTGGTGATGAATTCTCAGAACTGAGCATTGATGTTTTATCTTCATTGGCTGTCGAAACAAACCATATTTATTTAATACAATACCTTCAATATGTATTTGTCAATTTGTAATTTTTTATCTTTTTTGGGTTACCATCTGTAACATCTGTTCGTTCTTGAAATTCTACATGGTTTGATTCTGTGGGAGTGCTTCTTTTACTGGTTTTCTCGATAATGACCACTTTGATTCTCTTAAGTATTACGTTCGGTTGTAAATGGGAGTCACGCATTTTCTAAATAAATGTAAGAAACAATTGTTGAGGATTAAATTGTAATTCGTTAGGTTTTGGGGGAGTTTGTCTTATGCATAAAGTCATATAATACAATAAAAGCTATTTTCCCTTGTTTATTCTGTCGCAATTTTAGTTTTAGAAAATCCATGTACTGTATTTTAAAGCATTATTTGTTATACAAGTGTTATTTAAAAGTTCACATTTTAAATTAGCTTGGGGCACACATGTAATAATTTTTAATTGAAAGGATTTTCATACAGTATATATGTTAACCTCAATATAAGGAAAATTAGGCCTTAAGGAAATGTCGAAGTAGGCTTTAAGGCAATTTCCTTAGAAGTCCCAGGTCCCAGGTTAAATTGTTTTAACCAAAGAAAATACCTAAACCTTAACGGAAATTCCTGAAACTTATTCGGCATTACATTACTGCAGAATGACATGATGATTGTACAACAATATATTTCGAACATTTTTTTTATAAAGTTAAATAATTGCCATGTTGGGCATAAAATAGAGTAAATTAGCACACCAATTAGTTTTCTAATATACGCTAACAATTTTCTGAATTATTAAATTAAAGAATTTCATTGGTCAGCAAATAGCAAGATGTTAAGGTGGGGTTTATACTTGAATTTTGATGATGTCAGTGCAAGGAGGAAATGGTGCATTTCAAAAAGTAAGGGAATAAAACCACAAGGAGCTCTGAAATGCAGTTTGTCTCTGTTTTCCCATTTGAGACTCACTCCTGCACGCTCTTCCCTCAACCATAGAGTATTATCTTCTATGTAAAACTCCACTCGATTCTGTACATATTTACTCCGTTGAAGGTTTTATCACATTGCCATATATTTTACTCTATGACTAGCTCCTTCATATGAAATTTGCCGACGTTTTCGGAAAGATACGATTTTGGGATTTTGAAGCAACATACGCGTTTCAACAAAATATTAAAAAATAGAGAAAAAAATTTAGCAGCGGTTATGAGGCCGCTTTTTTTGAATTTCAGTTTGCAACTATGTAAGAAAAATAGAAATACATATTTTCAATGTATTTCCCCCACTCCAAAGAACCCCAAATAGTTCCTCCTTAAATAACATTTTTGAAAATCAACCCCTCATAGCCGCTAGAAAAATATGCGGCGATTTCAAAAATGTCTACCCCAAAGCTCTCCGTTTAGCTATTCTCCCCCAATCAGGGATTTTAAAACCCCTCACACCTCCTTAAGATAAGAGACAATTCATAAAGACTATATTTAATGTTAATCAGCCTGGTATTGTGGTATTAGTTATTGTAAATTGCTAAGTATTAAAAGTTAAAATCTAACAGAAGAAAATCAACTACGTACTCTAATACAACCGAGATTCCCAATTCAGTGGACCCATTTTAAAAGTTGTCCTTCCAATTGCCCTTTCAATTTATAAAACATCAAAAATTTAAAATTCAAATAAAAATTCTAATACCTTACGTACTGAATCAAGATGAATTAGTATTGCGACAGAATCCGTGTGGACCTTTAATATTTAAGTGAAAAGATTTACAAACAGAATATAATAGGAGTAATGAATGCTTACGATGTGATATTTAAACATTAAATATTAATATTTAACACTAAAAGTCGGTAGTACTAAAAGGCACCCCCCAAAAATGGATTTGGCACCCCCCAAATAAAAGGCACCCCCCATTAAGTTGACCATATTTATAACTGAAAACTATAAAAAATATATCTACATAAGTTGACCATATTTATAACTGAAAACTATAAAAAATATATCTACATTGAAGTTTGATTGTTTTTATTAGGTTAGGTTAGAAAAATGCGCGTAAATGTGGTCGCCTTAATGGGGGGTGCCTTTTATTTTAGGGGGTGCAAAATCCATTTTGGGGGTGCCCTTTAGTACGACCCCACTAAAAGTCAATAATACGCAAAATACTTTTTTCTGTGTCTCGAAATAACCGTAATCAGAAACTATATTGCACATGTGTGAGGTTATTAATAATAATATTGAAAAAGTCACTTTTCACTTACGATGTGGTCATGTGGTGTGCTTATAAATGTGTTCACGAATATTTTTATGGATTAGAATTTGGTTGCTATCTAAATCGGTAAACAACATTTACCGCGGCTTCCAAATTGCGCTTGTTTAAATATACCTTGGATAATAGCACTGCTTTTTGGGGTATTTTGATGCGAGACTTTGACATGAATGAAATGCTACAGAAACCGACTCACTTTAGATTTTAACCCAAGTCATCCTCAATTCATTAAAATATGGATTGTTCTCGTTGCGTGTTTTCAAATGGGAGGGTGGGGTCAAAAATCTACGAAAAAAGGTCTTAGCTCCTCCCTAAAGCAATAAATGAAATACTGCTGGTAGCACGCACGAAAAGGTAGGAAAAGAAAATTCATACTATTTATTAGCTTAGGACCTTAGTGGTAATGTTCCGATTTTCTATTATTTCAAAATACATTTTATTCCATTTTACACATAGATACATTTTATTTTTGCAATTAATAAATCTTATAAATAATATAGTTATACAATAGAATACAACAAAAAAAGAATGTTCGGTAGTTCTTAAGTTCTTGGATTTCGATAAAAGCGGACTGTATTTTGATAGGGTGGATAACGAAAATTTGTGAAAATGAATGTACTTGAGTTGAGGGACTATGCCTTTGGTTATGCTCAATAATAAATATAATCTCGCTCTAAATTCTATCTACTGTTTGCCTAACAATGATGCTGTTTAACAAAACCGCTGAAAATAGTGATAATCAAGTTTTGAATACAAGGCATTATTATACGTATAAATAGCTGTCGATAGTATTCTGCAGTTTGGAATTCAATGACAATATAGCATTTCTGAAAAACTGTATTTTTTGAAAATTGGGCTGGATTCGGTCAAATAATTCAGGATTGGATTGGGTTGAATGATATTGGGTTAGGGTTGGGTTCGCGAGTGTGACCACTGACCATTAATAAGGGTATTGGATGGGGTTCTAAATGTTTGGGATGGGTTGTGTTGGGTTTTGAAAAATTGACCCAATTGCACTGCGGCGGCTACATGCGCCAATTACATTATATATGCACTATTAACATTGTCGCAAACTTTAGCCGCCTGTTCTATGGTGCGTGAATTTGGGCCAGCCCTGTATATTGCAAATATTTTCAACAAACGAAATTTTCCATCATTTTCGCCCATACAAGTGTTTTTGGACTGTGTGAATTCTTTCATGCCCTTTGAGGGTACTAATGCTCCCAAATGATTTGGAACATATTTCACATTTGTAGGGTTTTTCCCGGGTATGAATTCTTAGATGACCATTAAGATTACTAATGGATTTAAAACTCTTACTACAGAAATTGCAACCATACGGCTTTTCCCCAGTATGCATTCTTTCATGTATTTTATAGTTACCACCGTATACAAATGATTTGCAACATATTTCACATTTAAAAGGTTTTTCCCTAGTATGAATTCTTTGATGAATATTAAGTGAAGTATTGGTTTTAAAATGCTTACTACAAAAACTGCAACTGTACGGGTTTTCTCCAGAATGAATTCTTTTATGTATCTTAAGGTCTCCTCTTTGTCTAAATCGTTTACTGCACACAGGGCAACTATAAATCATTTCTCCTGTATGAATTCTTTCATGATTTTTAAGGTGACTACTTTGGCCAAATGATTTGCAACATATTTCACATTTATAGGGCTTTTCCCCAGTATGAATTCTTTCATGAACACAAAGCGAACTTTTGGATTTAAAATTCTTATTACAGAAACGGCAACTGTACGGGAATTCTCCGCTATGAATTCTTTCATGGTATTTAAGACCACTAGTGCCACTATATAATTTACCACATATTATGCAACTATAAGGCTTTTCCCCACTATGAGTTCTTTCATGTCTTTTAAACCTGGCAGTGTTTATAAAAGATTTACTACAGAAACTACAATTGTAAGGCTTTTCTCCGGTATGCATTTTTCAATGACATCTGAGCATGCTATTAGTTTTAAACGTCCCACTGCAATAGCTGCACTTAAACGGGGTTTCTGCAGTATGAATCCTTAAATGCTGTATAAAGTTTCTATTCTTGGTAAACTGCTTCCCACAGAAAATACAACTGTACGCCCTTATTCCACTATGACATTTTTCATGACGTAGAAGAGTACGCTTGCTCCCGTATTGTTTGCCACACGAAATACAAGTATGACGATTTTCCACCGTGTAATGTTTTTCATAATTTCTTAATCCAGTTTCACTATTTGGTGCTGAAAAAGCTCGTCCCACAGTTATTTTATCTTCATTGGCTTTAAAAACAATTTTTTGATATTTAATGCAGTCACTTCTACATTTGTTTGCTATTTAAAATATATTTGTGTTTTGGGTTACCATTTCCAACAACAGCTGTTCGATCTTGCAATTCTTCATGGTTTGACTCAGTGGGAGTGCTTCTTTTACTGTTGTCTCCACCAATCACCACTTTGATTCTTGTAAGTAATACTGTCGGTTGTAAACTGGAGTCAGGCATTTCCTAAATAAATGTCTTTCGTAGAACAAATTAAATTTTCATGTAAAGACACACTTTTTGAGCATTGAATTGTAATTCGTTATATTTTGGGAGGAAAAGTTGGTTACATCATGCATAAATTAGCACAGTACAATAAAACATACTTTCGTAAAATTTCCAAAAACAATTTTTACGCGTGTCGAAAAAACGCCCTCGTAGTATATGTACGCTCCCTGATTGAGTAATTGTAAATTTGTTAACAGTTAACCACGTTGCAATAAATGCCTAACTATGTAGCTATTTGATATTTTTTAAATGGTCTTTCAAAGAATTGTATTAAACAAAACTCCTATTAATCAGCGTTTACTTTATCTTTCAATATCTTTAAACATCTTTAGTAGATGCCTTTATTTTACTTTTATGGTTCTATAACTTTAAGAAATATAAATATCAATTTGCTATTACGTAAAAAAATAGAATTCTTAAATTAAAGAATTGTATTACTCAGCAAATAATAATATAAGAAGCAATTCATAAGCAGTACATTTAATTTTACGCAGCCAGCGGGCATTAATTTTGTAAATTGTTAAATATTAAAAGTTAAAATATAATACGAGAATGAGAAAATGAACTACGTACCTTAATATAGCTGAGATTCACAACTCTGGACTTTTTAAAGAGTTATCCTTCCAATAGCCCTATTAATTTACGACATCAAAAATTTAACATTCAAATTGAAAGAATTCAAATGCAATTTTTATTACAATATTACTTACTCTTACTACCTAAACAACAACACCAATTGTGAAAATGGCTAATTTAAGTTCGAATTTTTGCAAACAGAATAATAGAAGTAATGAATGTGTAATGTGATTTTAGTATTTTATAAAAAAATTTTTAGTGGACCAGTGACATTTAACCCAAACGAATCCGGTTTATACTTTTGGTGAAATGTTTTCAAATCTCTGGAAGTGACGTACTAAAAAATATAACCACCAAAATTACAATTTAGTCAATTTAACTTATTAAATATTGAGATTAAACATTAAAATTAAAATTTTGTCTTTTCAACTTATTAAATATCAAAATTAAACATTAAGTATTAAGTATACAGTATAAAGATTCCAACAAAAAAGTCAATCATACCGAAACTATTTTTCTCAGTGTCTTGAAATTGCTGTAAATTCACAAACTTCCTTGCACACATGTTAGCACGCTGTTAAAAACCGGAATCAGAAAACAACATTTACCGCGGCTTCCAGATAGCGCTTGTTGAACTGTACCTTGGATAATAGCACTCCTTTTTGGGGTGTCTTGAGTCAAATTCGGTGTCATGAATGACATACAAATTAAAAACTTGATTTACTTTTATTAAGGACGACTCATGACTTCAATTTTGATGATATCAGTGCAAGGGGGAAATGATGTATCTTAAAAGTGAGTGGAATCGCCTTACAAGGTTCTCTACAATGCAGTTTGTCTGTCAACCATAGAGTATTATCTTCTATGTAAAACTCCATTGGATTCTGTACTTATTTACTCCGCTGAAGGTTTTATCACAAAGCCATATATTTTACTCTATGACAAGCTCCTTCACATGCAATTTACCGACGTTTCCGGAAAGATATGATTTTTGGGATTTTGAAGTAACGTACACGTTTCAAAAAAAATATCAAAAACAGAGAAAAAAATTTAGTAGCGGTTATGAGACCGCTTTTTTTGAATTTCAGTTTGCAACTATGTAAGAAAAATAGATATACACGTTTTCAATGTATTTCCCCCACTCCCAAGAACCCCAAATATTTCCCCCTTACAAATTATTTTTTTAAATCAAGCCCTCATGTTAGAAAAATATGCGGAAATTTTAAAAATGTCTACACAAAACTCTCCGTTCAGCCATTTTCCTCCAATCAGGGATTTTAAAAATGATGACCCCTCCTTAAGTGCCATGATCAGTGATGACGTAGGAGTACATTACAAATTCGGGCACTGTAAATTGTAATGATATAGGAAAATTAAAAATTTTAATATTTTCAAACTTTAATGTTGAATCTTTGATTGATCGATTGTGTTGAGTAAAAAGTAAAAAAATAGCGGGAATCGAACTGCACTATGTTACTTCGGTTCGATTCATATTTCATAGTATTGTTATTTTTCAACTACTTTTTACTCAGAGCACAAGCGCTCAATCAAGAATTCAGCATTAAAATTTATAGATAATAAAATTTGGAATTTTTGTTATTACAACTTGCATATATGTTGGCTGAATTAAGGAATTGAATAAAGAACCCCGTACTTATTTCCAAACATTTGGCCTACAAGAGAATAACTTGAATTTTTTATATTTTGTAGCCCTTAAAATGGCGATCAATTTTTGTCCTTTGAATTTTTTTCCTAGGTCGCATAGTTTGACCTGTAGAGGCCTGCAAAGGTCAACATTTTGTATGTTTCACTATGTAAAAGTGTGCATAACTTCTGTTCTAATCAAGATAGCGCCATGAAACCAATTGCAATCGAGTTTTCTAAACATACTGATTATACTATATATGCCACTTTTTGTCCTACCCCTATTTGGGGGGGAAACCCCCAAAATCGGATGTTGTCAAAAGCTGCTCATCTTTGGACACATTGCTCTTTAAAACACTAGAAACATCATATAAATCTTTTGTACTGATTGGTAGGGCCGTTTGACTTTGAAAGAGGCATAAAGTTTACATTATAAGTCAATATGATAGGATACTATAACTGTAAGTAGGGGTAGTCACACTTAGTCACAAAAGTAATGGAAATCGGCGCTCATGTAAATGTAATTCATTTAACAATCTGAAATATGTATATCCACAATATATAATTGCGAAACAATGTGATTTGGTTTCAAACATGTTTATTTTGTGGTATACTAATGCTAATGCTTCCAGCCGTATCCAGGCAGGAATAAGGTTTTGCAAAACGGCAAGCTCTCAAATGGCTTATACCAGCTTGGTGCTTTAAAAATGCAATCTAGTCTGCCGACTGAAAGCTTTTTGCCGGAACTCTTGTAAAACTGACTTAACCTTATACTTAACCTCAAGAAAACACCCTCAAATGTCGCAAAATAAACAAGACAGGTTTGAAAATCATAGTTAGGAAATCACACTTATTGTTTCGCAATTATATATTGTGGATATACATATTTCAGATTGTTAAATGAATTACATTTACATGAGCGCCGATTTCCATTACTTTTGTGACTAAGTGTGACTACCCCTACTTACAGTTATAGTATCCTGTCATATTGACTTATAATGTAAACTTTATGCCTCTTTCAAAGTCAAACGGCCCTACCAATCAGTACAAAAGATTTATATGATGTTTCTAGTGTTTTAAAGAGCAATGTGTCCAAAGATGAGCAGCTTTTGACAACATCCGATTTTGGGGGTTTCCCCCCCAAATAGGGGTAGGACAAAAAGTGGCATATATAGTATAATCAGTATGTTTAGAAAACTCGATTGCAATTGGTTTCATGGCGCTATCTTGATTAGAACAGAAGTTATGCACACTTTTACATAGTGAAACATACAAAATGTTGACCTTTGCAGGCCTCTACAGGTCAAACTATGCGACCTAGGAAAAAAATTCAAAGGACAAAAATTGATCGCCATTTTAAGGGCTACAACATATAAAAAATTCAAGTTATTCTCTTGTAGGCCAAATGTTTGGAAATAAGTACGGGGTTCTTGAATTAGCTGAATTAATGTGCGGTAAAATTTCCATGCATTTTCCTAAAATAATTAAATATGAAGATATTTCGATTTCCGTATGCTTTTATTTCAAAATGAAGTGACAATGATCACGTTAGTAAGATAGAAAAATATATTAATTTGGAAGGTGCCAGAAATTTTAATGCAGTTTTTGACACTTTTGTTAGTTTTGACACGTTTGAAAAACTTGTTTTTGAATTATTTGCTTCAAAGACTATATAGTCTTTAAATCTCAAAGCCTTTGTCCTATCTGGGACTACGACATATATACACCGAAGGAAAATAAATACGTCATACAATGCACAACAAGCATAGACTCTCATAGATAATAAAACTTTACAACATTACTTCACTTTTGTACTTATCAGAAAATACACTAATTAAAACTAAAACACAATCGAGAGAGAACTTTCATCCTGTATTGTCTATACACGTTTTTTGGATTGTATGAATTCTTTCATGTTTTTTAAGTACAGTACTTCTTGCAAATGATTTGTAACATATTACACATTTATAACGCTTTTCCCCGGTATGAATTCTTTCATGTCTTTTAAGGCAAGTACTGCTCTTAAATGATTTGTAACATATTACACATTTATAAGGTTTCTCCATGGTGTGAATTCTTTGGTGAACGTTAAGTGCAGTTTTTGATTTAAAACCCTTACTACAGAAACCGCAACTGTACGGGTTTTCTCCAGTATGAATTCTTTCATGGACTTTAAGATTAGAACTGGTCCTAAATGATTTGTCGCACGTGCTACAACTGTAAGGTTTTTCTCCACCATGAATTCTTTCATGCTTTTTAAGGTATCTACTAACTCTAAAACGTTTATTACAAACAGAACAACTATAAGGCTTTTCCCCAGTATGAATTCTTTCATGTTGCTTAAGATTGCCATTGGATAGAAACTTTTTACTGCAGAAACTACAACTGTACGGTTTTTCCCCAGTATGAATTCTTTCATGACTTCTGAGGTAAGAACTGCTCCCAAAAGATTTGTCACACGTGCCACAATTGTAAAGTTTTCCTTCTCTATGAATTCTTTCATGAATTTTAAGATTCCTATTAACGCTAAATGATTTGCTACAAAAAGTACATTGATAAGGTCGTTCTCCAGTGTGAACTCTTATGTGCGCCTCAAGGTCTGCAAAATCGATGAAGGTTGCACTACAGAAATTGCAACGGTAAAGTCCTTCCCTAGTGTGAATTCTGACATGACGCTTAAGGCAATCAAACCAACGAAACGTTTTGCTGCAAAAACTACAGCTGTAATGTTTTTCCCCAGTATGAATTCGCACGTGACGTCTAAGTTCGCTATTAATTTTAAACTTCTTACTACAATAGTTGCATTTATGCGGGGTTTCCCCAGTATGGAGCCGTAAATGGCATTTCAGGTTTCGACTCTCTGTAAACTGCTTCCCACAAAAACTACAACTGTACGGCTTTATATTATGAATTCTTTTTTCATGAGTTAGAAGTATATACTTGGTCCCATATTGTCTGCTGCACAAATTACAAGTATGAAGTTTTTTCACCGCATTAATCTTTTCACGATTCCTTAGTCCAGTTTGATCATTTGGCGCTGAATTTTGACATAGAGCTCCCCGCGTTGATATTTTATCTTCAGTGGCTTTACAAAAATTTTTTACATATTTAGTATATTCCCTTCTGCCAGAGGCGGCTCTGGGTACCCGCGGGGCCCTAGGCGAAAATTCTAGTAATTTGCGAAGCCTTATTTTTGGGCCGACATTATTTCTCGACCCACAAAGAAAGAGATGTAATAATGTGCAATTGTTTATAATACCAGGAATATGCATTTAAAGCATGAAAAAACCGACCAATTGCACAATTTGGGTTTGCGTTTTGATGACATCTGAGTTTGCATTCCACAGGATATGCTATTATTCGCGCGGAGCGCGAAAATTTTTTACCTGTTGATGACCGATTATAAAATAAAACATCTCACGCGCAGCGCAAAATTATTAACACTTGAGACGTCTTCTCACGCGCAGCACCAAATTTTTTGACAATTGAAAGGCTATTATGGAATGAAATGTCTATTCACGCGCAGTGCTAAATTTTTTAACAATTGAAAGACTATTATGGAATGGAATGTCTATTCACGCGCAGTGCTAAATTTTTTAACAATTGAAAGACTATTATGGAAAGAAACATTTATTCATGCGCAGCGAAATTTTTTGTCCTTTTGCTGTAAAAGTAAAAAAAATGTTTACTTAAAACTTCCCAAAATTATCAATAGATTAATGTTTTTCTTAAAGTACTGTGGTCAGCTTAATATTTTCTTTCGCTGACCGCCCAAGCGCGGGGCCCCCAAAGGCGCGGGGCCCTAGGCGGTGCCTAGTCGGCCTAGTGGTAGAGCCGCCTCTGCCTTCTGCATTTATTTGTCATTTTGGAATTTATGTATTTTGGGTTACCATTTCCAATTTTTCCAACGCCTGTTCGTTTTTGTAATTTTACATGGTTTAATTCGGTAAGAATGCACCTTTCTCTGGTTTCTTCAAGAATGACCACTTTGATTCTGGTAAGTAATACTTTCGGTTGTAAACGGGAGTTGGACATCTTCTAAATAGATAAAATTTTCAAGCATAGAAACGGTTGTCTAGAACTAAATTATAATTCCTTGTTTTGGTGAAAAAGTTGGATTACCTTATGGATAAATTCTTATAATACAATAGAACGGTTCTATTGGAGGGCGGTTTTTCTATAAGGGGTGCGTTTTAATTGGGGGTGCATTTTCTATTGTGGGTTGGGGGTTGCGCTTTACTTTGCATGCTAACATTAATTGTTACTATACAATTAATGTTTTGTTCTAACACAATAAAAATTGCAACTATTTGACTTAAAAAATGCTTTCGGACAAATTGCATAGCAATCAAAGAAACTCATTTTTTAAAGCAGAGCCTTGCGCCACTCATTTTTAATTGTTAAATTTCTAAAAGTTAAAATTTAATAGGGGAAAGTGAACTATGTACCGTAAGAAAGACGAGATTTGCAACACAGCAGTAGACCTTTTGATTTACTTTACATCAAAGTGTCAAAACTACCTAATACTAATCACAAACGATATTGCACTACCCTTGGGTTGTTGATAATAATACTGCAATATTCACTTAAAAAGTAGTTTTGCTTAAATAGTAAAACATGTGTTGATGTACGATTTTAGGCAAGGTAATCTCTGTACTACCTTAATAAGTAAACAGCATTTACCACGGCTTCCAAATTGCGCTTGTTGAAATCTACCTTGGATAATAGCCACTGCCTTTTGGGGTAATTGGACTCGACTGTCTTTTGTGTCTTCAAAAGAGGATGGGTGCCGGCCAAAAATCTACGAAAAATGTCTTCGTGATTTACTTAAGCTCCCTAAAACTCTAAATGAACAACTGTTGTGCATGTAGGTAGGAAGCAGGGAAATAGAGGAAAAGAAAAATAGATTTTGTTAACTTAGTCATTTAGTGGTAATGTTCCGATTTTGTATTATTTCAATAAATGATGCATTTTAATTTTTTCAATTAATAAATACTACAATTTTTAGAGCTCTGAAGTAATATATATCAAAAGCATAAATATCATCCAATTGTAGGTTAAATAATTATAAATTACCATGAATAACGAAACAATTCTGCATAGTAAAGTAATAAAAATCTTGAGAACCAATTTTGAACTTTATTTATTATGGTTATTTATTTTAATTTATTATGGTTCAGTATATTTTATGTAGACTTGATTTGGACTTTCTGCTTTTGTCCACAAACAAACAATGAATATTATTTAGAACTGTTAAATGCATGCCTCTATCTACTAGGTAAGACTTATTTGATGATACTTAAGTTGCCGAATACATTTAAACTTTACTGTGTGGATTATCCCCAGTATGAATTCTTTTATGTCCTTTAAGGTCTCTAGCGCTCCCAAATGATTTCCCACATATTTCACATTTATAGGGTTTTTCACCGGTATGAATTGTAAGATGACCAATAAGTGAACTTTGGCATTTAAAATTCTTACTACAGAAACTACAACTGTGAGGTTTTTCTCCAGTATGAATTCTTTCATGTCTTTTAAGGTCTCTACTTCTCACAAATGATTTGGTACATATTTCACATTTATAGGGTTTTTCCCCGGTATGAATTCTTAGATGAATAGTAAGTTCACTTTTGGATTTAAAATTCCTAGTACAGAAATTGCAACTGTACGGGTTTTCTCCAGTATGAATTCTTTCATGATACTGAAGACCACCAACGCTACCAAGTAATTTGCCACACAAGGTACAACTAAAAGGCTTTTCCCCAGTATGAACTCTTTCATGGACTTTAAGTTGACAATTGTTCTTAAATGATTTCTCGCAAGTGCTACAGCTGTATGGTTTTCCGCCAGTATGAATTTTTTCATGTACTTTAAGGTCTTCACTGGATCTAAAAAGTCGAGAACACATGGAACAGCCATAAGGCTTTCCCCCTCTATGAATTCTTTCATGAGCCTGAAGTATGCTGTTGTATGGAAACCTTTTGCTGCAGAAACTACAACTATAAGGATTTTCCATAGTAGTATGAATTTTTTCATGTTGTTTGAGGTAATTGCTGCTCCCAAAAGATTTGCCACACGTGCGGCAATTGTAAAGTTTTCCTTCTCTATGAACTGTTTCATGAATTTTAAGGGACCTTCCACAGATATATGATTTACTACAAAAACTACATTGATAAAGTCGTTCTCCGGTGTGAACTCTTATGTGCGATTCAAGGTGTGTAAATAGGGTAAAGATTTCACTACAGAAATTACAACTGTAAAGTCCTTCCTTCGTGTGAATTCTTATATGTACTTTAAGGCTTCCTAACCAACGAAATGTTTTACTACAAAAATTACAACAGTAATGTTTATCCTGATGAATCCGTTCATGACACCTAAGTGTTCTACTACAGTGTTGGCCGCAAGTCACGCATCATGGGGAAATAACATTACCTGTGGCCACAAATAACGCATCATAGGGAATTAACATTACATGTGGCCCCAAGTCACGCATCATAATGAAATAACATTAGGTTTGCAAGTTGAAGATTTTAGCTTGAAAGATGAAGTGGTACCTGGCTTAAAGATGTTCAATGTGATGACCATTTACTGTCCCCGTAAAGAATTTAACAATGATGAGGTCGTCCAGAATTCCGGCCCACACCATAAATCCAGGAGACCCTTGTTCCTGTAGCCCTGCCATCCAGTGGGGATTTTCATCGGAGTAATACCGACAATTGTGACGATGCACGACTCCATTTAAATGAAATTTGGTTTCATCACTGAAAAGAATTGTTTTCTTCTTCTAAAATTGACTGCGCCCACCGACAAAATGCAATTCTCCTTGCCGGATCTTCTGGTTTAAGAGCCTGGAGAATTTTCATTTTATATGGTTTAAAATGATGTAATTTCAGGATGCGACGAACACTGGTTCTTGAAATGTTCAGATCTCTGGCCACCTCTCTCGGCGTTCTTCTTGGACTTGCAACAAATTTTGCAAGAACGGTGATTGAAGTCTCTGGGTTTGTAGCAGTCTTAGGAGCCCCAGGTCGAGGGGCATCAGCTGTCGAACCTGTCTTCTTAAATTTGTTAATCAGTCTAACAACTGTTGATTGGTGGATGGCCTTATCAGGATGTCTCCGAGCGAAATCCACTGCCACGGCTCTGGTCGATAAGCCTGGACGTCCAGCCACCAACATTATCTCTACCACTCTTTCATCTTTCGAAAGCCTCATTGCGCAAATGATACACTTACTCGATAAAAAGAACTTACAAAATAAATGTTAGTCTGCTCAAATAAAGGTGCATTGGAGCTGATTATTGAATGAAATCGAAGGTTCTCCTACACACCAATGTTATTTCATTATGATGCGTGACTTGTGGCCACATGTAATGTTAATTCCCTATGATGCGTTATTTGTGGCCACAGGTAATGTTATTTCCCCATGATGCGTGACTTGCGGCCAACACTGTAGTTTTAAACTGCTTAATGCAGTAGCTGCACTTGTACGGGGTTTCCCCAGTATGAATTCGTAAATGGAGTTTCAGCATTTCATTATCTGCAAACTGCTTTCTACAGAAAATACAACTGTATGACTTCATTCCACTATGACTTCTTTCATGACGTTCAAGATGATGCTTTTTCCCATAATGCTTGCCACACAAATTACAAGTATGACGTTTCTTCCCCGTATAAACTTTTCTACGATTTCTTAATCCAGTTCCATTATTTGGTGATGAAGTCTTCGATGCATCTCGGCGCACAGGTATTTTATCTTCATGGGTTTTACAAACAAATACTAGACATTTATCACAATCACTTTTACATTTATTTGTTACTTTGGAACTTTTGTATTTTGAGTTACCACTTCCAGCATCAGTTCTTTCTTGCAATTCTAGACGGTTTGATTCCGCGAGAGGGCTTTTACCGTTTTCTTCAACAATCACCACTTTTACTCTGGTAAGTAATACTTTCGGTTGTAAACGGGAGTCAAGCATTTTCTAAATAAATGTTTTTCCAGGACTGTGTAAAATTTTCCTGTAAAGAAAGTTATTGAGCATTAAATTGTAATATTTTAATTAGCAGGTTTTCAAGGAAAAGTTGGTTGTCTTGTGCATAAATTCGCAAAATGCAATGCAAAACTTCTTTCCTTTTTCTAGTTTCGCAATTTCAGTTTAAGAAAGCCGATACATATAACAATATATGTATATATAATAATAATATATCATATCATTAGTATAATTATTATTATGCTCGCTATTATAATCATTATTATAATTATTATTATACTCATTATTATAATTATTATTGTACTCATTATTATAATTATCATTATAATTATTATTTTACTCATTATTATAATAATTAGTATAATCATTATTATAATTATGAAACATTAAAAGTTAAAATGTAATACGACATGGTAAACTACGTACCGAAATGCACAATTCAGTCTGAGTGGACCAAAGATGTATCCTTTCAAGGAATGGCTCTATTAATTTATCAAATTTATCAAAAATTTAAAATGCAAATAAAACTTCTTAAATAAATAAAATTTCTTTGCAATCTGTCAGTCTTGAAATTACCGTAAATTCACAAACTTCTTTGCACACATGTTAGGCTGTTATAAACCATAATCACAGTAATCAGAGAACAACATTTACCGCGGCTTCCAAATTGCGCTTGTTGAAATGTACCTTGGATAATAGCACTGCTTTGTGGGGTATTTTGAGTCGACATTCTGTAACATGAATGACATGCAAATGCAAAGTAAAAAACCTTATTTAAGTAAGGTATCACCCTTCAAGTTCCTCGAAATAAAAGTTAATTATACATATACAATCATTTCCTTTTAGTGTCTTCATTAAAGTTTTGGACACATTTTGAAAAAATAGCTACTTAATTTATAATTATATCGGTGGTTACTTTACTATAAGTTATTCCAAATAATTAACAGAGAACAAAAACGTTACAATTAGTTCAAATAAATATATTATACTCAGTTAACTAAAAATAAAAGCACAACACACACTAGCTCTACATTGAGATTTGAACATCAGGTCGTGAAATGCGTTATAATAGTGTGCCACAATAATTATTCTGAAATAATTAATTATGAACAATATAATTTCTTCATGCTTTCATTTCAAAATTTAGTAATCATGACCACAACAGTAAGATAACTCATTATATATGTTTGGTAAAGGGCTAATAAGTTTAATTGTGGTTTTCGACACTTTACATATACAATAAGAAAAAAAATACAGTATATAATATACATGCACATACATAACAAAACTTTACAACACTACTTCACTATTGTATTTACCCTAAAACACAGTATAAATCGATTCCTTTTTATATTACAGTTTTCAGTAAAGTTCATATCATTATATTGAATGTACTCCAAAGCTGACATTTTTGCGAACTAGCATTGGAGTAGTATACAACCCCACTTTTTCCAATTTGGGCAACAACAATTTTAATAATGAAATAAAATGGTAATTAAGGTTGCATTCTTACACTTTTAATGCATGTATGTTCTTTCAACCAACAAGCGACAACACTCTGGGATCATTTTCGTCTATTTTAGTTTTTTTGGACTGTGTGAATTCTTTGATAGACTTTAAAATAGGAACTGCTCACAAATGATTTGGAGCATATTTCGCATTTATATGCTTTTTCCCCGGTATGAATTCTGTGATGAACACTAAGTGCACAACTGGTTGCAAAATGTTTACAACAAAAAATACAACGGTATGGTTTTTTCCCGGTATGAATTTTTTCATGTCTTTTAAGATTAGAACTGGTCAAAAATGATTTCTCACATGTGTTACAACTTTAGGGCTTTTCCACTATGAATCCCTTCATGCCTTTTAAGGGCACTACTGTCTACAAATGATTTGGAGCATATTTCACATTCGTAGGGCCTTTCGCCAGTATGTATTCTTTGATGACGTTGAAGTTTGGAATCAAGTATAAACCTTTTACTGCAGAAACCACAACTGTAAGGTTTTTCCCCAGTATGAATTCTTTCATGGACTTTAAGATTAGAACTGATCGTAAATGATTTATCGCACGTGTTACAACTCTACGGTTTTTCTCCAGTGTGAATTCTTTCATGGATTTTAAGGTTGTCGCTACTTCTAAAAAGTTTATTACACACAGAACAACTATAGGGCTTTTCCCCAGTATGAATTCTTTCATGACTCCGAAGTTTGCAATTAGCACTAAACATCTTACAGCAGAAACTACAACTATACGGTTTTTCTCCAGTATGAATTCTTATGTGTGACTCTAAACCCGTATATTGGTAGACTGCTGAGTGCACTCTGTTCTCTGCATCTGCAGTAGGAAAGCTACATTTTATGATAAACTTACGGGCACTTACGGGCGCCCGCGGGCATCATTATGTACTGCCCGTGCCCGCCCGTGAGCCTCCTTGATCAGCCCGTGCCCGCCCGTGCCCGTGTGAGTTCACGAAATATGTGCCCGTGCCCGCCTGTGCCCGTACGGGACGGGCCGGGCCGGGCAGCTGCCCGTACGGGCGGCCCGTGCCCGTGCAACTCTCTGCCTCTGTGTCTTCAAAAGAGTATGCGGGTGCCACCCAAAAATCTATGAAAAAAGTCTTCGTGATTTACTTAAGCTCCCCAAAACTCTAATTGAACAACTGTTGTCTAGGTAGGACGCAGGGAAATGTAGGAAAAGAAAAATAATTTTTTTATTAACTTAGTCACTTAGTGGTAATGTTCCGATTTTCTATTATTTCAATAAATGATGCATTTTAATTTTTCAATTAATAAATACTACAATTTTTACAGCTGTGAAGTAGGATATAAATATGAAAAACATAGATATCATCAAATGGTAGGTTAAATAATTATAAATTTTTGAATAGCCAAATAATTCTGTACAGTAAAGTAATAAAAATTTTGAGAACCGATTTTGAACCTAAAATGTTTAACATAGTTTTGAAAAGCGCTCAGCGTTTGTACTGCAGCGTATTTATAGGATTGTTACTCGCGATATGTGGTAAATGACGTTGGGTTTTTAGAATAAGCAAATCTCCCGTTTATAGTGTTTATTTTGTTTCATCAAATAGAAATATAAAATGTTAATGATGGGTTAACCAAAATGACGCACCTTGTATTTTTGATGGCAATAATTATTTATTACGGTTCATTATATTTTATGTAGACGTACCTATAGAATTAATTTTTATTTTCTACTTTCTTCCACAAACATACAATGGATATTATTTAACACTGTTTCAAGTGCATGCTTCTATCTACCTAGGATGAATTCTTTGATGAAACTTAAGTTGCCGAATGGATTTAAACTTTTGATAGCAGATACTACAACTGCGTGGATTATCCCTAGTATGAATTCTTTCATGTCTTTTAAGGTCACCACTAGTCACAAATGATTTGCCACATATTTCACATTTATAGGGCCTTTCCCCGGTGTGACTTCTTTGATGAATATTAAGTGCACCATGGGATTTAAACTGCTTACTACAGAAACTGCAACTGTGCGGGTTTTCTCCAGTATGAATTCTTTCATGGACTTTAAGGGATCCATTGAGTCTAAAACGTTTATTACACACAGAGCAACTATAAGGCTTTTCCCCAGTGTGAATTCTTTCATGTCTTTTAAGGTCTTTAATTCCCACAAATGATTTGCAACATATTTCGCATTTATAGGGCTTTTCTCCAGTATGACTGCTTATATGATATTCACGGTCACCACTGGTCATAAATGATTTGGCACACAGTTCACATTTATAAGGTTTTTCCCCGGTGTGACTTCTTTGATGAGCATGAAGTGCACTACTGGATTTAAAATGCTTACTACAGAATTTGCAACTGTACGGCTTTTCTCCAGTGTGAATTCTTGTATGATATTTAAGACCATTAACGCTACCAAATAATTTGCCACACAGATTACAACTATATGAATTTTCTCCGGTATGAATTCTTCGGTGATATATAAGACCAGCAGCGCTACGAAATGATTTGTTACACAGGGTGCAACAATAAGACTTTTCCCCAGTATGAATTCTTTCATGTCTTTTAAGGTCAGAACTGGACACAAATGATTTCTTACACGTGTTACAACTGTATGGCTTTTCTCCAGTATGAATTCTTTCATGGACTTTAAGATCTCTCCTAAACGTGAAAAATTTATTACACACAGAACAACTATAGGGCTTTTCCCCAGTATGAATTCTTTCGTGACACTTAAGTATGCAATTGAATCGAAACTTCTTACTGCAGAAACTACAATTATAATATTTTTCGGCAATGTGAATTTTTTCATGATGTTTGACGCAATTGCTGCTCCCAAAAGACTTGCCACAGGTGCTACAATTGTAAAATTTTCCCTCCCTGGGAACTGTTTCATGAATTTTAAGGTCCCTACCACAGCTAAATGATTTACTACAAAAACTACATTGAAAAGGTCGTTCTCCAGTGTGAACTCTTATATGTCTCTCTAGATTTGCGAATTGGGTAAAGGTTCCATTGCAAAAATTACAACTGTACGGTCTTTCCCTCGTGTGAATTCTGACATGCCTTTCTAGCCCTTCAAAATGATTAAACGTTTTACTACAAAAACTACAACTGTAATGCTTATCCTCATGAATTCTCTCATGACGTCTAAGTTCGCTGCTAGTTTTAAACTTTTTAGTGCAATAGCTGCACTTGTACGGGGTTTCCCCAGTATGAATCCGTAAATGGCGTTTGAGTTTTTCATTATCTAAAAACTGTTTACCACAGAATATACAACTGTACGGCTTTATTCCACTGTGACTTCTTTCATGACTTTTAAGAGTGTACTTGTTCCCATATTGTTTGCCACAAAAACTGCAAGTATGAAGTTTTTCCCCCGTATACATTTTTTCAGGATTTATTAATCCTATTTCATTATTGGATGCTGAATTAAGAAAAAAATTGATATTAGTACAGTAACTTAACTTTACAGTTATTTGTCATTTTGAATGTATTTTTGATTACCATTTTCAGCATCTGTTCGTTCTTGTACTTCTACATGGTTGGATTCTTTGCGAGTGCTTATTTTACTGGTTTCTTCAACGATGTCCACTTTGATTCTGGTAAGTAACACTTTCGGTTGCAAATGGGAGTCACTCATTTTCTAAATAGCCATTTTCATGTAAACAAACAATGTTCTTAAGGAAAAATTTGGTTGTCATACGTATAAATTCTTGCAACATAATACAAGCTACTTTCTTTTATTTCTAGTTCCGCAATTACAGTTGCAGAAAACCTATATAATGCATTTTGAAGCATTCGGGATTATTAGAGTTATTTAAAAGTTGATATTTCTGATACATTTGGGACATTCAAGTAATAATTTTTAATAGAAAGGGTTGTCATACCGGTTGTATGTTAGCCACAATCGTATGCAAAATTTTTTTTCCAGAAACCGAAGCTCTCCCCAAATTTTTGGCTCATATATGATAAATTAAATAATATATATGATGAATTAAATAAATATTAAATTATATGTTATGTACATATCCTTAGTTTACTTTTATGGTTCTATAGCTCTAGGCTCTAAGAAATACAAGTATCAGTTTTCTACTACTCGCTAACAATTTTCTGAATTCTTAAATTAAAGAATTTCATTGATCAGCAAATAATAATTATAACAGTATAAACATGTTTAGAAAACACTATGCGAAGATAGGAGGCAATTTATATGCGCTACATTTAATTTTGAGAAGCCTGGAATTAATTATTTGCTAAAAACTAAAAGTGAAAATCTAACAGAAAAGGAGAAAAAAAAATACGTACCGTAATACAACCGAGATCACTTCTCAAACTCACAGGTTCACCGGTTTTAGAGATTCACAACTCCTTTACAAGATTTATCCTTCCTATTGCCCTTTAAATTTATCAGACATGAAAAATTAAAAATTAAAATAAAAATTGTAATGCAAAAATACGTACTCAATCAAGATGAAATCGCATTGTTGTGGCAAAATCCGTCTGAACCTTTAATATTTAAGTGGAAAGCCTTACAAACAGTATTACAAACAGGAGCAATGAATGTTTAATATATGATATTTGCTAAACATTAAATATTAGAATCTAACATAAAGTTAGAAATAATATTATTATGTAACTTATAAAAGTACATTACTATCTGAATGGGTAAACAACATTTACCGCGGCTTCCAAATTGCGCTTGTTGAAATGTACCTTGGATAATATCACTGCTTTTTGGGGTATTGTGAATCCGGATTCAGTAACATGAATAACATGTAATGTAAAAGCCTTATGGTTACTTACTGTACCACCAAGAATCCTCATAAAGTACGTCCAAATAAAACTAAGTTTACATATTCAATAATTTGATACATTATATATTATGTTGAGGATACATTGCCCTTTAGTTTTTTGGGACCATTTAAGACTTCTACACTCGGATGTACCATAATAATGAATTATTTTATGATCAGAGTGCCGAGTGGTTTACATTAATAAAGTAATAAAGTTAAATAATTCATGTCTTACAGGAATCGAACATGTAAATTTTCCGTTACCATTCGTAGCCCTTAAAATTGGTTTTCAAATTTTCCCAATTTTAAATGCTTTATTTTGCAAGAGAGTAAAAAAATTTGCTATATGCTATATATATGCTAATATTGCTTCAAGTAAATGTGCTATATTCAGTTAAATAAACTACATTAATAATAATTAGTTCAGGATAAATTCAGGATGACTGCTACGCATTTTTCTGAAATAATTAAACATGAAGATTTCCTATACGTTTATTTCAAAATTAAGTAGTCATCATTAAAATAGTAAGATAGCCAATTATATTTGTTGGAAAGGGGCTAATAACTTTAATTGCGGTTTTTGACAAATCATATATTCTGTACACCATAAATGCATCACACAAAATGCAACATACATATAGGATTTCATACGTACAAAACCTTACTACACTTCTTCAGCATGTTTTATATCAAAATACACTAGTTAAAAATAATACACACAATCATCGAAAGTACAAATTGTAAATGAATGGACAAGGAAAACTTTAAGAATAATTTTTTGAAATTGGGCAGATGGAAATTTTTATGTGAAACAAAGCGGCTGGCAAGAAGGAGACAACCAAATGCTACATTTTTCAAATATTGTCGTCTATTTTAGGTTTTTTGAACTGCGTGAATTCTTTCATGCTTTTTAAGGTTACCATCGCCCGCAAATGTCTTGCCACATATTTCGCATTTATAAGGTTTTTCCCCGGTATGAATTCTTTGGTGAACATTAAGTGCACTAGTGGAATTAAAACGCTTACTACAGAAACTGCAACTGTGCAGGAATTCTCCACTATGAATTCTTTTATGACATGTAAAGTTACCACTGCTCACAAATGATTTACAACATAAATCACATTTGTAGGGGTTTTCTCCGGTATGAATTTTTATATGACATTTAAGGTCATCATTTCTAGCAAAAGATTTATAACACATTTCACATTTATAAGGCTTCTCCCCTGTATGAACTCTTTCATGTCGTTTAAGGCAACTATGGCTCACAAATGATTTGCAACATATTTCACATTTGTAGGGTTTTTCCCCGGTATGAACTCGTTGGTGAACATTAAAATTACTACTAGATTTAAAATGCCTTCTACAGAAACTACAACTGTATGGTTTTTCCCCAGTATGAATTCTTTCATGGATTTTAAGATAGGAACTGGACACAAAGGATTTATCGCATGTCTTACAATTGTATGGTCTTAATCCAGTATGTATTCTTTCATGGACCTTAAGGTTACCAATAAGTCTAAAAAGTTTACTACACACAGAACAGCTGTACGGTTTGTCACCAGCATGCATTGTTTCATGACGGCGGAGACAAGATGTGCTACCAAAGGATTTGCCACACGTACTACAGTTGTAAAGTTTTCCCTCTCTATGAATTCTTTCATGCATTTTAAGATACGAACTACCGCTATATGATTTACTACAAAACTTACATTGAAAAGGTCGTTCTCCAGTGTGAATTCTTATATGCGTCTCTAGGCTTCTAAATACGGTAAAGGTTGCACTACAGAAATTACAACTGTAAAGTCCTTCCCTCGTGTGAATTCTTACATGACTTTCAAGGCTTTCAAACGATTTAAACGTTTTGCCACAAAAACTACAACGATGTTTGTCCTCAATATGAATTCGTTCATGACGTCTAAGGTCGCCATTAGTTTTAAACTGCTCAGTGCAATAAGTGCACTTGTACGTGGTTTCCCCAATATGAATCCGTAAATGGCGTATGAGGTTTCCCTTCTCTGTAAACTGCTTACCACAGAAAATACATCTGTACGGCTTCATTCCCGAATGAATTGTTCTTTCATGATGTTGAAGTGAATACTTGTTCGCATATTGCTTACTACACAAATTACAACTATGAAGTTTCTCCACCGCATTAATCTTTTCACGATTTCTTAATCCAGTTCCATTATTTGGCGCTGAATTATGACACAGAGCTCGCTGCGTTGATATTTTATCTTCAGTGGCTTTATAAACAATTTTTAGATATTTAGTACAATCACTTCATAGTTATTTGTCATTTAGGCATTTATCTATTTTGGATTACCATTTCCAATTTTTCCAGCGTATGTTCGTTCTTGCAATTTTACAGGGTTGCATTTTGTGGAAAAGTTTCTTTTATTGTTTTCATCAACAATCACCACTTTGATTCTGGTAAGTAATACTTTCGGTTGTAAATTGGAGACAGGCATTTTCTAAATTAATGTAAAAAAACAGTTACTGAAGACTAAATTGTAATTCGTTAGGTTTTGGGGAAAAGTTAGTCATTTATTGAAAACATCAAATAGTTGCAATACCAATTAGTGCAACGTCGTCAGCACGGTACACTTATATAATTGCCGATTGCAATTATATTGTGCGCATCCGTAAAAGAATAGGCTTTTCTGCGCATAATTTCAATTTCCTTTATTACCACTAACATTTACAAATTCCAAATTTAGTCCCTTTTTTCAAGACAAAAAACCGAACTTGTTCATGACCTCCTGACTCTAATCTCAAATGCCTTATAAAAAATTATAATTTTTTCCAAACTGTGGAAATTCATTCTTTTTGGGAAACGTTTATTTTAGCTTATAATCCGATCAAAGAAATAATGAGATCTTAGGTCCTTTTTAGAGAGCCAGAGAGGCTCACTTATGGGGCTGTGTTGTCTGTCCACGTACGTAACTTACGTACGTGAACACCATAACTCTTGAAGGCATTTACCGATTTGGATAAAATCTCAGACTTGGACTCATCTCGACCTAATTAGGAACCTTATTAAAAATGGGCGTGGTCACCCCACCCTTTTTGGAGATAACGCGTGATCACTTTATAAATTCAGTTACGAAAATAGGGTTTTGGGTACTAAAATATCATTTAAGTTGGGGGATGGTTTTTTTATTGGGGGTGCCATTTCAATTGGGGGGTGGTTTTTCTATTGGGGGTGCCATTTCATTTGGGGGGTGCTTTTTTATTGGGGGTGCCATTTCAGTTGGGGGGTGCTTTTTCAATTTGGGGGTGCTTTTTCTTTTGGGGGGTGCTTTTTCTATTAGGGGGTGCTTTTTCTATTGGGGGTGCCATTTCAGTTGGGGGGTGCTTTTTCTATTGGGGGGTGCTTTTTCTATTGGGGGTGCCATTTCAGTTGGGGGGTGCTTTTTCTATTGGGGGGTGCTTTTTCTATTGGGGGGTGCTTTTTCTATTGGGGGTGCTTTTTCTATTTGTAGTGGCTATGCATGGTAAATAAGGTCACCTTATAGGGGGGTGCCATTTATTTGGGGATGCGAAATCCATTTTGGGGGGTGCCAAATAGTACTACCGACAATTTTCTGAATTCTTAAACTAAAGAATTTCATTGATCACCAAATAATAATTATAAGAGGATAACCACATTTAGAAAACACAATGTTGAACTGAGAGGCAATTCGTATACAGCACATTTAATTTTAAGCAGCCTTGGCATTAATTAATTGTAATTACTAAATATTAAATGTCAAAAGTTAAAATCTAATAGGAGAAAATACGTACCGTAATACAACTGAGACTCACAACTCAGTGGACCTTTCAAAGATGTATCCTTCCAATTGCCCTTTAAATTAGAGCAGAATAGAAATAATTGGTTGATTAGTTGTCAAACAATGTTACAACTCATAAATTTGAACTTTTTTCCAAATTGTGACGTTACATACATAAAGGTTAACATTATTGTAATACATACAGGTGCACATGTTACATTCAGGTTGAGAGCTTTATAAAACATCAAAAATTGAAAATTCAAATAAAAATTGCAATAATACAAAATTACTTACTCAGTCAAGGATGCATTTACTTTGTGGCAGAATCCGTCTGAATTTTTAATATTAAAGTGGAAAGCTTTACAAACGGAATATAATAGTATAATATAATAATATAATAATAATTATTATGTGTTCTGTGATATTCATTAAACATTAAATATTAGAATTTAACAAAAAGTCAAAACTACGTAAAATACTTTCCTTCTCTCTTAAATTCCGTAATCATAAACTATACTGCACATTTGTTAGGTTTTAATAATAATACTACAATAATCAATTAAGATGTAGTGTTGTTTATAAATATCTTGGTGTATGTTTTCATGGATTGGAATTTCGTTAGCACCTGAATCGGTAAACAACATTTACGCGGCTTCCAAATTGCGCTTGTTGAAATGTACCTTGAATAATAACATTGTTCTTGGGGTATTTTGACTCGATATTTTGACATGAATGACGTGCAGAAGAACAACCGACTCTCTTTTGATTTTAAACCACCAGAGTTGGGTGATTAATGGAATTTGAGGTTGGGATTAAAAATTAAAATGATTAAATTCGGGATTGGAATTACGGATTACGGATTAAATTCCTGAATTAGGATTGCGGATTAAATTCTGGATTGGGACTACTACGGATTAGAATTATTAGAATCTTGGATTATAATTACGGATTGAAGATTAACTAATCCTGATTAATTGTGTGATTATGGATTAAAATAGCTAAAAATTAAAATGGATTAAAATAGCTAAAAATTAAAATGGATTAAAATAGCTAAAAATTAAAATGGATTAAAATACTGTTGGCAGCAAGCAGGGAAACGTAGGAAAAGTAAAATCATATTATTTATTAGCTTAGTGGTAATGTACCGATTTTCTATTATTTCAATGATGTCTGTGATTCTTGGATTTTGATAAAAGTATTTTGATGCGGTGGACGAGATTTATTTGTGGAAGTGTGTGTACCAAAACATGTACTTTAACTTTACTAAAAGTTATGGTAAGTCTTTTCAAAAACTACAAGTGCTCTTTTCATGCACTCGCGTTAATAAAGGTATATAAAAACGCACAAGAAATATCATTAAATACATTTCATTAATTACAAATTATTAACTCAAACAAAAAACAATAAACAATACAATAAATAAACAAATCAAAAAATGTAATAAATGTCTCTTACATATTGTCATGTAATACCTGGACGAAAAACAAGACGCAATAAAGATAGACCTGATAATTTTTGCTTGTATCTGAAATTTTATCAGCGGAAACATTTAGTTACCAAATAAGAGTTCAGTTTCACTTTTCACATTATCTATTTTTTCATTGTGATAGTGGGATGGGATCAAATGTTGTTGCTTTTCAAACAAACAATGATCCTTTTTGGTTCCCCTAAAAATGTAGACATAAAAGTTGGCACTCTTTTTGTAAATTAAAACGTTTTTCGAAATTAAGTTCATTAAGTATGTTAAAAGTACAAATCTTAATTTTATGTAGGCTTGACTTGGATTATGTTTTTGTCTAGAAACACAAAATGAGTACTCTTTAGCACTGAAATTTCAAATGCATGCCTTTATTTAAGTTGTACTTCTAGAACAATAATGTCTCGTCTTGGCGGGGCGGGGCGGTTTGAACAAGTGGCACATGGGAAATTTCTCCCCAATTCGTAAATTGTTTTAAATTATTTTAATCAATTAAAGTACATGAAAAACAAACGTAAACGTCAAAAAGAATCTGACCCTAATTCCAGCATGAGTTCGACTTCCTCGGGGGGCAGAATAAATAGCCCTACCACTGTTGTAGACCAAGTTAACACAGGAGCCCTACCATATGATTTTCCTACACTTCTTAAAGCCATGGAAGATAGACTAGCAAAAAAGATAGACGACCACATTTCTCGTTTTGTGAAACTGGAAGACCAAATTGCAGTGACTGTGACAAAAGTGACCAAAATCGAAAAGTCAATGAGGGAGAAAAATATTGTTATTCTGGGCTTCGAAGAGACTACCACAGAAACACAAAGTGATTTGATTCGCAAATTTGAGATCCTGATGGACAAATTGGAATTAGATGATGTGGAGGTCGACAACATTTATCGCATTGGCAAAAAAAATATTGGTACTAGTCGTCCCCTGCTGGTAAAACTACTAAGAACAATCGATAAACAAAACATATTCAAAAGGAAGAAAAAACTAAAGGACGAAAACGTGTTCATCAATGATGACCTTACCCTGCAGGAGAGAAAGTCACAAGCTATCTTGCGAAGGAAGGCAAAAGAACTAGCAGCAGCTGACCGTGCTATTTCCACCAAAATTAGAGGATCAACACTCACTACCCTGAGAGGGGACAAGATAGAATCTGTGCTAACTCTGGATCACGATGGGAATATAATTCCGAAACAGTTCAAGCCAAAATGACATGTGGGGCCCTGGAACATGACAAACGACATTACTGACTCAAACTGCAACTTTATCAATTGGAATGTAGAAGGTATAAATAAACTATTTAATATTTCTGCCGAAGAAAAATTTAAACTATCAAATGCTAGTATTATTGGATTATGTGAAACGTGGGAGCTTTACGATTGTAAACTACCGCAATATTTAAATAATTTTGAATGTATTGTAGAAAGCTCAAAAAACTTAAAAACAAAGGAAGAGGTAAAGGAGGAATAATGCTACTCTTAAATAAAAATAAATTTAAATTTATCAATATCATTGACAAATGTAAATCATGGATAATATGTGAAGTTAAGCAAATAAGTGACAATAGCCATTTTATTATTGGAAGTTTTTATATTCAAGGGGATGAGGACCACTGTAGTAAGCTCAGCCACCTCAATTGTATACTAGAACAATCTAATATTTGTAATTCAAAACCATGTATATTTGCAGGTGATTTCAATGCACGAATCGGAAATTTCAACAATTATAGTAATGATAATTTTGATATGAATATAGGATTTGCGGATAGACACTCTAGTGACCGAGTTACTAACCAATATGGAAATAACCTTATTTCGCTGTTAGAAGAGCATAACCTTTTTACTATGAATGGTCGAACTCGAGGTGATTCCAAAGGTACATTTACTTTTACTAATAACAATGGAAAAAGTGTAATAGATTACATGATAGTAAATCAATTGGCAATGAAACTTGTAAAGAACTTTGTAATAGAAGATACTAATGAATCGTGTCACTTCCCAATTTCATTACATTTAGGTAAATACCACATTATTAACAATAGAGGAGAGACTACTTTAAAATGGAAAACAGAAAGAACGGAGCAATATCAATACAAAATGAGATCACTTACTGCCGGAGCAAATAATTTAGATGACTTTCAAAATGCAATAGTTTCAACAGCATGTCAGCTGGGACTCCAGCATAGGAAAAAAGTTATCCCTGACCAGCCTTGGTTCGACGGTGAATGCAGGACAAAATTAAAAGAATGCAAACGGTTATGTAAAACCGCTCGTTTTTCACATCTGAACAACGACTGGGAAAGCTACAACCTGGCAAAAAGGGCCTACGTTAATACGAGAAAAATGAAAGCTAAAGAATACTGGCAACAGCAATCGCAAAACCTAAACACCACAACGAAACCAGTAGCCTTTTGGAACGCGGCACGGAAGCTAAGAAGAAAAACATCTGGAGCAAACCCCATTAGTAATGAAAACTGGAAAAACTTTTATGAAAATATTCTACCACAAAGGGAAACCAATAATGAGAACTTCCAAGATGCTGGTGACCGAACACTAACAGACAAGATATCTACTGCAGAAGTCCATGCTGCTATTAAGAATTTAAAAAATGGAAAAGCACCAGGACCGGACCAAATATCTAACGAGTTTCTCAAGAATCTTCCTATGGAAAGCATAGAACACCTGACAGTTTTATTGAACGAGATCTTTGACACAGAAAGTCCACCTGATGACTGGTCCTCTTCTCTGACAATTATGATACATAAAAAAGGCGCGCTTCAACTTCCTATAAACTATCGACCTATAGCTCTGCTAAACACAACAGCAAAATTGTTCACGCAAATAATAAATAGAAGACTCATTCGCTGGGCAGAATACAATCATATACTTCCCGAAGCACAAGCGGGCTTCAGAAGAAACCGAAGCTGCGATGATCAGGTGTTTACTCTCAATAGCGCTATCCAGATTGGCACTCGGAACTCCAAAAAGGTGTACGCACTGTTTATAGATTTTGCGAGGGCGTTTCCCTCAATTAATCACAAATTGTTATGGCAACGCCTCTATAACGTAGGAATCTCGGGAAAAATCATACGTATTCTTATGAAAATGTATAACAAGGCATCAACGAGGATTAAACTGAATAATGGTGTGTCAGACGAAATTAGTATGACAGAAGGACTTTTGCAAGGCGATACGCTCTCACCAATCCTCTTCAGTCTCTATATACACGATATAGAAAATATGATGATTGAAAAAGGATGGAAAGGAATCGAGATTGACAGCCTACTCAATCTACATATTTTACTTTTTGCAGATGACACCGTAATTCTAAGTGACAATCGTTTCAGCCTACAAAGAAAAATCCGCGATCTAGAAACGTACTTCAAAGCACTAAAACTCGAAGTAAATTTAACTAAGACAAAAATCATGGTGTTCAGAAGGGGTGGGCCGCTCGAAAAGCACTTAAAATTCACCTATCAAGGAGAAAAAATAGAAATCGTAAGCGAATACATTTATCTCGGAGTTCCATTTGCATCATCGTGCAAATTCCTCAAGGCCGTCAAGCACTTCAAAAATAAGTTCTTCAAAGCTCAAAATGCAGTAAGTGATCTCATATACAAAGGGAAAATCTCCAACCTCGATAGTAAATTGAAATTATTTGATTCCATTGCTCTCTCCTCCTTACTATACGGTAGCCAGGTCTGGAGCCTAGACTACCTGGATGACATTGAAGCCTGCCAAAACAAATTCATTAGACGAGTATTGGGGGTAAAACCTACAGTTCCAAGTTGTGTCATTAGATTAGAAGCACAACGACCAAAACTGAAAGTTACTATTATCAAAAGGTTATGCTCTTTTGTCTTTAAAATATTAAATATGGAAAATTTTAGATATCCCAAAAGGTGTTTCCTCAAATTAATGCAATGTGCAAATTACGATAAAGATAACAGCTATAACTGGGTTTTGAAATGCAAATCTATATTTCAGTACTTACAGCTCGCACATATCTGGAACGATCTAAGTGCAAAGTCAATTGCGGATAACTTTTTATTGATATGCGACAAAGCTAAAGAAATTAGTAGAAAAGAAGACGAGAGTGCATTATTAGAATACCCTAGTTACAGCTACTATCAAAGGTACATAAATGTCTGTAATTGATATTTCCAAAATGCAGAATTTAAATAAATGGAAATGTGCATAACTCTATCTCCAATTCAGTGATTTATTTAGCAGCTACTGCAGTTTCGCATTGAATTTGCATCGACGGGCTACAATAAATCAATTCATTTATAATTACAATTTAATAAGTTTGAAAATCATATGTATTTTAAGAAATAGCTTATACAGAAAAATTATTGAATACTTATTCTACGTAGAAAATATAATTTTATAATTTTATGCCATTGGAGTGGTTACCTGCTGTTGTAAAATATAGAATAGAAGGTTTTACATTGTTGTGATAGAAAACAAATCACTATTTACATTCGGCCTAATTAAAATTTGGAAATAATTATGAGCATAATTAATTTGCTCTGTCTGTAAGAGGTCTAATTCGAATTTGGAGACAATATTGAGTATTTGACTGAGGACTGAATTTAGGTGGTATAGTATTATACATGTAGCTGGTTTTAGTTTAATACGGTACAATGTTGGAAGCAGTTACATTAGTCTACAGAATATATCTCAAAATCATATTTAAAAAATATACAATTTTAGATTATGCGAGAAATTCTGAAATACTATTGACTCTTTTATATGCTACAATGTATCTCATATTGTTAGCTAAACATTTTAGTTTACCATCAGAACATTTATTATATTCTTCTGCAATAGTATCAGTAACTAGTTTACTTAGGTTATTAATTGATTGATAGAAAGGCATTACTACATAATTGCAATTTCTATTGCGTTGAATCTCTGTTGTACAATTACTAATATTAATATCATACTTAATTAATATTTCTGGGTTGTGTATTGCAAGAGTGTTTAACAATAGAACATTTTTGGGAATCAATAGCTCATTTCTTTGAATTTTAGATAATCTTTCAAGGGCATTAGTAACAACTTTAAGAGGATATCCTCGCTTTTTAAAATTATTCATCATGTTTTGAATTTCCATATCTTTGACTTGCGGATCTGAACAAATTCTTATGATACGCAGTCCTTGTGAAAAAGGTAATGAATTTTTTAAATGGGGTGGATGGTTGGATAAATAATGAAGGTATTGATTCTTTGACATTGGTTTCTTATATAAAGATGTAGAAATAACATTGTCATTATTTAAATGTATTACTAAATCTAGATAAACAATTGATTCTGTACTGTAATTATAGGTGAATTCTAGAAATTCATGTCTCAATTTAAGTTTTAACCAACTGTCCATGTCTTCAATTTCAGTGCTTTCTACAATTAAAAAGAGATCATCAAGAAATCTTTTATAAAAACAAATCTCAGGAGAAGAATCCATTATGTTTTTAATTTCTTCATAAACAGTTATGTTGGCAATTGAACATGAAGCCGCACCTCCCATTTGAATACCCTTAGTCTGTTTAAAATACTCATTTTTATATTTTATATAGCTAAAGTCCAACCTAAGATCTAACAATGTTTTTAGCTGACTTTCTGTTAAGTTAAATGGTAAAGAATAGTGATTTTTATATTTTGAAAAGCTAGTAGTACAATGTCTTTTGCATATTTGTATAGGTAAATTAGTATATAAGCTAACAATGTCAATTGTTACTAACGTATATTTCTGTTCTGAATTTAATTTTAAGTTGTGTAGCAAGATAAGTAAATGTGTCGTATCTAGCAGTAGATCTGGGACGTATAGCATAATAGGTTGAAGGAATGTATCTAAAAGTTTACTAATTGTTCTATTAATTGTTTTAATAGTACTACATATTGGTCGTCCAGGTGGAAAATAATCAAAATGCTTGTGAATCTTAGGCAAAATATAGAAATTTGCCGGTTCGTAGTTTTTAGGAATAAATTGTGATAAGGGTGAGTCACAATCTAGATTCTTTTCAAAGCATTTTAATTTATCTAGAAATTCATTAGCAGATCTTTCAAAATGTGGTAACGTTGAAGGTTTGTATGTGGTAAGATCATTCAATTGTTTAAAAACTTCAGCATCATAATCATTTACGTTCATAAAGCAGACGCCAGCATTTTTATCTGCATTTTTTATTAATATATTATTTTGCTGACAAAACTCTTTGCATGCTGCTAATAGAGATTGCGGTATTAATTCTTTATATTTTGTATTCTTTTTTAACTTTTCTATAAAATTATGGCCTATATCTTGACTAGGAAAAATTATATTTTCCAAGTCACTTTTTGTGTTAGAAAAGTTTGATAAACTAAGTAAATGTTTTTTTGATTGTATTTTCCATTTGTCGAAGAGAGATAAATCGTTACAAATATCTCCTTTGTTTTGGAAGTCTACTCGCCAAGATATTTTTCTTATACTTTCATCTAGAGCTTCGTTTAACTTTTTATAATTAGGATATTTAGGTACACAAAAATTTAGTCCTAAGGCTATAAGAGCTTTAAATTGTATAGGTATATTAATTTCTGATAAATTATGAATTATATCAGGAGTGTTTTTCACAAACCTGAAAATTTTATATAGTTTCTTATTTTTAGAAGTGTTTATTTTCCCACAATGAAATATTCGTTCCATCCGGTAAAATCTTCTTTTTCTTTTAGGCTTAACCTCTCCAATGGCAATTTCCTAATCCAGTTTAGACAAGACATCTTTCATGGTGCAGGGTTGTACAAAATTTTCAGTTTTGGCTTTGTAAGAAGATCTTCGTTGCATTGTATTCAGACTTGAGGATGTACTCGCAGCTACTTCACTTGAATTATTCTGAGGAGCAGATTTTCCGTTGAAATTTGTTTTTCGGAATTTGGTGTTTCCTCGTTTGAATGGTTGTAAAACTTTCCTGTTGCCAATTTTTGAATTAATGGGATTATTTTCAGTCATAGTCTGCTTAGAATCCTTTTGAGACTGAAATCTTTGCTTAGCTTTTTGCAGACTGGCTTCTCCGTTGTTAAGAAAATCTTTGTAGCTGGTAACGACTTCCTCTCCAACAAATGATTCTTTTCCTTCTTGAATTCTCAGAGTAATAACAGACGAATAAAAATTGAAAGGTTCAGTCGGAGGTTCTTTATTTTCCTTTCTCCATTTCGGTTGTAAGTATGAAGCTTTACTTTCTTTTGTATCCCAGTCTATGTTTTTAATATAGAATCGTTTGGCAAAATCCATTTTGGCTTTTAAATAATGAATAGCGAATAATTTCAATAATATTTCAGTGAATTCAGATTGGCCATTTAGCTTTTCAGTCAGTTCTTTGTATATTAATTCATAGTTTCTGAGTATCAATAGCTCGGATGTAAAGGCTGAACCTTCAACAGCAATATCTTCATACTGCATAGCAAAACTTTCTTTTACCTTATGAAGTTTTCTAAACATCATTTCTGGAAGAAGCTGAAAACTCGGTATGGACATTTTCACAGCAGGGTTAATAATGTGTTTTTCGTGAACTTGAGCTCCTGTAACGTTTTTTTGAAAGTATTTGGTTTGAAAAAGTGACATGAAGTTTTTGATTAACTTAATACTTGTTGTAGGACCAAGTGCGAAAGTAGAAGGATGTTCGATTAACTTTTCAAGAATGTCTTGCTTTGGTATGGCAGGGAGCATTTGAATTTTGCAGAAAATTGTTATGTATTCAGCTACTAGAACATCATTTTTGAATTCGTCTTTTAATGAATGGATGGATAAGCTTTTCTCGTGATCAAGAGCCTCAAGTAATTCATCCACATTATCTGGATACATTGTTTTTAATCTTTTCTCTTGAATATTATCAGGAATACTAGAAAATTTATTCTGGGTGTAGTCTGGTGTTTTTCGTTTAGGTGCAACCGGAACTTTCTCTTGTGTAGCAGGTATTTCGTCAGTATCAGAATCTGAATCAGAATTGGCATCAAATAATTTTTCTAGTGTAGATGTATTTTTCAATGACATAATTGAATAGGAGGATCACTAGGACTTCTTTGAGTTATCATCAAGATTGCAATTGATATTTCCAAAATGCAGAATTTAAATAAATGGAAATGTGCATAACTCTATCTCCAATTCAGTGATTTATTTAGCAGCTACTGCAGTTTCGCATTGAATTTGCATCGACGGGCTACAATAAATCAATTCATTTATAATTACAATTTAATAAGTTTGAAAATCATATGTATTTTAAGAAATAGCTTATACAGAAAAATTATTGAATACTTATTCTACGTAGAAAATATAATTTTATAATTTTATGCCATTGGAGTGGTTACCTGCTGTTGTAAAATATAGAATAGAAGGTTTTACATTGTTGTGATAGAAAACAAATCACTATTTACATTCGGCCTAATTAAAATTTGGAAATAATTATGAGCATAATTAATTTGCTCTGTCTGTAAGAGGTCTAATTCGAATTTGGAGACAATATTGAGTATTTGACTGAGGACTGAATTTAGGTGGTATAGTATTATACATGTAGCTGGTTTTAGTTTAATACGGTACAATGTTGGAAGCAGTTACATTAGTCTACAGAATATATCTCAAAATCCTATTTAAAAAATATACAATTTTAGATTATGCGAGAAATTCTGAAATACTATTGACTCTTTTATATGCTACAATGTATCTCATATTGTTAGCTAAACATTTTAGTTTACCATCAGAACATTTATTATATTCTTCTGCAATAGTATCAGTAACTAGTTTACTTAGGTTATTAATTGATTGATAGAAAGGCATTACTACATAATTGCAATTTCTATTGCGTTGAATCTCTGTTGTACAATTACTAATATTAATATCATACTTAATTAATATTTCTGGGTTGTGTATTGCAAGAGTGTTTAACAATAGAACATTTTTGGGAATCAATAGCTCATTTCTTTGAATTTTAGATAATCTTTCAAGGGCATTAGTAACAACTTTAAGAGGATATCCTCGCTTTTTAAAATTATTCATCATGTTTTGAATTTCCATATCTTTGACTTGCGGATCTGAACAAATTCTTATGATACGCAGTCCTTGTGAAAAAGGTAATGAATTTTTTAAATGGGGTGGATGGTTGGATAAATAATGAAGGTATTGATTCTTTGACATTGGTTTCTTATATAAAGATGTAGAAATAACATTGTCATTATTTAAATGTATTACTAAATCTAGATAAACAATTGATTCTGTACTGTAATTATAGGTGAATTCTAGAAATTCATGTCTCAATTTAAGTTTTAACCAACTGTCCATGTCTTCAATTTCAGTGCTTTCTACAATTAAAAAGAGATCATCAAGAAATCTTTTATAAAAACAAATCTCAGGAGAAGAATCCATTATGTTTTTAATTTCTTCATAAACAGTTATGTTGGCAATTGAACATGAAGCCGCACCTCCCATTTGAATACCCTTAGTCTGTTTAAAATACTCATTTTTATATTTTATATAGCTAAAGTCCAAACTAAGATCTAACAATGTTTTTAGCTGACTTTCTGTTAAGTTAAATGGTAAAGAACAGTGATTTTTATATTTTGAAAAGCTAGTAGTACAATGTCTTTTGCATATTTGTATAGGTAAATTAGTATATAAGCTAACAATGTCAATTGTTACTAACGTATATTTCTGTTCTGAATTTAATTTTAAGTTGTGTAGCAAGATAAGTAAATGTGTCGTATCTAGCAGTAGATCTGGGACGTATAGCATAATAGGTTGAAGGAATGTATCTAAAAGTTTACTAATTGTTCTATTAATTGTTTTAATAGTACTACATATTGGTCGTCCAGGTGGAAAATAATCAAAATGCTTGTGAATCTTAGGCAAAATATAGAAATTTGCCGGTTCGTAGTTTTTAGGAATAAATTGTGATAAGGGTGAGTCACAATCTAGATTCTTTTCAAAGCATTTTAATTTATCTAGAAATTCATTAGCAGATCTTTCAAAATGTGGTAACGTTGAAGGTTTGTATGTGGTAAGATCATTCAATTGTTTAAAAACTTCAGCATCATAATCATTTACGTTCATAAAGCAGACGCCAGCATTTTTATCTGCATTTTTTATTAATATATTATTTTGCTGACAAAACTCTTTGCATGCTGCTAATAGAGATTGCGGTATTAATTCTTTATATTTTGTATTCTTTTTTAACTTTTCTATAAAATTATGGCCTATATCTTGACTAGGAAAAATTATATTTTCCAAGTCACTTTTTGTGTTAGAAAAGTTTGATAAACTAAGTAAATGTTTTTTTGATTGTATTTTCCATTTGTCGAAGAGAGATAAATCGTTACAAATATCTCCTTTGTTTTGGAAGTCTACTCGCCAAGATATTTTTCTTATACTTTCATCTAGAGCTTCGTTTAACTTTTTATAATTAGGATATTTAGGTACACAAAAATTTAGTCCTAAGGCTATAAGAGCTTTAAATTGTATAGGTATATTAATTTCTGATAAATTATGAATTATATCAGGAGTGTTTTTCACAAACCTGAAAATTTTATATAGTTTCTTATTTTTAGAAGTGTTTATTTTCCCACAATGAAATATTCGTTCCATCCGGTAAAATCTTCTTTTTCTTTTAGGCTTAACCTCTCCAATGGCAATTTCCTAATCCAGTTTAGACAAGACATCTTTCATGGTGCAGGGTTGTACAAAATTTTCAGTTTTGGCTTTGTAAGAAGATCTTCGTTGCATTGTATTCAGACTTGAGGATGTACTCGCAGCTACTTCACTTGAATTATTCTGAGGAGCAGATTTTCCGTTGAAATTTGTTTTTCGGAATTTGGTGTTTCCTCGTTTGAATGGTTGTAAAACTTTCCTGTTGCCAATTTTTGAATTAATGGGATTATTTTCAGTCATAGTCTGCTTAGAATCCTTTTGAGACTGAAATCTTTGCTTAGCTTTTTGCAGACTGGCTTCTCCGTTGTTAAGAAAATCTTTGTAGCTGGTAACGACTTCCTCTCCAACAAATGATTCTTTTCCTTCTTGAATTCTCAGAGTAATAACAGACGAATAAAAATTGAAAGGTTCAGTCGGAGGTTCTTTATTTTCCTTTCTCCATTTCGGTTGTAAGTATGAAACTTTACTTTCTTTTGTATCCCAGTCTATGTTTTTAATATAGAATCGTTTGGCAAAATCCATTTTGGCTTTTAAATAATGAATAGCGAATAATTTCAATAATATTTCAGTGAATTCAGATTGGCCATTTAGCTTTTCAGTCAGTTCTTTGTATATTAATTCATAGTTTCTGAGTATCAATAGCTCGGATGTAAAGGCTGAACCTTCAACAGCAATATCTTCATACTGCATAGCAAAACTTTCTTTTACCTTATGAAGTTTTCTAAACATCATTTCTGGAAGAAGCTGAAAACTCGGTATGGACATTTTCACAGCAGGGTTAATAATGTGTTTTTCGTGAACTTGAGCTCCTGTAACGTTTTTTTGAAAGTATTTGGTTTGAAAAAGTGACATGAAGTTTTTGATTAACTTAATACTTGTTGTAGGACCAAGTGCGAAAGTAGAAGGATGTTCGATTAACTTTTCAAGAATGTCTTGCTTTGGTATGGCAGGGAGCATTTGAATTTTGCAGAAAATTGTTATGTATTCAGCTACTAGAACATCATTTTTGAATTCGTCTTTTAATGAATGGATGGATAAGCTTTTCTCGTGATCAAGAGCCTCAAGTAATTCATCCACATTATCTGGATACATTGTTTTTAATCTTTTCTCTTGAATATTATCAGGAATACTAGAAAATTTATTCTGGGTGTAGTCTGGTGTTTTTCGTTTAGGTGCAACCGGAACTTTCTCTTGTGTAGCAGGTATTTCGTCAGTATCAGAATCTGAATCAGAATTGGCATCAAATAATTTTTCTAGTGTAGATGTATTTTTCAATGACATAATTGAATAGGAGGATCACTAGGACTTCTTTGAGTTATCATCAAGATTGCAATTGATATTTCCAAAATGCAGAATTTAAATAAATGGAAATGTGCATAACTCTATCTCCAATTCAGTGATTTATTTAGCAGCTACTGCAGTTTCGCATTGAATTTGCATCGACGGGCTACAATAAATCAATTCATTTATAATTACAATTTAATAAGTTTGAAAATCATATGTATTTTAAGAAATAGCTTATACAGAAAAATTATTGAATACTTATTCTACGTAGAAAATATAATTTTATAATTTTATGCCATTGGAGTGGTTACCTGCTGTTGTAAAATATAGAATAGAAGGTTTTACATTGTTGTGATAGAAAACAAATCACTATTTACATTCGGCCTAATTAAAATTTGGAAATAATTATGAGCATAATTAATTTGCTCTGTCTGTAAGAGGTCTAATTCGAATTTGGAGACAATATTGAGTATTTGACTGAGGACTGAATTTAGGTGGTATAGTATTATACATGTAGCTGGTTTTAGTTTAATACGGTACAATGTTGGAAGCAGTTACATTAGTCTACAGAATATATCTCAAAATCATATTTAAAAAATATACAATTTTAGATTATGCGAGAAATTCTGAAATACTATTGACTCTTTTATATGCTACAATGTATCTCATATTGTTAGCTAAACATTTTAGTTTACCATCAGAACATTTATTATATTCTTCTGCAATAGTATCAGTAACTAGTTTACTTAGGTTATTAATTGATTGATAGAAAGGCATTACTACATAATTGCAATTTCTATTGCGTTGAATCTCTGTTGTACAATTACTAATATTAATATCATACTTAATTAATATTTCTGGGTTGTGTATTGCAAGAGTGTTTAACAATAGAACATTTTTGGGAATCAATAGCTCATTTCTTTGAATTTTAGATAATCTTTCAAGGGCATTAGTAACAACTTTAAGAGGATATCCTCGCTTTTTAAAATTATTCATCATGTTTTGAATTTCCATATCTTTAACTTGCGGATCTGAACAAATTCTTATGATACGCAGTCCTTGTGAAAAAGGTAATGAATTTTTTAAATGGGGTGGATGGTTGGATAAATAATGAAGGTATTGATTCTTTGACATTGGTTTCTTATATAAAGATGTAGAAATAACATTGTCATTATTTAAATGTATTACTAAATCTAGATAAACAATTGATTCTGTACTGTAATTATAGGTGAATTCTAGAAATTCATGTCTCAATTTAAGTTTTAACCAACTGTCCATGTCTTCAATTTCAGTGCTTTCTACAATTAAAAAGAGATCATCAAGAAATCTTTTATAAAAACAAATCTCAGGAGAAGAATCCATTATGTTTTTAATTTCTTCATAAACAGTTATGTTGGCAATTGAACATGAAGCCGCACCTCCCATTTGAATACCCTTAGTCTGTTTAAAATACTCATTTTTATATTTTATATAGCTAAAGTCCAAACTAAGATCTAACAATGTTTTTAGCTGACTTTCTGTTAAGTTAAATGGTAAAGAACAGTGATTTTTATATTTTGAAAAGCTAGTAGTACAATGTCTTTTGCATATTTGTATAGGTAAATTAGTATATAAGCTAACAATGTCAATTGTTACTAACGTATATTTCTGTTCTGAATTTAATTTTAAGTTGTGTAGCAAGATAAGTAAATGTGTCGTATCTAGCAGTAGATCTGGGACGTATAGCATAATAGGTTGAAGGAATGTATCTAAAAGTTTACTAATTGTTCTATTAATTGTTTTAATAGTACTACATATTGGTCGTCCAGGTGGAAAATAATCAAAATGCTTGTGAATCTTAGACAAAATATAGAAATTTGCCGGTTCGTAGTTTTTAGGAATAAATTGTGATAAGGGTGAGTCACAATCTAGATTCTTTTCAAAGCATTTTAATTTATCTAGAAATTCATTAGCAGATCTTTCAAAATGTGGTAACGTTGAAGGTTTGTATGTGGTAAGATCATTCAATTGTTTAAAAACTTCAGCATCATAATCATTTACGTTCATAAAGCAGACGCCAGCATTTTTATCTGCATTTTTTATTAATATATTATTTTGCTGACAAAACTCTTTGCATGCTGCTAATAGAGATTGCGGTATTAATTCTTTATATTTTGTATTCTTTTTTAACTTTTCTATAAAATTATGGCCTATATCTTGACTAGGAAAAATTATATTTTCCAAGTCACTTTTTGTGTTAGAAAAGTTTGATAAACTAAGTAAATGTTTTTTTGATTGTATTTTCCATTTGTCGAAGAGAGATAAATCGTTACAAATATCTCCTTTGTTTTGGAAGTCTACTCGCCAAGATATTTTTCTTATACTTTCATCTAGAGCTTCGTTTAACTTTTTATAATTAGGATATTTAGGTACACAAAAATTTAGTCCTAAGGCTATAAGAGCTTTAAATTGTATAGGTATATTAATTTCTGATAAATTATGAATTATATCAGGAGTGTTTTTCACAAACCTGAAAATTTTATATAGTTTCTTATTTTTAGAAGTGTTTATTTTCCCACAATGAAATATTCGTTCCATCCGGTAAAATCTTCTTTTTCTTTTAGGCTTAACCTCTCCAATGGCAATTTCCTAATCCAGTTTAGACAAGACATCTTTCATGGTGCAGGGTTGTACAAAATTTTCAGTTTTGGCTTTGTAAGAAGATCTTCGTTGCATTGTATTCAGACTTGAGGATGTACTCGCAGCTACTTCACTTGAATTATTCTGAGGAGCAGATTTTCCGTTGAAATTTGTTTTTCGGAAAGCCAAAACTGAAAATTTTGTACAACCATGAAAGATGTCTTGTCTAAACTGGATTAGGAAATTGCCATTGGAGAGGTTAAGCCTAAAAGAAAAAGAAGATTTTACCGGATGGAACGAATATTTCATTGTGGGAAAATAAACACTTCTAAAAATAAGAAACTATATAAAATTTTCAGGTTTGTGAAAAACACTCCTGATATAATTCATAATTTATCAGAAATTAATATACCTATACAATTTAAAGCTCTTATAGCCTTAGGACTAAATTTTTGTGTACCTAAATATCCTAATTATAAAAAGTTAAACGAAGCTCTAGATGAAAGTATAAGAAAAATATCTTGGCGAGTAGACTTCCAAAACAAAGGAGATATTTGTAACGATTTATCTCTCTTCGACAAATGGAAAATACAATCAAAAAAACATTTACTTAGTTTATCAAACTTTTCTAACACAAAAAGTGACTTGGAAAATATAATTTTTCCTAGTCAAGATATAGGCCATAATTTTATAGAAAAGTTAAAAAAGAATACAAAATATAAAGAATTAATACCGCAATCTCTATTAGCAGCATGCAAAGAGTTTTGTCAGCAAAATAATATATTAATAAAAAATGCAGATAAAAATGCTGGCGTCTGCTTTATGAACGTAAATGATTATGATGCTGAAGTTTTTAAACAATTGAATGATCTTACCACATACAAACCTTCAACGTTACCACATTTTGAAAGATCTGCTAATGAATTTCTAGATAAATTAAAATGCTTTGAAAAGAATCTAGATTGTGACTCACCCTTATCACAATTTATTCCTAAAAACTACGAACCGGCAAATTTCTATATTTTGCCTAAGATTCACAAGCATTTTGATTATTTTCCACCTGGACGACCAATATGTAGTACTATTAAAACAATTAATAGAACAATTAGTAAACTTTTAGATACATTCCTTCAACCTATTATGCTATACGTCCCAGATCTACTGCTAGATACGACACATTTACTTATCTTGCTACACAACTTAAAATTAAATTCAGAACAGAAATATACGTTAGTAACAATTGACATTGTTAGCTTATATACTAATTTACCTATACAAATATGCAAAAGACATTGTACTACTAGCTTTTCAAAATATAAAAATCACTGTTCTTTACCATTTAACTTAACAGAAAGTCAGCTAAAAACATTGTTAGATCTTAGTTTGGACTTTAGCTATATAAAATATAAAAATGAGTATTTTAAACAGACTAAGGGTATTCAAATGGGAGGTGCGGCTTCATGTTCAATTGCCAACATAACTGTTTATGAAGAAATTAAAAACATAATGGATTCTTCTCCTGAGATTTGTTTTTATAAAAGATTTCTTGATGATCTCTTTTTAATTGTAGAAAGCACTGAAATTGAAGACATGGACAGTTGGTTAAAACTTAAATTGAGACATGAATTTCTAGAATTCACCTATAATTACAGTACAGAATCAATTGTTTATCTAGATTTAGTAATACATTTAAATAATGACAATGTTATTTCTACATCTTTATATAAGAAACCAATGTCAAAGAATCAATACCTTCATTATTTATCCAACCATCCACCCCATTTAAAAAATTCATTACCTTTTTCACAAGGACTGCGTATCATAAGAATTTGTTCAGATCCGCAAGTTAAAGATATGGAAATTCAAAACATGATGAATAATTTTAAAAAGCGAGGATATCCTCTTAAAGTTGTTACTAATGCCCTTGAAAGATTATCTAAAATTCAAAGAAATGAGCTATTGATTCCCAAAAATGTTCTATTGTTAAACACTCTTGCAATACACAACCCAGAAATATTAATTAAGTATGATATTAATATTAGTAATTGTACAACAGAGATTCAACGCAATAGAAATTGCAATTATGTAGTAATGCCTTTCTATCAATCAATTAATAACCTAAGTAAACTAGTTACTGATACTATTGCAGAAGAATATAATAAATGTTCTGATGGTAAACTAAAATGTTTAGCTAACAATATGAGATACATTGTAGCATATAAAAGAGTCAATAGTATTTCAGAATTTCTCGCATAATCTAAAATTGTATATTTTTTAAATATGATTTTGAGATATATTCTGTAGACTAATGTAACTGCTTCCAACATTGTACCGTATTAAACTAAAACCAGCTACATGTATAATACTATACCACCTAAATTCAGTCCTCAGTCAAATACTCAATATTGTCTCCAAATTCGAATTAGACCTCTTACAGACAGAGCAAATTAATTATGCTCATAATTATTTCCAAATTTTAATTAGGCCGAATGTAAATAGTGATTTGTTTTCTATCACAACAATGTAAAACCTTCTATTCTATATTTTACAACAGCAGGTAACCACTCCAATGGCATAAAATTATAAAATTATATTTTCTACGTAGAATAAGTATTCAATAATTTTTCTGTATAAGCTATTTCTTAAAATACATATGATTTTCAAACTTATTAAATTGTAATTATAAATGAATTGATTTATTGTAGCCCGTCGATGCAAATTCAATGCGAAACTGCAGTAGCTGCTAAATAAATCACTGAATTGGAGATAGAGTTATGCACATTTCCATTTATTTAAATTCTGCATTTTGGAAATATCAATTTAAACCTTCTATTCTATATTTTACAACAGCAGGTAACCACTCCAATGGCATAAAATTATAAAATTATATTTTCTACGTAGAATAAGTATTCAATAATTTTTCTGTATAAGCTATTTCTTAAAATACATATGATTTTCAAACTTATTAAATTGTAATTATAAATGAATTGATTTATTGTAGCCCGTCGATGCAAATTCAATGCGAAACTGCAGTAGCTGCTAAATAAATCACTGAATTGGAGATAGAGTTATGCACATTTCCATTTATTTAAATTCTGCATTTTGGAAATATCAATTGCAATCTTGATGATAACTCAAAGAAGTCCTAGTGATCCTCCTATTCAATTATGTCATTGAAAAATACATCTACACTAGAAAAATTATTTGATGCCAATTCTGATTCAGATTCTGATACTGACGAAATACCTGCTACACAAGAGAAAGTTCCGGTTGCACCTAAACGAAAAACACCAGACTACACCCAGAATAAATTTTCTAGTATTCCTGATAATATTCAAGAGAAAAGATTAAAAACAATGTATCCAGATAATGTGGATGAATTACTTGAGGCTCTTGATCACGAGAAAAGCTTATCCATCCATTCATTAAAAGACGAATTCAAAAATGATGTTCTAGTAGCTGAATACATAACAATTTTCTGCAAAATTCAAATGCTCCCTGCCATACCAAAGCAAGACATTCTTGAAAAGTTAATCGAACATCCTTCTACTTTCGCACTTGGTCCTACAACAAGTATTAAGTTAATCAAAAACTTCATGTCACTTTTTCAAACCAAATACTTTCAAAAAAACGTTACAGGAGCTCAAGTTCACGAAAAACACATTATTAACCCTGCTGTGAAAATGTCCATACCGAGTTTTCAGCTTCTTCCAGAAATGATGTTTAGAAAACTTCATAAGGTAAAAGAAAGTTTTGCTATGCAGTATGAAGATATTGCTGTTGAAGGTTCAGCCTTTACATCCGAGCTATTGATACTCAGAAACTATGAATTAATATACAAAGAACTGACTGAAAAGCTAAATGGCCAATCTGAATTCACTGAAATATTATTGAAATTATTCGCTATTCATTATTTAAAAGCCAAAATGGATTTTGCCAAACGATTCTATATTAAAAACATAGACTGGGATACAAAAGAAAGTAAAGTTTCATATTTACAACCGAAATGGAGAAAGGAAAATAAAGAACCTCCGACTGAACCTTTCAATTTTTATTCGTCTGTTATTACTCTGAGAATTCAAGAAGGAAAAGAATCATTTGTTGGAGAGGAAGTCGTTACCAGCTACAAAGATTTTCTTAACAACGGAGAAGCCAGTCTGCAAAAAGCTAAGCAAAGATTTCAGTCTCAAAAGGATTCTAAGCAGACTATGACTGAAAATAATCCCATTAATTCAAAAATTGGCAACAGGAAAGTTTTACAACCATTCAAACGAGGAAACACCAAATTCCGAAAAACAAATTTCAACGGAAAATCTGCTCCTCAGAATAATTCAAGTGAAGTAGCTGCGAGTACATCCTCAAGTCTGAATACAATGCAACGAAGATCTTCTTACAAAGCCAAAACTGAAAATTTTGTACAACCCTGCACCATGAAAGATGTCTTGTCTAAACTGGATTAGGAAATTGCCATTGGAGAGGTTAAGCCTAAAAGAAAAAGAAGATTTTACCGGATGGAACGAATATTTCATTGTGGGAAAATAAACACTTCTAAAAATAAGAAACTATATAAAATTTTCAGGTTTGTGAAAAACACTCCTGATATAATTCATAATTTATCAGAAATTAATATACCTATACAATTTAAAGCTCTTATAGCCTTAGGACTAAATTTTTGTGTACCTAAATATCCTAATTATAAAAAGTTAAACGAAGCTCTAGATGAAAGTATAAGAAAAATATCTTGGCGAGTAGACTTCCAAAACAAAGGAGATATTTGTAACGATTTATCTCTCTTCGACAAATGGAAAATACAATCAAAAAAACATTTACTTAGTTTATCAAACTTTTCTAACACAAAAAGTGACTTGGAAAATATAATTTTTCCTAGTCAAGATATAGGCCATAATTTTATAGAAAAGTTAAAAAAGAATACAAAATATAAAGAATTAATACCGCAATCTCTATTAGCAGCATGCAAAGAGTTTTGTCAGCAAAATAATATATTAATAAAAAATGCAGATAAAAATGCTGGCGTCTGCTTTATGAACGTAAATGATTATGATGCTGAAGTTTTTAAACAATTGAATGATCTTACCACATACAAACCTTCAACGTTACCACATTTTGAAAGATCTGCTAATGAATTTCTAGATAAATTAAAATGCTTTGAAAAGAATCTAGATTGTGACTCACCCTTATCACAATTTATTCCTAAAAACTACGAACCGGCAAATTTCTATATTTTGCCTAAGATTCACAAGCATTTTGATTATTTTCCACCTGGACGACCAATATGTAGTACTATTAAAACAATTAATAGAACAATTAGTAAACTTTTAGATACATTCCTTCAACCTATTATGCTATACGTCCCAGATCTACTGCTAGATACGACACATTTACTTATCTTGCTACACAACTTAAAATTAAATTCAGAACAGAAATATACGTTAGTAACAATTGACATTGTTAGCTTATATACTAATTTACCTATACAAATATGCAAAAGACATTGTACTACTAGCTTTTCAAAATATAAAAATCACTGTTCTTTACCATTTAACTTAACAGAAAGTCAGCTAAAAACATTGTTAGATCTTAGTTTGGACTTTAGCTATATAAAATATAAAAATGAGTATTTTAAACAGACTAAGGGTATTCAAATGGGAGGTGCGGCTTCATGTTCAATTGCCAACATAACTGTTTATGAAGAAATTAAAAACATAATGGATTCTTCTCCTGAGATTTGTTTTTATAAAAGATTTCTTGATGATCTCTTTTTAATTGTAGAAAGCACTGAAATTGAAGACATGGACAGTTGGTTAAAACTTAAATTGAGACATGAATTTCTAGAATTCACCTATAATTACAGTACAGAATCAATTGTTTATCTAGATTTAGTAATACATTTAAATAATGACAATGTTATTTCTACATCTTTATATAAGAAACCAATGTCAAAGAATCAATACCTTCATTATTTATCCAACCATCCACCCCATTTAAAAAATTCATTACCTTTTTCACAAGGACTGCGTATCATAAGAATTTGTTCAGATCCGCAAGTCAAAGATATGGAAATTCAAAACATGATGAATAATTTTAAAAAGCGAGGATATCCTCTTAAAGTTGTTACTAATGCCCTTGAAAGATTATCTAAAATTCAAAGAAATGAGCTATTGATTCCCAAAAATGTTCTATTGTTAAACACTCTTGCAATACACAACCCAGAAATATTAATTAAGTATGATATTAATATTAGTAATTGTACAACAGAGATTCAACGCAATAGAAATTGCAATTATGTAGTAATGCCTTTCTATCAATCAATTAATAACCTAAGTAAACTAGTTACTGATACTATTGCAGAAGAATATAATAAATGTTCTGATGGTAAACTAAAATGTTTAGCTAACAATATGAGATACATTGTAGCATATAAAAGAGTCAATAGTATTTCAGAATTTCTCGCATAATCTAAAATTGTATATTTTTTAAATATGATTTTGAGATATATTCTGTAGACTAATGTAACTGCTTCCAACATTGTACCGTATTAAACTAAAACCAGCTACATGTATAATACTATACCACCTAAATTCAGTCCTCAGTCAAATACTCAATATTGTCTCCAAATTCGAATTAGACCTCTTACAGACAGAGCAAATTAATTATGCTCATAATTATTTCCAAATTTTAATTAGGCCGAATGTAAATAGTGATTTGTTTTCTATCACAACAATGTAAAACCTTCTATTCTATATTTTACAACAGCAGGTAACCACTCCAATGGCATAAAATTATAAAATTATATTTTCTACGTAGAATAAGTATTCAATAATTTTTCTGTATAAGCTATTTCTTAAAATACATATGATTTTCAAACTTATTAAATTGTAATTATAAATGAATTGATTTATTGTAGCCCGTCGATGCAAATTCAATGCGAAACTGCAGTAGCTGCTAAATAAATCACTGAATTGGAGATAGAGTTATGCACATTTCCATTTATTTAAATTCTGCATTTTGGAAATATCAATTTAAACCTTCTATTCTATATTTTACAACAGCAGGTAACCACTCCAATGGCATAAAATTATAAAATTATATTTTCTACGTAGAATAAGTATTCAATAATTTTTCTGTATAAGCTATTTCTTAAAATACATATGATTTTCAAACTTATTAAATTGTAATTATAAATGAATTGATTTATTGTAGCCCGTCGATGCAAATTCAATGCGAAACTGCAGCAGCTGCTAAATAAATCACTGAATTGGAGATAGAGTTATGCACATTTCCATTTATTTAAATTCTGCATTTTGGAAATATCAATTGATTTTAAACCACCAGAGTTGGGTGATTAATGGAATTTGAGGTTGGGATTAAAAATTAAAATGATTAAATTCGGGATTGGAATTACGGATTACGGATTAAATTCCTGAATTAGGATTGCGGATTAAATTCTGGATTGGGACTACTACGGATTAGAATTATTAGAATCTTGGATTATAATTACGGATTGAAGATTAACTAATCCTGATTAATTGTGTGATTATGGATTAAAATAGCTAAAAATTAAAATGGATTAAAATAGCTAAAAATTAAAATGGATTAAAATACTGTTGGCAGCAAGCAGGGAAACGTAGGAAAAGTAAAATCATATTATTTATTAGCTTAGTGGTAATGTACCGATTTTCTATTATTTCAATGATGTCTGTGATTCTTGGATTTTGATAAAAGTATTTTGATGCGGTGGACGAGATTTATTTGTGGAAGTGTGTGTACCAAAACATGTACTTTAACTTTACTAAAAGTTATGGTAAGTCTTTTCAAAAACTACAAGTGCTCTTTTCATGCACTCGCGTTAATAAAGGTATATAAAAACGCACAAGAAATATCATTAAATACATTTCATTAATTACAAATTATTAACTCAAACAAAAAACAATAAACAATACAATAAATAAACAAATCAAAAAATGTAATAAATGTCTCTTACATATTGTCATGTAATACCTGGACGAAAAACAAGACGCAATAAAGATAGACCTGATAATTTTTGCTTGTATCTGAAATTTTATCAGCGGAAACATTTAGTTACCAAATAAGAGTTCAGTTTCACTTTTCACATTATCTATTTTTTCATTGTGATAGTGGGATGGGATCAAATGTTGTTGCTTTTCAAACAAACAATGATCCTTTTTGGTTCCCCTAAAAATGTAGACATAAAAGTTGGCACTCTTTTTGTAAATTAAAACGTTTTTCGAAATTAAGTTCATTAAGTATGTTAAAAGTACAAATCTTAATTTTATGTAGGCTTGACTTGGATTATGTTTTTGTCTAGAAACACAAAATGAGTACTCTTTAGCACTGAAATTTCAAATGCATGCCTTTATTTAAGTTGTACTTCTAGAACAATAATGTCTCGTCTTGGCGGGGCGGGGCGGTTTGAACAAGTGGCACATGGGAAATTTCTCCCCAATTCGTAAATTGTTTTAAATTATTTTAATCAATTAAAGTACATGAAAAACAAACGTAAACGTCAAAAAGAATCTGACCCTAATTCCAGCATGAGTTCGACTTCCTCGGGGGGCAGAATAAATAGCCCTACCACTGTTGTAGACCAAGTTAACACAGGAGCCCTACCATATGATTTTCCTACACTTCTTAAAGCCATGGAAGATAGACTAGCAAAAAAGATAGACGACCACATTTCTCGTTTTGTGAAACTGGAAGACCAAATTGCAGTGACTGTGACAAAAGTGACCAAAATCGAAAAGTCAATGAGGGAGAAAAATATTGTTATTCTGGGCTTCGAAGAGACTACCACAGAAACACAAAGTGATTTGATTCGCAAATTTGAGATCCTGATGGACAAATTGGAATTAGATGATGTGGAGGTCGACAACATTTATCGCATTGGCAAAAAAAATATTGGTACTAGTCGTCCCCTGCTGGTAAAACTACTAAGAACAATCGATAAACAAAACATATTCAAAAGGAAGAAAAAACTAAAGGACGAAAACGTGTTCATCAATGATGACCTTACCCTGCAGGAGAGAAAGTCACAAGCTATCTTGCGAAGGAAGGCAAAAGAACTAGCAGCAGCTGACCGTGCTATTTCCACCAAAATTAGAGGATCAACACTCACTACCCTGAGAGGGGACAAGATAGAATCTGTGCTAACTCTGGATCACGATGGGAATATAATTCCGAAACAGTTCAAGCCAAAATGACATGTGGGGCCCTGGAACATGACAAACGACATTACTGACTCAAACTGCAACTTTATCAATTGGAATGTAGAAGGTATAAATAAACTATTTAATATTTCTGCCGAAGAAAAATTTAAACTATCAAATGCTAGTATTATTGGATTATGTGAAACGTGGGAGCTTTACGATTGTAAACTACCGCAATATTTAAATAATTTTGAATGTATTGTAGAAAGCTCAAAAAACTTAAAAACAAAGGAAGAGGTAAAGGAGGAATAATGCTACTCTTAAATAAAAATAAATTTAAATTTATCAATATCATTGACAAATGTAAATCATGGATAATATGTGAAGTTAAGCAAATAAGTGACAATAGCCATTTTATTATTGGAAGTTTTTATATTCAAGGGGATGAGGACCACTGTAGTAAGCTCAGCCACCTCAATTGTATACTAGAACAATCTAATATTTGTAATTCAAAACCATGTATATTTGCAGGTGATTTCAATGCACGAATCGGAAATTTCAACAATTATAGTAATGATAATTTTGATATGAATATAGGATTTGCGGATAGACACTCTAGTGACCGAGTTACTAACCAATATGGAAATAACCTTATTTCGCTGTTAGAAGAGCATAACCTTTTTACTATGAATGGTCGAACTCGAGGTGATTCCAAAGGTACATTTACTTTTACTAATAACAATGGAAAAAGTGTAATAGATTACATGATAGTAAATCAATTGGCAATGAAACTTGTAAAGAACTTTGTAATAGAAGATACTAATGAATCGTGTCACTTCCCAATTTCATTACATTTAGGTAAATACCACATTATTAACAATAGAGGAGAGACTACTTTAAAATGGAAAACAGAAAGAACGGAGCAATATCAATACAAAATGAGATCACTTACTGCCGGAGCAAATAATTTAGATGACTTTCAAAATGCAATAGTTTCAACAGCATGTCAGCTGGGACTCCAGCATAGGAAAAAAGTTATCCCTGACCAGCCTTGGTTCGACGGTGAATGCAGGACAAAATTAAAAGAATGCAAACGGTTATGTAAAACCGCTCGTTTTTCACATCTGAACAACGACTGGGAAAGCTACAACCTGGCAAAAAGGGCCTACGTTAATACGAGAAAAATGAAAGCTAAAGAATACTGGCAACAGCAATCGCAAAACCTAAACACCACAACGAAACCAGTAGCCTTTTGGAACGCGGCACGGAAGCTAAGAAGAAAAACATCTGGAGCAAACCCCATTAGTAATGAAAACTGGAAAAACTTTTATGAAAATATTCTACCACAAAGGGAAACCAATAATGAGAACTTCCAAGATGCTGGTGACCGAACACTAACAGACAAGATATCTACTGCAGAAGTCCATGCTGCTATTAAGAATTTAAAAAATGGAAAAGCACCAGGACCGGACCAAATATCTAACGAGTTTCTCAAGAATCTTCCTATGGAAAGCATAGAACACCTGACAGTTTTATTGAACGAGATCTTTGACACAGAAAGTCCACCTGATGACTGGTCCTCTTCTCTGACAATTATGATACATAAAAAAGGCGCGCTTCAACTTCCTATAAACTATCGACCTATAGCTCTGCTAAACACAACAGCAAAATTGTTCACGCAAATAATAAATAGAAGACTCATTCGCTGGGCAGAATACAATCATATACTTCCCGAAGCACAAGCGGGCTTCAGAAGAAACCGAAGCTGCGATGATCAGGTGTTTACTCTCAATAGCGCTATCCAGATTGGCACTCGGAACTCCAAAAAGGTGTACGCACTGTTTATAGATTTTGCGAGGGCGTTTCCCTCAATTAATCACAAATTGTTATGGCAACGCCTCTATAACGTAGGAATCTCGGGAAAAATCATACGTATTCTTATGAAAATGTATAACAAGGCATCAACGAGGATTAAACTGAATAATGGTGTGTCAGACGAAATTAGTATGACAGAAGGACTTTTGCAAGGCGATACGCTCTCACCAATCCTCTTCAGTCTCTATATACACGATATAGAAAATATGATGATTGAAAAAGGATGGAAAGGAATCGAGATTGACAGCCTACTCAATCTACATATTTTACTTTTTGCAGATGACACCGTAATTCTAAGTGACAATCGTTTCAGCCTACAAAGAAAAATCCGCGATCTAGAAACGTACTTCAAAGCACTAAAACTCGAAGTAAATTTAACTAAGACAAAAATCATGGTGTTCAGAAGGGGTGGGCCGCTCGAAAAGCACTTAAAATTCACCTATCAAGGAGAAAAAATAGAAATCGTAAGCGAATACATTTATCTCGGAGTTCCATTTGCATCATCGTGCAAATTCCTCAAGGCCGTCAAGCACTTCAAAAATAAGTTCTTCAAAGCTCAAAATGCAGTAAGTGATCTCATATACAAAGGGAAAATCTCCAACCTCGATAGTAAATTGAAATTATTTGATTCCATTGCTCTCTCCTCCTTACTATACGGTAGCCAGGTCTGGAGCCTAGACTACCTGGATGACATTGAAGCCTGCCAAAACAAATTCATTAGACGAGTATTGGGGGTAAAACCTACAGTTCCAAGTTGTGTCATTAGATTAGAAGCACAACGACCAAAACTGAAAGTTACTATTATCAAAAGGTTATGCTCTTTTGTCTTTAAAATATTAAATATGGAAAATTTTAGATATCCCAAAAGGTGTTTCCTCAAATTAATGCAATGTGCAAATTACGATAAAGATAACAGCTATAACTGGGTTTTGAAATGCAAATCTATATTTCAGTACTTACAGCTCGCACATATCTGGAACGATCTAAGTGCAAAGTCAATTGCGGATAACTTTTTATTGATATGCGACAAAGCTAAAGAAATTAGTAGAAAAGAAGACGAGAGTGCATTATTAGAATACCCTAGTTACAGCTACTATCAAAGGTACATAAATGTCTGTAATGCTGATTATAAGCCATTAACCTTAACCTGCAAACTACCTAGAATTTATTTAAGTATGCTAGCACAATTAAGATTAAACTGTAATTCTCTGTATTACAAGAATCGCGTATTTTTGTTTAAGAATTCGGATCTATGTAATTTATGTAACATGGAAAAGCCAAATACATTGTTCCACCTAATTTCTGAATGTAAAATACATAGTAGAACAAACCAAGATTTCCTTTCCCAATTTAATAATGAAACTCTCTTTGATTTCCTCGACTCAATTAATATTCCTAAAATTGTTGACTTAATTAATTTTGTTAAAACCGCTCTTAATAGAATAAGTTTTATAGAACAATTAGAAGATTAACATATGCAAAAATTATGTAAACATTGCCAATGTCATATTCTATGGGCTACTTGCTCTAAAAGATTATTAATAAACTATTCATTCATTCATTCATTTAAGTTGTATGAAATTTTTGATGACACTTAAGTTGCCGAATAGATTTAAAGCTTTGAAATCAGATACGGCAACGTATTTTTGGCTTTTCAGATTTTTTGGTTTGTGTGAATTCTTTCATGTCTTTTAAGGCCTTCACGGAATCTAAAAGGTTTACTACACACAGAACAACTATAAGGCTTTTCTCCAGTATGACTTCTTTGGTGAAGCTGCAGTTTGCCATTAGTCTGGAATTTTTTACTGCAGAAACTACAACTATACCGTCTTTCCCCAGTATGAATTCTTTCATGTGTTTTAAGGCCACTACTTCTCCCAAATGATTTGGAACATATTTCACATTTATAGGGCTTTTCCCCAGTGTGAATTCTGTGATGAGAATTAAGTTCACTATTGGATTTAAAATGCTTACTACAGAAACTGCAACTGTACGGCTTTTCTCCACTATGCATTCTTTTGTGGCATTGAAGACCAATAAAGCTAGCAAATAACTTGTCGCACAGGATACAACTATAAGGTTTTTCTCCAGTATGCAGTCTTACATGATTTTCAAGGTTTTCAGGGTATCTAAAGGATTTACTACAAAAATTACATTGATAAGGTCGTTCTCCAGTGTGAATTCTCATGTGCCTCCTTAAGGTTTGAATTTGGGTAAAGGTTCCACTGCAGAAATTACAACGGTAATGTCTTTCCCTCGTGTGAATTTTTATATGACGGTCAAGGCTTTCAAACCAACTAAACGCTTTACTACAAAAATTACAACGGTATTGTTTATCCCCACTATGAATTATTTCATGACGCATAAGGTTGCTCCTAGAATTAAACTTCTTGGTGCAATAGCTGCAATTATACGGGGTTTCTCCTGTATGAATCCGTAAATGGCGTATGAGGTTTCCTTTCTCTGTAAACTGCTTACCACAGAAAATACAACTGTATTTTATTCCACTATGACTTCTTTCATGACGTTGAAGAGTACACTTGTTTCTATATTGTTTGCTACACAAATTACAAGTATAAAGTTTTTCCACCTTACAAATTTTCTCCCGATTTCTTAATGCAGTTTCATTTTTTTCTCGCGGCATAGCTTTAGAAGAAATATTTCGATATTTAGTATAATCACTTCTACGTTTAAGTTATCTTGGAATTTATGTATTTTGGGTTACCATTTCCAACAACACTTGTTCGCTCTTGCATTTCGACATTGTTTGATTCTGTGGAAGTGCTTCCTTGACTGCTTTCTTCAACAATCACCACTTTGATTCTGGTAAGTAATACTTTCGGTTGTAATCGGGAGTCAGGCATTTTCTAAATAAGCTTAGTCAAACATAAAATTTTCATGTAAAGAAAAAGTTATTGTGCATTAAATTGTGATCCGTCGGGTTTTGAGGGGAAAAGTAGGCTGTCCTATTCCAAAATTCATACATACTATGCAAGCTACTTTGTTTTTCATAAGTTTGCAATTCCAGTTTCAGTAAACTCTGTGCAACATTTCAAATTTTCATTCACATTCATAAGTTCTGATTTCATTACTCAGCAAAGAATAGTCTTAATATTTTAATCATTTTTAAAATACACGATGCTAAAATAAGAATCAATTCACATACAGTACATTTAATTCTAAGCTGCCTGGCATTAATTATTTTACACTGTAAAATATTATATAATATATATCTAATACAGGCAATTAACATTGTGGCAGAATGCGGTCTAATTTTTGATATTTAAGGTGAAATTTGTACAAACACTATTATTTACAATCCCTCGGTTTGATGTGACCCACTAAATGTAAACATTAAAATGAGAATTTATTCAATGAAACTTATTATTCAATACTACATTTATCAACATGAAATATTAGAACTTAACATAAATTCAAAAATGTGTAAAATACCTTTCTCTGTGTCTTGAATTTACTGTAATCAGGAACTATATTGAACACATATTTGGTTGTTAATTCGTTAATAATACTGAAATAGTCAATTAAGATAATTTAATGTTTTTCTGGAATGGATCGGTAAACAACATTTACCGCGCCTTCCGAATTGCGCCTTTTGGAATGTACCTTGGATAACAACACTGCTATTTGGGGTATTGTGAGTCGAGATGCAGCGACTGAATGACACCATGCTAACCTCATTTACGTAAGTAAAAACCTCGTTTACGAAGGTAACATCGACCACCGAAAAGTACGTCTAAATAAAAATAAGTATATATCATATATACAATAATAGACTTCGAGTTTTCCTTTCCTCTTAAGGACACATTTTTGGGCAAACCTGTTATAATTATATGACATCTATTATAGTTCTATGGTTGCTTCTGTATTCTAAATAATTTATATCCTTTTTTAGAAATCTCGTAGCGTTAATATTACATGCATGTATTAAATATGTGGTCCGAAGCATTTCTCCTTCTCATTAATAATTGGAAAATATTTATGATTAATAATTATAATTAGGAACACCATTTACTGCATGATCATTACTTAATATTCCAAAATCCTTCATTATAGAATTATTAATGACTTATATTTAAAGCGGCTTAAAAACAAATGATATTGTCCTACAAAATCATTTTTTGGCTTAAAAGGATATTATCAGCCAATTAATGGAAAGTGCATGGCTTAATACAGAGTATGCTACTATGGCGTTCGAGTGACACCGATATCTCCGATTTGGACAACGATGAAAATAAAGGAAAACCTATTTAATAGAAAGACAATCCCGAAACTGGAGTGTTGTGCTAGATTTTGACACTGGGCGAATTTGCAAAATGGCCTTATAGGGAAAACTTGTGAAACTTAAAATTCCATTCCATAAGTCTTATAAGTAACACATGACTGATTTATATTACACTTATGGTGACGTCAAATTGGTCGAAAAGAGCGGTAAGTATCATAAGGTTTATAAGTTGCGTTATAGTATTTACACCGCAAACTCCCTAATGAAGTTTCAATTTCAATTTCATTCAACGCAAGCAATCTGTCAAGGATTCAAAATGAGGGGTAGCTTACATAAATATATCATATTATTCAGTTAAATAAAAAAACACACAACACACACGAGTTCTACAAGCCATTACTGGGGCCTGGGGCTACAGAATAAATTCAGGATAATTGCTATGCATCTTTCTGAAATAAATAAAAATGAAAATGTCCGTATGCTTTTATTTCAAAATTAAGTATTCATCACTACAACAGTGAGATAGTCAATGATAGTTGTAGGAAAGGGGTTAATAACTTTAATTGCTGTTTATAACATCACACAATATACATCATACAAAGGCTCTCGTACATAACAAAACTTTACTACAACTTCACTATATTTTTTATAAAAATATATTAGTTAAAAATAAAACGCACATGCATGGAAAGTACAATGTACATATGAATGGATAACGAAACATTACGAGAATACTTTTTTGAATTTGGGCAACGGAATTTTTATATGAAACAAAATGGCAGCTGCCAGGCAAGGAGCCAACTAAATGCTACATTTTACAAATATTTTCAACCAATGGGTGACAACAAGACGAAAGAGTTTCCATCATTTTCGTCTATTTCAGATTTTTGGGACTGTGTGAATTCTTTCATGTTTTTTAAGGGTACCACTGACCGAAAATGATTTGCCACATATTTCACATTTATAAGGCTTTTCCAACATGGGATTTAAAACACTTATCACAGAAACTGCAACTGTAAGGTTTTTCTCCAGTATGAATTCTTTCATGTTTTTTAAGGTCACCACTAAATCTAAAAAGTTTGTTACACATAGAACACCTGTAAGGTTTTTCCCCAGTATGAATTCTTTCATGTTTTTTAAGCTCACTACTGCTCTTAAATGATTTTCGACATTTTTCACATTGAAAAGGTTTTTCCTCTCTATGAATATTTTCATGGTTTTTAAGGTAACCGATGTTTCCAAATGATTTGCGACAAATTTCACATTGAAAAGGTTTTTCCCCGGTATGAATTTTTTCATGGTTTTTAAGGTGACTAATGTTCCCAAATGATTTGCAACATATTTCACATTTAAAAGGTTTTTCCCCGGTATGAATTCTTTCATGTTTCTTAAGGTCACCCTTTGCCAACAAATGATTTGCAGCAGATTTCGCATTTATAGGGCTTTTCCTCAATGTGCGTTCTTTGATGAGTATGGTATGGTATGGTATGGTTTTATTCAAGATTGATGTGGCCGTAGCCTTTACAATCGTATTTTTTATGTAAAATTACAGTATTGGCTTTAAGGATTCGCAGTAATATTAAATGTGGTAATTTACTTTGCGGCGGTAGTACGGTCTACTCTAATCTAATACAATCTAGATACGTGCTCTCTCGCCAAAGTCTAAATAGCGAATCTCTTCTTTGATGAGTATTAAGTGCCCCTTTGGATATAAATTGCTTACTACAAAAAATACAACTGTACCTGGTATGGTTTTTCACCGATATGAAGTCTTTCATGGACATTAAGTGTGCTACTGTATTTAAAATGCTTATTACAGAAACTACAACTGTACGTTTTTTCTTCACTATGAACTTTTTCATGGGTTTTAAGACGCCCAAATGCCCCGAATGATTTCTCGCACCTAATACACTTGTATGGTTTTTCCCCAGTATGAATTCTTTGATGAACATTAAGTTCGCCATAAGATTTAAAACGCTTACTACAGAAACCGCAACTGTACGGCTTTTCCCCAGTATGAATTCTTTTATGTTTTTTAAAGTCCCCACCGTCAGCAAATGATTTGCAACATATTTCGCATTTATAGGGTTTTTCCCCGGTATGGGTTCTTTGATGACCATTAAATGCGCTCGTGGTTTTAAAACGCTTACTACAGAAACTACAACTGTACGGTTTTTCTCCACTATGAATTCTTTCGTGAATTTTAAGATTACCACTGGTCACAAAACATTTTTTGCACATGTCACACCTGTAGGGTTTTTCTCCGGTATGAATTCTTTCGTGAATTTTAAGATTACCACTGGTCACAAAACATTTTTTGCACATGTCACACCTGTAGGGTTTTTCTCCGGTATGAATTCTTTCATGAATTTTAAGGTGTTCTTCAAATATAAAAAGTTTATGACAAACAGAACAACCATAAGGTTTTTCCCCAATATAAATTTTTTCATGCCGCATAAGGCAAGCCCTGTTCACAAAAGAGTTTGAACTCTGATATGCGTCTCTAAGCCCTTAGATCGGGTAAAGGTTTTACTACAGAAATTACAACTGTACTTTTTTCCACTATGACTTCTGCCAGGACGTTGACGTTCATACTTGTTCCCAAGTTGTTTACTATGAAGTTGGTCTACCGTATAAATGTTTTCATCATTTCTTAATCCAGTTTCACTATTTGGTGATGAAATAGCTCGGCATACAGATAATTTATCTTCAGTGGCTTTGCAAATAATTTTTCTATATTTAGTACAAGCACTTCTACATTTATTTGCCATTTTGGAATTTATGTATTCTGGGTTACCTTTACCAACAGCTGTTCTTTTTTCCAATTCTACATACGTGGATTTAGTGAGAGTGCCTCTTTTATTGCTGTTTTCGTCAACAATGATCACTTTGATTCTGGTAAGTAATACTTTGGGTTGCAAATGCGAGTCAGGCATTTTCTAAATAATGCTTTTCGTCGAATATGTACAACGTTCCTGCAAAGAAACATTTAATTACAATTAGGTAGGTCATTTATTAGCGTCGGGGGGAGGGGGACTATAGAATTTCGGATGTAACCTAAGCACCACTGTATAAAATATTGACCGATTAATACTGAGAGATCGGTTTCGTAGCAAAGATTACCGAAAATGGAAACGAAATCGTCATATAGGGAGAACACATAAGCAGATAACACAGAATAACTTTAGAAAGGCAACATGGCATTAATTATTGTAAATTATTAAATATTAAAAGTTAAAATCTATAGGAGATAATGAACTGCGTACCGAAATACAGCAGAGATTCACAAAACTCCGTCTGGGTCTGGACTTCTACAGATTTACTCTTCCAAGGAATTGCTCTATTAATTTATCAAAAATTTAAAACTCAAATATAACTTTTAATACAAAATTTGGCATTCCCACAATACAATCAAGATGAATTAACGTTGTGACAGAATTCGTTTTATACCTTAAATATTTGCATTGAAAACTTTTGAAATCTCTGGGTTTGATGTGACCTATGAAATACGAACATTACAATTAGAATTTAGTTTATAAAATATTACGGTAAACTCACAAACTTCTTTGCACACATGTTAGGCTGTTATAAATGAGAAAATGAGAAAACAACATTTACCGCGGCTCCCAAATTGCGTTTGTTGAAATATACCTTGGACAATAGCACTGCTTTTGGGGTATTGGGACTCAAGATGTAGCGACATGAATGACATGCAAATCAAAAACTTTGTTTGCGAAGGTGTCATCACGCACCGAAAGTAAGTCTAAATAAAAATAAGTATATATCTTATATATACAATAATAAACTTCGAGTCTTCCTTCCTCCTTAAGGAAATATTTTTGGGCAATGGGCATTTTGGGCAAACCAATGTTAAAATTATATAACATCTATTATAGTTCTATTGACACTTCAGTATTTGAAATAATTGATGCCTTTTCTTAGAAATCTGGTAGGGCTAATATTACATGCCTGTATTAAATGTGTGGCCCAAAGTATTTCCCGTTAATAATCACATAATATTTATGATTAATAATTACGAACACCATTTATTGCATTCAGTACAGTGTTTTACCGGTTTGGCTGTACAACTGCAATGGATAACTAATTATTTAACACATTTATCAGACAACGGATTTACTAAGGACGGTTAGCATTAATTGTAAGGCTGAAGTTAGTGACACATTACTAAAGTTTCAATTTCAATTTCATTCAGCGCAAGCAATATGTGAAGGGTTTAAAGTGAAGGGTTAGTTTACATATATATATTATATATTGTAGTCAGTTAAATAAAAATAAGCACACAGTACACACGAGTTCTACAAGTCATTACTGGGGCTACAGAATAAATTCAGGATGATTGTTATGCATTTTTCTTAAATAATTAAATATGAAGATTTCCGTATGCTTTTATTTCACAATAAATAATCATCACATAGTAAGCCAATAATATTTGCTGGAAAGGGGCTACTAACTTTTATTGCGGTTTTTGACAAGTCATATACACCATGAATGAATACATCATACAGGCTCTCATACATAACAAAACTTTCCTACACTACTTCGCTGTTTTATATAAAAACACTCAAAATACATTAGTCACATATAAAATACACAATCATCGAAAAAGGTGGCAGGCGCTGAGACAACTAAATGCTATATTTTGCAAATATTGCCAACCAATGGATGGCAACATGATCAGAGAGTTTCCATCATTGTCGTATATTTTATTTTTTTTGGATTGTGTGATTTCTTTCGTGTGTTTTAAGGTTACTACCGGTCGCAAATGATTTGCAACATATTTCACATTTATAAGGCTTTTCCCCAGTATGAATTCTCTGATGGATATTAAGTGCAGCATTGGATATAAAAAACTTATCACAGAAACTGCAACTGTACGGCTTTTCTCCAGTATGAATTCTTTCATGCATTTTAAGATCACTACTTCTCTTAAATGATTTGTGACATATTTCACACTGAAAAGGTTTATCTTCGCTATGAGTTTTTTCATGTCGTTTAAGGCTACCGCTGCTCCCAAATGATTTGCAACACTTTTCACATTTAAAAGGTTTTTCCCCGGTATGAATTCTTTCATGTTTTTTAAGGTCACCCTTGCCAACAAATGATTTGAAACAGAATTCGCATTGATAGGGCTTTTCCCTGGTATGCGTTCTTTGATGGGCATTAAGTGCCCCACTAGATATCTACATCCCTTTACTACCACAACTCCCACTGTCTGGGCTTTCCCCGGTCTGAATTCTTTGCTGGCCATTAACGTCCCGCCACGGTCATTTCACTGCTTGCTACCGCATCTACAACTGTCCAGTTTTCTTCCCTCTGCGTCTTTGTGGCCTTGAGCTACCCCGGCCCTCCATGCGGCTTGCCTTGTCCCTGTAGGGTTTTCTCTCTCCTGTGTGCCTTCTGCCTTTTCAGGTTTCCGCCCCACCGTCTTCCTCCCGCCCCTCCCGGTTTCCGTTTCCCTTGTACGGCCCGGTCCCCCCGCTGCCCGCTCTCCTTCTCCTTGCTTCTTTCTTGCCCTTTCCCCCCTCTCTCCCTTCTCTCCCCCTCCTCTCCGTGTGTCCTTTCTTGTGTCCCTGACTGCGTTCTCCTTCCCCTCTTTCCCGCCTCTCCCCTTCCCCCCTTTCTTTCTCGTCGCTTCGCTCCCTGCTTTGTTTCTTCCTTGTCTCCCGTTGTTTCCTTCTCTTTTTCCCCCGCTCCCTGCTTCCCTCCTTCCTCTTCCTCTTGGTCTGTCCCCGCTCGTCCGCTCCTTTCTCCTGCTTTCCCCTCTTTCGCTTTCTGCCCGTCCTCCTTTTTCCCCTCTTGCTTTTGCTTTCCTTGTTTTTTTCGTCCCCTGCTCCTTTTGCTTGGTCCCGCATCCTTTGTTCCCGGGCTTCCGGCTTTTTCCCCTGTTTTCCGCGCCGCTGTCACCCGTTTGTCCCCGCCCCGGTCCCCTTTCCCCCTCGTCGGTTTTTTATTCTGGTGTGTTGCGGCCCTCGCCTTCTCCTCTGGTTGTCCGTCGCCCCTTGTGTTCCCCTTCTCGCTTGTTCCGCCCCTTTTCCCCCCCCCTGGCCCCGGCGTTTTCTCTGCGCCCCCCTCCCACTGCCCTTCCGCCCTCTTCTGGTCTTCTTTCTCTCCCCGTTTTGTCCTCTTCCCTCTCCTTCCCATCTCGGCGCTCGCCGCGTCTCGCCCCAGGCGCGCCCCCCCCGTTCTCCCTCTCTCCCTTCCCTTTCTCTTTCTTTCTCCCCCCTTTCCCCTTTCTTACTCTCCCTCCTCCCCCCCCTTTCTCCCCCCTCTCTCCTCCTCGTCCTTTTTTTCTCCCTTTTTCCTTTCTGTTTTTTCCTTTTTTTCCTCCCGTTTTTTTTCTTTTTTCCCCTCCCCTCTCCTCTCCCTCCTTTCTCCCCCTTTCCCCTGTCTCCCCTTTGCCCCCCTCCTCCTTCTCCCGGTTTCTCCCTCGTTTCTTTCTGTTTTTGTTTTTGTTCTTCCTCCCCCTTTGTCTCCCCCCCTTCTTCTTCCCCCCCCCCTTTTCCCTCTTTCCCTCCCCTGTTTGTTCCCCTGTCCGCCCCCTTTTTCCCGCGCGCCTCCTCTCCTTCCTTTCCTTCCTCCCTTCCTGTGTTGCTGCCCTGCCTTTCTTCCGTCCCCTCTCGCGCTTCCCCCCCTTCCGTCGCCTGTTCTTTCATGCTTTCCCCTTCCATCCATTCCCCCATCCTTCTTCTCGTCCTCCCCTCCTCCCGATCTTCCCTCTCCTTGTGTTGCCATCCTAGCACCTCTCCTTTCTCCCTCGTTTGTCCCTCGTCTTACACACCTGTGTTGGTCCGCTTGTCGGCCCTGTCATTCGTACCCCTGCCCCGTCCCCCCTTCCCGCGGCTTCCAAATTGCGCTTTTTGAAATCTACCTTGGATAATAGCCACTGCTTTTTGTGGTACTTTGACTCGACTGTCTTTTCTGTCTTTAAAAGAGGATGGGTGCCGGACAAAAATCTACGAAAAATTTCTTCGTGATTTACTTAAGCTCCCCAAAACTCTAAATAAACAACTGCTGTGTTGGTAGGACGCAGGGAAATGTAGGAAAAGAAAAATCATTTTGTTAACTTAGTAAACTTAGTCACTTAGTGGTAATGTTCCGATTTTGTATTATTTCAATAAATGATGCATTTTAATTTTCAATTAATAAATACTACAATTTTTACAGCTCTGAAGTAGGATATATCAAAAGCATAAATATCATCCAATTGTAGGAAAATAATTATAAATTACCATGAATAACGAAACAATTCTGCATAGTAAAGTAATAAAAATCTTGAGAATTAATTTTGAAGTTTATTTATTATGGTTCTTATTATTATGGTTATTTATTTTAATTTATTATGGTTCAGTATAATTTACGTAGACTTGATTTGGACTTTCTGCTTTTGTCCACAAACAAACAATGCATATATATTATTTAGAACTGTTAAATGCATGCCTCTATCTACTAAGTAAGAATTATTTGATGATACTTAAGTTGTCAAATACATTTAAACTTTACTGTGTGGATTATCCCCAGTATGAATCCTTTTATGTCCTTTAAGGTCTCTAGCGCTCCCAAATGATTTCCCACATATTTCACATTTACAGGGTTTTTCACCGGTATGAATTCTTTCATGTCTTTTAAGGTCTCTACTTCTCACAAATGATTTGGCACATATTTGACATTTTGTAAGGGGAAAGCCGTCGCTTCGTGCTATACGACAACCCTTCTTCCTGCGGTCATGTCTTTATGCCTCGTTCAAGAAGTAAATGTGACTAATGCAGTGGACTAATTGCCAGTTATTGTGAATTAGCGTTAGGGATTATATTAGACTGAACGTTTATTGAGTAAGAAATGGTGATGGTCGCGTTTGCACACACAACAGTTTAGAGGTAAAATGTACTTAGAGAGATAGATACAGGAACAGAGAGTTACAATTTAGACTAGAGAGTTTAGAGATGTTGTCGAGTCGAGTCGTACGAAAGAACTGAAGGTAAGTCGCTTCCGTCGTCTGAGTAGTTAATGTTCTGTTGCAGTAGGGTTTTAGGCAGTCGGAGCACTGAGGGGTTGAGTAGGCGTGGTGTGGATTAATGGGGAAGACAGTGTCTGGTCTTACACATTACAATTTATAGGGTCTTTCCGCGGTATGAATTCTTAGATGAACAGTAAGTTCACTTTTGGATTTAAAATTCCTACAACAGAGATTGCAACTGTACGGGTTTTCTCCACTATGAATTCTTTCATGATACTGAAGACCACCAACGCTACCAAGTAATTTGCCACACAAGGTACAACTGTAAGGCTTTTCCCCAGTATGAACTCTTTCATGGACTTTAAGTTGACAATTGTTCTTAAATGATTTCTCGCAAGTGCTACAGCTGTATGGTTTTCCGCCAGTATGAATTTTTTCATGTACTTTAAGGTCTTCACTAGATCTAAAAAGTCGAGTACACATAGAACAGCCATAAGGCTTTCCCCCTGTATGAATTCTTTCATGAGCCTGAAGTGTGCTGTTGTATGGAAACCTTTTGCTGCTACATTGATAAGGTCGTTCCCCGTTGTGAACTCTTATATGCGATTCAAGGTGTGTAAATTGGGTAAAGGTTTCACTACAGAAATTACAAATGTAAAGAGCAGTTTTATTTAAGACCTGTAAATGAAAAAAAATGTGGTCTCAAAACAATGTTATAAGTGCCTTAAAATTTTCATAACACTAAATACAAAATACATGTTTTCTGAAAAAAAAAATTTTTATGGCCCCGTGTGGAGAGAAACGAGATTTCAAGGTCATCAAAGTTGCAATCTTGTAACATTCATAGAAGGCAAACCACAGGTCCAAAAATTATGATCTTTTTTTTAAACATCATCTAACTTCATGGCCGACATAGATCTTTTTCAGAATTTGAAAATTTGACCTGCATCACGTGTTAAAATTTTTCAAAATTTCGAAAAAAATTTTCAAATGTTTTACACTAATGAAATGTTGTACATATTGTTCCTACTTGACAAAACGCATTATAACATATTATTTTGGCGTTGACCTTACAAAAGGTCAAAGGTCATGCGTAGACATACGCATTTTATATTGCCATATGGCATATCAATCAGCTTCAAAATTTTGTCTAGAACTCGGTTCTGGCATTGCTTAATACAGTAGGGCTACCCTTAAAAAGTTAACGGCCAAAATCGCAGCCTTAGTCTTCATTGGGGAAAAATGAAGTTGCAATTTCGGCCGTTAACTTTTTTAGAGCGACCCTTATGTACTAGGCAATGCCAGAACCGAGTTCTAGACAAAATTTTGAAGCTGATTGATATGCCATATGGCAATATTAAATGCGTATGTCTACGCATGACCTTTGACCTTTTGTTATGTCAACGCCAAAATAATATGTTATAATGCGTTTTGTCAAGTAGGAACAATATGTACAACATTTCATTAGTGTAAAACATTTTAAAATTTTTTTCAAAATTTTGAAAAATTTTAACACGTGATGCAGGTCAAATTTTCAAATTCTGAAAAAGATCTATCTCGGCCATGAAGTTAGGTGATGTTTAAAAAAAAGATCATAATTTTTGGACCTGTGATTTACCTTCTATGAATGTTAAAAGATTACAACTTTGATGACCTTGAAATCTCGTTTCTCTCCACACGGGGCCATAAAAATTTTTTTTTCAGAAAACATGTATTTTCTATTTAGTGTTATGAAAATTTTAAGGCACTTATAAAATTGTTTTGAGACCACATTTTTTTCATTTACAGGTCTTAAATAAAACTGCTCTAAAGTCCTTCCTTCGTGTGAATTCTTATATGTACTTTAAGGCTTCCTAACCAACGAAATGTTTTCCTACAAAAATTACAACGGTAATGTTTATCCTGATGAATCCGTTCATGACACCTAAGTGTTCTACTAGTTTTAAACTGCTTAATGCAGTAGCTGCACTTGTACGGGGTTTCCCCAGTATGAATTCGTAAATGGAGTTTCAGGATTTCATTATCTGCAAACTGCTTTCCACAGAAAATACAACTGTACGGCTTCATTCCACTGTGACTTCTTTCATGGCGTTGAAATTGATGCTTGTACCCATATTGTTTGCCACACAAATTACAAGTATGAAGTTTCTTCCCAGTATAAACTTTTCTATGATTTCTTAATCCAATTTCATTATTTTTTGATGAAGTCTTAGAAGCATCTCGGCGCACAGGTATTTTGTTGGAACAAGTCTACCCGTCTTGCCCACAACAAGAAAGTTCGGTGATAAGTGCAGAAATATGTTTTTAACTGAATTTATTTAATTAACTGATAAAGGTTTTACAGACAAAAATGAACCACCCGATCTACTCTCTAACAAAGAGCCAACTGACAACCCAAGCCAAAACTCCAACACACACTGCATATAGATTACAAAATATTACCTTGGCTTAGATTATGTATACAAATGCCCCAATAAATTACATGGCAAAATGAATTGAATATTAAATACAAAGAATCAAGCATTTCCAACATTACTCCCACCTTGAAGTTGCGAAATGAATGAGTAACTTCAACAAATTAGTTGAAAATGAAATTATAAGTACATAAATGATTATTCTAAATAATAGTACAACTAGTTCAACACTAAATCCCAAATCTTTTTGGAATCACCACTTTCCTTCCAGCTCTAGTCACATACGGCTCCTGTGGTAATACAATCTTCTTAGGTTCCACAGACTGAGTCGTTTTGACATTACAATCTTCTGGTAGAATGTCCTCCTGATGTTGCACCTCCAAGGGAAACAAACGTTGCACAGGTCGCATAAGGGTTCCTGACTTCGTCTGTAATCGCACTAAGCGCACTTGACCGCCCTCCCCTGGAAAGACTTCAATAACTCTGGCCAGCGGCCAATCTATCTTCTTCTGGTTGTCACTGCCAATCAACACTATGTCCCCAATTTTGATGGACCTTTTCTTGCACTGACTTCCCAAAACAAGCTGTCCCAAGTATTCCTTACGGAATCTACTGCGAATTTCCTCGCGCATCTTCTGCACATAACGTAGTCTTTTGTTTAATCCAGCAGAATCCAGGGAATCAATATCTGGTACACCGTTTTCCCGTAATTCCTGTAGAAACATTGATGGACTTAATGGCATCAAGTCCATGGAATCCTCCGCCACATAAGTCAGAGGTCGTGAGTTAATAACTGACTCACACTCACACAAAACAGTTAGTAATTCCTCATAAAACAAAGACGATTTTCCAAGAACTCTTCTCAGAAGTGACTTGATCATGCCTACTAGCCTCTCCCACCATCCTCCCCACCAGGCCCCAGTCGGTGGATTCATCTTCCATTTAATTCGTTGGACAGAGGTAGCAGCGGCAATAGTCGTCCAATCCAGACTATTAAATGCATTATTTGCACCCACAAAATTCGTTCCGTTATCCGAATAAACGGTAGTCGGCCTTCCTCTCCTACTTATGAAACGTCGGAAGCTTTGAAGGATATCATCCGTTGAGAGAGAAGTCACGAGCTCCAAATGAACGGCACGGTACACTGCACAGGTGTATAAAACAATCCAAACCTTTCGCTTATCTTTCAAGTACAGAGGTCCGGCTAAATCCACTCCCACAATTTCAAATACAGCAGATGCACGTACACGATCAATTGGCAACGGGGGTGCATTACTTTCCAGTTTCTTTGCATCATATCTACGACACTTTGTACAATTTGCAATAACACGACGAATAGTCTTGCGGCTTGACAAAATCCAGAATTTCTCCCGTAAGACAGTCATCAGTACTTGCACTCCAGCATGACACAATTCCAAATGTTTTGCTTCAATTAATTTCTCGATTATAGGGTGCTTCGATAGAAGAACAATCGGCATCCTAAAAAACTCAGCATCATCCAAATTAAGTATCTTAGTCTTAATCCTGATAAGACCCGCATCATCCTTGAAAGGTCGTAATAGTTTCAGCAGTACGTGCTCTTCATTTCCAAACGACTCTGCCTGAACTATTTTCAGTAGCTTCAACTCAGCGTTTTCTAATTCCGCTACTGTCAGGAATCCTTTCAATCTCTTATTTTGGTGGGTTTTCTTCAATTTTGCATTCTGAAGGAAACGATAAATCCACCCCAACATATTTACGATCCTTCTGTATTTCATGAACCTTTGACAGTACCATGAAGTGTCTTCCACATTAGCTAAAGAAGAAACAACACTTTTCTTTTTCTCCTCGAGAATCTCTTCTTCTTTAACATCGGGTTCCGAACTTGGCCACATTTCCTCCGACTGATTTAACCATTGTGGGCCCTCCCACCATCTCGATGAAATTAATTCGCGTACTGAGCAGCCTCTGGATGGAAGGTCAGCCGGATTCATTGTCCCAGGAACATGTCTCCACTGATCTGGAGAACTCACTTTACGTATTTCTTGGACTCGGTTCCAAACGAATGTTCCCCACTGGTCTTCGCGTTTGATTCAGGAAAGAGCAGTGGTTGAGTCCGACCAATAATATGTAGGTATGTCTGGATACGCCAAAATAGACTTTACTGTCTCTGCTAGACGGGCTCCAACACAACACGCAAGAAGTTCTATTCGGGGAATTGTGATTTTCTTCACTGGGCAAATTCTAGATTTCGCCAATATCAATTGCACAGAAATTTTATTATCTTGCTCTGTACGAATGTAAACACAGGAGGCATAGGCAGATTTGCTGGCATCATTAAACACATGCAAACTCCAATTCTCCCGAGTCACTTCTCTTCCAAAAATCCATCGCGGTATCTTGATGTCCGCAATAAATGACAATCCCCTCAGCCAAGTCTTGAACTTCTCACTAATGTCCTCAGGTAGCACTGTATCCCATCCGATCTTCAGTTCCCAAGATTGCTGTAATAACAATTTTGGAAGTAACATCACTGGGCAACTAAAACCGATAGGGTCAAAAACACGATGAGCAACAGAAAGTAAGCTTCTCTTGGCTACAGTGCTGTCCAAAATGTCACTAAACTTTAACCCCTTTAAGTCAATACTTAAAGTATCTTCTGACAAATTCCACAAAAGTCCGAGCACAGGGGAAACTTTGTCCATAGAAGTATACTCCCACCCTCGAAGATCCAATTTTGCAAAGGCCATAAGTTCGGTTGCCTCTTGGGAAAATGTCTCCAAGTCTTCAGTAGAGTCGACACTGAGAACACAATTGTCTACATAAAACGATTCCTTCAATTTTCTCGCAGTGTCCATATACTCACTACGTGAATCATCCAAATGACAGTTGATCGTGGCTGCTAATAGAAATGGGCTCGAGGAGACCCCAAACACTACACGACAATGTCTATACAATTTCAATTTTTTCTGTTCGTAATTCTCCTACCAAAGAAATCTCATGAAATCTCTGTCTTGTTTCACAACACTCAATTGAAGAAAGGCCTTTTTATGTCAGCAGTTACTCCTATCCTCTTCAATCTGAAACGCGTCAGTACTGACGGGATGAGTTCTAGGAGGTTGGGTCCTTTCTCAAGACAGTCATTCAACGATGGAGAGTTACGTTCATGAGCTGAAGCGTCGAACACGGGACGAATCTTTGTTGTAGCACTTTGTGGTTTCACAACAGCTCTGTGTGGTAAATAATGACCAAAGTTATTTACCTCTTCATCTGGAACCTCTTCAATAATTCCCTCTGAGATCCAGTATTTAAATATTTCATCATAATCTTGATAAATATTCTGCTCCTTCAGCTTAGTTGTTGCAGATTTCAATCTCTTTTCAGCTATTTCTCGATTACTTGCAAGTGGGGGATGACCCTCAATCCAAGGCAAATGTACTTCATATCTCCCTTCGGAGTTTATTCGCTTGGTTTTGACAAAGTGATCCATGGCTGCTTTCTGCAGCTCTTCCTTTGACTTCGTTCACTGGGGTCACAGATGCCAATTGTATCCAATTTCCAGAGGTCGGATATTGTAGCTTCCCGAACAAATAGTGACATTACCATCATAGCAGTGCTTTCATTTCTGTCAAATTGAATATCTGGAACTTTTCCAGGGATGGTCCAGCCTAGTTTATTTTCAATAGCCACCATTCCGCATTCTAATTGAAGCAAGTTTCCAGTCAGGAGCTTTCCACCAATATCAGAGCCGATCAGGATATCTATTTCTGGAACTCCAGGTCCGTAATCAGTCAAATGGATATTATTTTGCTTTAGTTCTGCCATCCAGGGTCCATTATGTAGTCTTGGCAGTTTTCCACAAATAACAGCTTCATCTAAAGCATAAAATGAACAGTTATATTTTCCATCTAAACTCTGAACAGACACACAGTAACGATTATGGACTGTCTGCTCTGATGTCTTTCCTCCAAACAGACAGTGAACAATTTTCTGCTGTCCCAGAGATGCGTAGCCTAACTCTTTAGCCAGACACTTTCGAATGTACGTCTTCTGTGAGCCATTGTCAATTACAACGCGAACTATCTTGTCACAAGAAGCTCCTCGCACTCGAATCATCAAAGTCTGCAAAAGTACTTCTTGGCTACAAGAGTGATTGGCTAACGCACTGTTTGAAGAATGAGAATTGATGTTTTCAAAAACTGTTTTAGTTTCTGATTGATGAGCCGTCATCACACGTACGTCTGACGCTGGCACTCCCTGTTTACTTGAATTTTCTCTGTGGGCTGGGAGATCCGGGCACATCGTAACATAATGTTTTTTAGTACAAACCTGGCATTTTAAATTTATCTTGCACGGTTTGTGTATTCCAATTTTTAAGCAAACAAAACAGCCCTTTTTCTTAATCAGGTGCTGTCGCTTTTCCTCCAGAGTCATTTTTTGGGCTTGAAAACAGTGTTGGCTCTCGTGGCCTTTCCCACAAAATATGCACTCACGGGGTTTCTTTTCTTTTGATTTGGCGTCACTAACCATTAACCCTGCAGCGGTTGGAAGCTCCTCACTTTCAGTAATTTTCTTTTGCTTTCCTGCAGGTGCACGGGTTTTCGGTTCGAGTCCAAAACCAGTTCTTGCTAAAGAGATACGCTCCTCTCCCTCTACTTCAATTCTGAGGAATCCCATTAACACAGCTAACTGATTTTTTGCCCCAGACTCGTTCGTGTTTTCTGCACGAGCTATTGAACTGGCTCGGCTACGTTCCCAAGTGCGATGGACTTCTTCCGGAAGACATGATTCCACTAAAGGATATAACATCGCAGCACATTTTTCTGTAGTTACCCCCAGGGTTTCTAAAGCTCTCAGCTGGCACTCAAGCTTATCATATAAAGACGAGAGAGGAATTTTTTCCTTAGGATGCAGTGCGTTCTGCAATACTAATTTCAATAGTTCTCGCACATACACCTCCACAAGCATTTCATCACGTCCGAAACGATTTTTAATTGTTGTATTACCTTGGGGTAATTTTCAGCAGAAGGCGGAAAACTGTCCACTAGCTCCCTTGCTCTCGACTCCGGAAGTGTTGCCTGTATTAGATACTGGAACTTGTCCTCGGCATCGATGGTTTTATCTTCATGGACCTTTTTGAATGCACTCCAGAAATTGAGCCACCCTTTGATGTCCACACCGTATTTTTTCCACTCCAACTTCGGCAGTCGGTATTTGTTTTTGTCTGAGCTATGGTTTGTTCTTTCGGCCATCCTACCTCCGTCAACGGTTTCGTAATCTTCTGCCTCTCCGTCATTGGTAACTTCTGGTCTGAGAAAATCCTCAGCTTTTGTACGGCAGGCTGTCATTCTCTCACGATAAGTTTCGGCGGCGTCGAAATCGGCATCAAACTCTTGCTCGGTGCAGTCTGTTTCTAACAACAGTTCGCTGACTCGTTGGTCGGATTCTATTAACCTTTGACCTTTCTCCTCCAACTGAGCCAAAAATGTGGACACTGCTAATTTTTCTGGTTTTTCAGCTGCCAACGAGTTTTCTAAATAGTTTGACACTCTGGTAAATGCACGCCGGAGGGCACTTCGCTCTAACTTGGCTTGATCCATTGTCACTTATCACTTTATCAGTTCGAAACTTGTGACACTATTTCCACTTATCTTGTCCTGTCACGGTCGCCAGAAAATGTTGGAACAAGTCTACCCGTCTTGCCCACAACAAGAAAGTTCGGTGATAAGTGCAGAAATATGTTTTTAACTGAATTTATTTAATTAACTGATAAAGGTTTTACAGACAAAAATGAACCACCGGATCTACTCTCTAACAAAGAGCCAACTGACAACCCAAGCCAAAACTCCAACACACACTGCATATAGATTACAAAATATTACCTTGGCTTAGATTATGTATACAAATGCCCCAATAAATTACATGGCAAAATGAATTGAATATTAAATACAAAGAATCAAGCATTTCCAACATATTTTATCTTCGTGGGCTTTGCAAACAATTATTGCATATTTACTACAATAACTTTCACATTTATTTGCTACTTTGAAATATTATATGTATTTTGAGTTACCTATTCCAGCATCTGTTCGTTCTTCCAATTCTACACGGTTTGATTCTGCGGGAGGGCTACTTTTACCGTTTTCTGCAACAATAACCACTTTTACTCTGGTAAGCAATACTTTCGGTTGTAAACGGGAGTCAAGCATTTTCTAAATAAATGTTTTTCTAAGGCCACGTAAAATTTTTCTGTAAAGAAAGTTATTGAGCATTAAATTGTAATATTTTAATTACCAGATTTTGAAGGAAAACTTGGCTGTCTCGTGCATAAATTCGCAAAATGCAATACAAAACTTCTTTCCTTTTCTTCAGTTTAAGAAAGCCGATACATATAATAATGTATACATACATAATAATAATATACCACATCATTATTATAATTATTATTATAATCATTACTATAATCATTATTATAATTATTATTATACTCTTTATTATAATTATTTTTATACTCATTATTATAATCATTAGAATAATTATTATTGTACTCAGTATTATAATCATTGGTATATCATTATTATAATTGTAATTATGAAACATTGAAAGTTAAAATATAATACGACATAGTTAACTACGTACCGAAATACAGCAGAGATTCACAACTCAGTCTGGCTGGACAAAAAAGTATCCTTCCAAGGAATGGCTCTATTAATTTACCAAAATTTAGAATTCAAATAAAACTTGAAATCAAAACTTCATAAACTTCCCCAATATAATGAAGAATCAAGGTGAATTAACATTGTGCCAGAATCCGGTTTATACCTAAAATATTCAAGTTAAATTTCTTTGAAATCTGTCAGCCTTGAAATTACCGTAAATTCACAAACTTCTTGGCACACATGTTAGGCTGTTATACACCCTAATCAGAGAACAACATTTGCCGCGGCTTCCAAATTGCGCTTTTCTATTCGGGGGTGCTTTTTCTATTACGGGGGGTGTGTTTTCTATTGGTGGTGCCTTTTCTATTGGGGGTGTGTGTTTTCTATTGGGGGTCCTTTTTCTATTGGAGTGCTTTTTCTACTGGAGTGCTTTTTCTATTGGAGTGCTTTTTCTATTGGATTGCTTTTTCTATTGGAGTGCTTTTTCTACTGGAGTGCTTTTTCTATTGGAGTGCTTTTTCTATTGGATTGCTTTTTCTATTGGAGTGCTTTTTCTACTGGAGTGCTTTTTCTATTGGAGTGCTTTTTCTACTGGAGTGCTTTTTCTATTGGAGTGCTTTTTCTACTGGAGTGCTTTTTCTATTGGAGTGCTTTTTCTACTGGAGTGCTTTTTCTATTAGAGTGCTTTTTCTACTGGAGTGCTTTTTCTATTGGAGGGCTTTTTCTACTGGAGTGCTTTTTCTATTGGAGTGCTTTTTCTACTGGAGTGCTTTTTCTACTGGAGTGCTTTTCTATTGGAGTGCTTTTTCTACTGGAGTGCTTTTTTTATTGGAGTGCTTTTTCTACTGGAGTGCTTTTTCTATTGGAGTGCTTTTTCTACTGGAGGATTCTTTTTCTATTGGGATTCGCTTTGCATGCTAACATTAATTGTTGCTCAGGAGTCTAACGCGCGTTTTCGTGGCGTAACACAATAAAAGTATATCTACTTTAAAGTTACTCTATTTTATGCTAAAAATTGGAATAATTTGACTTAAAAAGAGTTTCGTTTATTGCTATGCAATTTGTCCGAAAACATTTTTTAAGTCAAATTATTTTTTAAACTCATTTTTAAAGCAACCTCGCATTACTCATTATAAATTGTTAAATATTAAAATTTAAAATTTTATAGGGGATAATGAACTGCGTACCGTCATAAAGCGGAGCTTTACAACACAGCAGTAGACCTTTTGATTTACATTACATCAAAAATCAAAAATTCAAAAAAGTAATGAATATTTAATATCTGATTTCAGTATTTCCTAAAATTACTATTTGGCATTGTTAACCATTAACGCAGTGTCCAAAATACCTAATACCGTGATCACAAACGATATTGCACCACACTTGGGTTGTTGATAATAATACTACAATATTCACTTTGAAGTTGTTTTGCTTAAATTATAAATGTGTTATTGGTGTATTTTAGGAAATGTAATCCTGGTACTACCTGAAGTAGTAAACAACATTTACGCGGCTTCCAAATTGCGCTTGGTGAAATGTACCTTAAATGATAACATTGTTCTTGGGGTATTCTGACTCGAGTTCTCTTTTGATTTTAAACCACGTCATCCTCAATTCAGTAACATAGGTATTATGGATTATTCTCGGCATCTTCAAAGGGGTGGTTGGAGGTGAAAAATCTAAGAAAAAAAGTCTTCGTGATTTATTTACTTTCCCGAAAACAATTATTGAAATTCTGGTGGCAGCAAGCAGGGAAACTTAGGAAAAGTAAAATCATATTTATCAGCTTAGTAGTAATGTACCGATTTTCTATTATTTCAATAAATGACACATTTTTTACTTTTACAATTAATAAATGTTACGCATATTTTTAAAGTAGGATCAAAAGAAGAGTATTCGGCTGTGATTCTTGTATTTTGATAAAAGTATTTTGATACGGTGGACAACGAAATTTATTTGTGAAAGTTTATGTAAGAAAATATGTACAAAAATGATGCTTGATGGACTATGCCTTACGGCTATGCTTAATTGCTTAATAATAAATAATCTCGCTTTAAATTCTAACTACAGTTTACCTTGCAATGATAGTTTTAAACAAAACCGCAGACAATAGTGATTGCATTTAACTACTTTATCAAAACAAGACACTAAAAATAATTGAGCTAGAGTGAGCGACGGCGAGAGCAGACGTGTATCGAAGAAGGTGGTATGGTAAAATTAGAAATAAATATTTTTTGGTTATTTTTAGAAATATTTTGATATTCTTTCCCGTGTCCCATTGTTCCCCCTCCTTCCCTCTCCTGACTGCTAATCGAAGTACACGCCTGGAGTACAACGTTTCAAAAATATTGAAGAAGAACTACAGTGAAAAATAAATAGCAAAAGTTGGATAGCAAACAATGGAGGGAAATTCAAAAGACAGCCTGACTCAGGAAGAAATCGTGATCATTAACGAAGTAAATCGAAATAAGCGACTTAGAACGGAAAACGGGGAAGGGATCGATGTATTAGCAATTCAAGAATGCAGTTTGCCAAACTTCACAGCAGAAGAAAATGACAACTTCACTGTCAAGATTTTTGTGACAGGATTAACTTCAATTATAACACCACTAAACCATATAATTAAATCCGTATCCTCATTTATGTCATCAATTCAGGCACTAACAGACAGTAATCAAGCACTTCAAGGAAAAGTAGACGACCTTGAATCTGAACTCATACAGCAGAAAGACAAAGTAACTGACCTGGAATGGGAAGTCACAAACCAAAAAGACAAATTAGCTGATCTCGAGTCGGAACTGACGAAACAAAGCAAACAAATTGCTGAACTCACAGCTCAAAATGATTGGGTGTGTGCAAACGCCAAAAGAAAAAATATTGTTGTTTTCGGTTTGGATCTCAGTCAAAATGCTTCAGAATTTAGATCGCAGAAAGAAGCAATGTATTCCTTTTTTTCAAAAGTCCTCGGCACTAGGGTAAATATCAATTCTGTGGTGCAACTCAAACCAACGAAGAAACATGTCCCACGCATTCTAGTTACCTTAGAAAATTTATCGGATAAATACAACATTTTTAAATTCTCTAAACATTTGAAAAATTTTAATGCACACAGAAATGCTGGATTTAAAGTTTACATTATGGACGATCTTACTAAAGAAGGAAAAAGAAAACGTAACATACTCTTGAAGGCGATGAAAAATGCAAGGACTAGTGGAAAAGTTGCTAACATTTCAGGAAATCGTCTCTTCATTGACAACCAGCTGTTCGTTCTTGATCGAGATGAAAAAGTGGTTCCACTGCACAGAGGTAACCCCAGTACTATTACCGCTGGAAGAATAACTCAATGACAACCCCCTGCAACTCCATCGACACACCCTCTCCTAACTCCTTAGTTACAATCAAAATTCAAAAATCCTAAAAATCAAAAAACTTCGATAATCCAAAAAAGTCATGACTCATTTTATTATATAGTATTTTGGAATTCTCAGGGCCTTGCAAATTTTATAAACCTTGATAAAAAGGAAAAAGAGAAAATTGCAAAAATTGATATTATTTGCCTAACCGAAACTTGGCTGCTTGCGTCAAACAATCTCGCTCTGGCTCCTCCTTTGGCAGATTATGTAAGTATTTTTAGCCCTGCAATAAAGGATAAACAAAAGGGTAGAGGTAGCGGTGGTTTGGCAGTACTATTTAAAAAAACTTCATTTTATTTAAAAGAAATCATTGATTTAACCAATATGTGGATAGTCTTAGTACTTTGTGATTTATGCACAAAAAACTTGTTGATAATTGGATGTGTGTACTTAAACCGTATTAACTGTATTGATATTTGTCTAAACATGTTTCAAGAGGTTATTGATTTAGCTGTATCAAAATATCCCGGAGTTGAATTTGTTCTAGGTGGCGATTTCGACTGCAGAGTAGGAAATCTTGGCTTTTGTGACCCAATCTCAATATCAAATTCCAACATCAAATCTGTACGAGCTTCGTTGGATACAAAAATAGACGCCAGAGGAAAGTGCTTAGCTAATTTCTTCGATGAAAATGGACTAGTGATTCTCAATAGCAGATGTTCTTCAGACTCCAAAGGAAGTTACACCTACGTCGAGAAAAGAGGGAAAAGTGTCATTGATCTTATTATTGTGAATTCAGTTCTGTTGTTAAAATCTGACATGAAAATTCTAGCTGATTTTGGACTTTCAGATCATCTGCCCTGCCAACTAAAACTTCACCGTCACTGCACTCATTATAAAGAACAAGCTATAAGGAAAACCAACATAGTTAAGAGGAAGTTAAGGTGGAATCCGAATGAAGTTGATCTGTATAAGGAATGCCTCGCTACCAATATGACAGCTGATAACTTGGATTGTATAGACTCTAACACTGGGTATGCATATATAACTAATGTTATTGTAAAATCAGCTGAGAACTGTGGAATGTTAATTACATATAAGGATAAGGTTAAAGATATCGCTGACAAGCCTTGGTATGATATTGAATGTAGAAAAGCGAAAAAGTCTTTTAATAAGGCTAAACGTGCGAGTTTTACTGAAGGTTTTCCATTAGAAAAGACAAAAAGAGTTCTCGAGCTGAAAAAAGAACTTGTTCAGCTATATAAGCGTAAGAAAAGGGAGCACGACACCCTAATTCAAAATAAATTACATAACTATTCGGATAATGCAGAATTTTGGCAATGTGCTAATTCTTTTAGAAGAAAACCCGTAAAACACTGTGAAGTTAGCAAATGCCAGTGGGAAACTTTTTTCACAACTGAGATGCCACCAAGAGAGGACAATTTTGTAGCCCAAGATGTAGTCGTAGAACAGCTGGATAAATGTTTTACACTTGGAGAATTTGAATTTGCACTCTCTCATCTCAAAAATAAAAAATCTCCTGGGACAGATGGTATTTCCAATGAGTTTTTAAAGTACATGCCAAATACTGTCAAATCCTTGCTTTTTGGGTACTTCAATTCTGTTTTTAACAATGAATTAACACCAAAAAAATGGTCTGAAATTGAGATTGTAAATATTTAGAAAAAGGGGGACCCGGGAAACCCTAGGAACTATAGACCCATCGCGCTCCTAAATACTACAGCTAAATTATTTACTTCCTTAATCAATAACCGCCTTAAAACCTGGGTAGAGGAAAATAACAATCTTCCGGAATCGCAGTGTGGGTTTCGAAAGGGAAGATCTTGTGAGGATCTAGTTTTTGCTCTTAACGGCCTTATCCAATATAATCTCAATTATTTAAACAAGACTGTTTATGTAGTATTTATTGATTTTGAGCGCGCATACGACTCCTTGAGGCACAATTTACTGTGGGAGACCCTGGCAGAGGTAGGGGTAAGCTCGAAATACATAAAAATACTTCAATGTATTTATAGACAATCTTTTTTGAGGATTCGGACTGATGAGGGCAATTCGGACCCAATAAAAGTAACCCAAGGAGTCTTGCAAGGTGAACTATGCTCACCACTTCTCTTCGCCATCTACATTTATGATCTCGAGAAAAAGCTAAATAATTCATCATTATCATAAGTTAGTATTGGACGAAAAAATCTTCTTAAAATATGTAGATGATCTCTCTATTATACCAACTAGCGTCCGATCGCTACAATTGAAACTGAACTTGCTATCAAGGTACGCCAAGAACAAGGAAACTGACCGTAAACTGTGCAAAAACTAAAATCATGGTGTTTCGTAAGGGGGGTAGGATCGGAAATGAAGTGCAGTTCAGATACAATGGTGTAGAAATAGAAGTGGTCACTGAATTCACATATCTGGGTGTCTTATTTTCTTCTTCATGTATATTTCTAAAGGCGGCTGAGCAGTTCAAGAAGAAAGCAGCAATGCAGATAGGTGCTGTGTGGGAGATTCTTACAAAGTCGAGAATGACCTCATGGCATTCCAGATTGCATTTATTTGACACAATTGTTAGATCGGCACTTCTTTACTGCTCAGCCATCTGGGGTCTTAGATACGAAAATGTGACTGAGTCTGTACAACTAAAATTTTTAAAGCGTCTTCTAAGACTACCACTGAATACGCCCAGCTATGTTGTTAGGCTCGAAACTGGTAGATATCCCACTATGTGCCAAATTTTTAAACTTGCACTTAACTTATGGTATAGACTTTTAGCCATGGATGAAAATCGGTATCCTAAAATAGTATATAATACTTTATATGGTGTAGATAATAATTCTGATGCTGTAAACAGGTATAATTGGGCATCGCAAATAAGGATTCTAATTGAGGGAATCGGCTTCAGTTCCGTGTGGCAAGCGCAATGCAAAGATCTGTTAGCTGAAAAAGCTCCAGAAATGATTGAGGTTTTTAAGTAGAGTATGATTAAGAAGGATATTGAGCAATTGATGATTTCTCAGTCATTAAACTGGAGATTCTTGCTGGACGGAACTGTAGCACCTTATCTAAATAATAATCTAACTCTTGAAAAAGTAAGAGTTTTCTGTCAGTTAAGGTTATCCAATTGTTATAACTCAAGAATAATAGTTAATAATATTGTTTATCGTATTTCAAATAAGAATATTTGCACTGTGTGCCGAAATGATGATATGGAGTTAGAGGACTGGTACTATGTTTTCTGTAAGTGTATTATTTATAGGGGTATTCGATTTAAATTCATTAGTCAGTATGTGGACAAATTGAATGCTAGTGACTTCCATACTCTTTTTGAGGTTGATGCTGTAGCAATCCAAAGAGTAAATGATATTTATCATTTCCTCTCTGGAGCGCTTAAACTAAGGGCATGGGTTTTAAATGAATAAGTGCTGCCAAACTGTCGTAATTAGAAGTTGAAGCAATAATTATGTACTGTTACATCATTGAAATTCGTAGGTTATAAATAGTTACTGTTCGTTAAAGTATTGTATGATTTTTGAAATTTATGTATTGGTGATTCATATTTACTTTGTGTATGTAGACAATTGTCTGAGAAACACAATAAAGTCTTATCTATCTATCTATCTATCACTAAAAATAATTGAAATTAATTATTGGGCATGCAGAGATCAAGAAAAAATATACATGTTGGCTTACACGTCAGTGAAATGGAATAATAATTTTAATTGCTGTTTTTGACATCATACAATATACATCATACAAAGGCTCTCGTACATAACAAAACATTACTACAATACTTCACTGTTTTTTATGAAAATATATTAGTTAAAAATAAAACACACAAGAATGAAAAGTACAATGTGCAAATGAATGGATAACGAAACATTACGAGAATACTTTTTTGAATTTGGGCAATGGAAATTTTTATATGAAACAAAATGGCAGCTGGCAGGCAAGGAGCCATCTAAATGCTACATTTTGCAAATATTTTCAACCAATGAGTTTCCATCATTTTCGCCTATTTCAGATTTTTTGGACTGTGTGAATTCTTTTATGTTTTTTAAGGTTTCTACTGCTCACAAATGATTTCCCACATATTTCACATTTAAAATGTTTTTCCCCAGTATGAATTCTTAGATGTGTACGAAGTCCACTATTGCATATAAAACGCTTACTGCAGAAACTGCAACTGTACGGGGTTTCTCCACTATGAATTCTTTCATGGATTCTAAGGCCTCCACTAAATCTAAAATGCTTATTACACATAGAACACTTATAAGGCTTTTCCCCAGTATGAATTCTTTCATGCAATTTAAGTTCACGATTGGTCTTAAATGATTTGTGACATATTTCACATTGAAAAGGTTTTTCCTCACAATGCACTTTTTGATGGCTATTAAGGTTACCACTGCTCACAAATGATTTGCAACATACTTCACAATGAAAAGGTTTTTCCCCTGTATGAATTCTTTCATGTTTTTTAAGGTCACTATTGCCAGCAAATGATTTGCAGCAGATTTCGCATTTATAGGGCCTTTCCCCGGTATGCGTTCTTTGATGAGTATTAAGTGCCCCATTGGATATAAATTGCTTACTACAAAAACTGCAACTGTATGGTTTTTCCCCGGTATGAATTCTTTGATGGACACTAAGGGCACTACTGTATTTAAATTGCTTACTACAGAAACTACAACTGTACGGTTTTTCTCCACTATGAATTCTTTCATGGAGTTTAAGATTACTACTGGACACAAAAGATTTTCCGCACGTGTCACACCTGTAGGGTTTTTCTCCAGTATGAATTCTTTCATGAATTTTAACGTCTCCTTTGGATGCAAAAGGTTTATTACAAACAAAACAACTATAAGGTTTTTCCCCAGTATGAATTTTTTCATGCCGCATAAGACAACCTCTGCTCACAAAGGATTTGCCACACGTACTACAGTTGTAAAACTTTCCCTCTCTGTGAATTCTTTCATGAATTTTAAAATATTTACTACCGCTAAATGCTTTACTACAAAATTTACATTTATAAGGTCGTTCTTTAGTGTGAACTCTGATATGCGTCTCTAAGCCTTTAAATAGGGTAAAGGTTTTACTACAAAAATTACAACTGTACTTTATTCCACTCTGACTTCTGCCATGACGCTGAGGTTCATTCTTGTTCCCAAGTTGCTTACTATGACGTCTTTCCAACGTATAAATGTTTTCACAATTTCTTAATCCAGTTTCACTATTTGGTGATGAAAAAGCTCGCCGGACAGATAATTTATCTTCATTGGCTTTACAAATAATTTTTCGATATTTAGTACAATCACTTTTACATTTATTTCTGCCATTTTGGAATTTATGTATTTTGGGTTACCTTTTCCAACAGCTGTTTTTTCCTCCAATTCTACATACGTCGATTTAGTGAGAGTGCCCCTTTTATTGCTGTTTTCGTCAACAATGATCACTTTGATTCTGGTAAGTAATACTTTCGGTTGCAAATGGGAGTCAGGCATTTTCTAAATAATGTTTTTCGTCGAAGATGTAACTTTCCTGTAAAGAAACAGTTGTTCACCACTCAATTACAATTTAGGTAGGTGTCGAGGATAAAAGTTGATTGTCTTATTCATAAATTCGCAAAGTGCAATACAAGCGTCTTTCCTGTATTTGTTATTTCGTAATAAATTCCAGTTTCAGAAAACCTTTATATTGTATTTCAAATCATTCACATTTATAATTGTTATCTAACAGTTACAGAAAAAATTTGTTGGGTAATACAAGTGATAATTTTATTGAAAACGATTTCCGTGTCGTATGTATGTATGTTAGTTGCATTTGGGAAAGCTTTATCGGTAATACCTAGGTACAATTTAAGGCAAATGTTTTAAGTATTTGCCTGTTTTAAATAAAACTGCTGCTCAAATTGGGGGGATGAAATTTAATACGATAATACGTGGCCTGGCCTCATTTTGTGGAAACCGATTACATCATCTTTTATTAGCGTGGATTGGAAACGGAATCGTCATAGGAAAAACACATAAGCAGATAACACTGAATAACCTAAGAAAGACAGTCTGGCACTAATTATTGTAAATTATTAAATATTAAAAGTTTAAATCTAATAGGAGATTATGAACTACGTACCGAAATACAGCAGAGATTCACAAAACTCCGTCTGCACTTCTAAAGAGTTATCCTTCCAAGGAATTGCTCTATTAATTTATCAAGCATTGAAAATTCAAATATAACTTTTAATGCAAAATTCCTCATTCCCTCATTATGATCAAGATGAATTAACGTTGTGATAGAATTCGGTTTATACCTTAACTATTTTAAGTTGAAAGTTTTGGAAATCGCTGGGTTTGATGTTACCTTAAATATGCACTGCACTGCACCATAAAATCAAATACACCGAAAATATTTTTCTCATTCATTGACTGTCTTGACCGTAAAATCACAAACTTCTTTGCACACATGTTATAAACCGCTGTTGTAAACCGTAATGAGAAAACAACATTTACCGCGGCTCCCAAATTGCGCTTGTTGAAATGTACCTTGGACAATACTGCACTGCTTTTGGGGCATTGTGAAACGGGATTCAGTATCATGAAAGACGTGCAAATTAAAAAGGTTTTTACCCAAAATATCATACCTCAAAAGTACGTGCGGCTTCCAAATTGCGCTTGTTGAAATGTACCTCGGATAATAGTGCTTTTTGGGGTATTTTGACTCTACCGTCTTTTGTGTCTTCAAATTGTGCCGACCAAAAATCTACGAAAAATGTCTTCGTGACTTCCTTAAGTTCCTCAAAAACCCTAAATAAATTACTGTTGTGTTGGTCTGAAGCAGGGAAATGTAGGAAAAGAAAAATCATATTGTATATTAACTTATTGGCAATGTTCTGAATTTTTATTATCTCAATAAGTGATGCATTTTAATTTTTCAATTAATAAATGCTACAATTTGTAAATCTCTAAAGTAGGATATATCAAAAGAATAGCATAGATATCATCAAATTGTAGGTTAAATAATTATAAATTATTATGAATAATCAAACAATTATGCATAGTAAAGTAATACAAATTCTGAGAATAGATTTTGAACTTAAAATGTGGAACAGACCTTTGAAAAGCGCTCAGCGTTTATACGGCAGCGTATTCAGAATGTTGTTTGCAACCCCTGGTAAATGAAGTTGGGTTTTCAGCATAAGTGCACTATATAGCTACTCTACTTTCTATAATGTTTCTTCAAATACAAAATGGTAATGAATGCATGGCTTAGCCAAAACGACACACCTTGTATTTTTTAAGGCATTAATTATTTATTACTCAAATTTAATGATTCTTCTTAATCGTTTAACTTTTCGTTTTTTTTCGGTTGAATATTTCGGCATACGAATTTTTCGTCTTGTGATTTAATTTTTTGTCGTGCATAACTACAATGTACTTTCGGGAACATTGCTGCTAATTGCCATACCGTACATCCATTACGTGCCAAACGAAAAATTAATTCCTCAGACGAAAAATTAATTCCTCAGACGAAAAATTAATTCTTAAGACGAAAAATTAATTCTTAAGACGAAAAATTAAATCAGAAGACGAAAAATTCTTTGAAACATCGAACCAAAAAAGACGAAAATTTAAATCATTAAGACGACAGATTATAATTGATTATTATGCATGGCACCCATTATTTATTATGGTTCAGTGTATTTTATGTAGGCCTGACTTGGATTTTCTGCTTTTGTCCACAATCACAAAATGAGTATTATTTATCACTAAGATTTCAAGTGAGTGCTTCTATCTACTTGGTATGAATTCTTTGATGACACTTAAGTTGCCGAATAGATTTAAACTTTTGAAAGCAGATACTACAACTATGTGGATTATCCCTAGTATGAATTCTTTCATGTCCTTTAAGGTCTCTACTGGTCCCAAAGGATTTCCCACATATTTCACATTTATAGGGCTTTTCCCTAGTATGAATTCTTAGATGACTAACAAGTGAACTTTTGCATTTAAAATTCTTACTACAGAAACTACAACTGTGAGGTTTTTCTCCACTATGAATTCTTTCATGGTATTGAAGACCGGGGAAGCTACGAAATAATTTGCCGCACAGGGAACAGCTGTAGGGTTTTTCCCCAGTATGAATTCTTTCATGCGTTTTAAGGTTACAACTAGTCACAAATGGTTTAGCACATATTTCACATTTATAAGGTTTTTCTCTGGTATGAATTCTTTGATGTGCATTAAGTTCACTATTGGATTTAAAATGCTTATTACAGAAACTGCAACTGTACGGGGTTTCTCCAGTATGAATCTTTTCATGATACTGAAGACCACCAAGGGTACCAAATAATTTGCCACACAGGATACAACTATAAGACTTTTCCCCAGTATGACTTCTTTCATGGACTTTAAGTTTACAACTGTTCTTATATGATTTCTTGCATGTGCTACAACGGTACGGTTTTCCCCCAGTATGAAATTTTTCATGGAATTTAAGGTCTTCATTAGATTTGAAAAGTCTACTACACATAGAACACCCAAAAGGCTTTCCCCCACTATGAATTCTTTCATGTAGTTTAAAACCTTCCTTAGATTTGAAAAGTCTATTACACACAGAACAACTATAAGGCTTTTTCCCTGTATGAACTTTTTCATGACGCTTGAGGAAACTACTGTCCCCAAAAGATTTGCCACACGTTGTGCAATTGTAAAGTTTTCCCTCTCTATGAATTTTTTCATGAATTTTAAGGTAATTACTACTGCTATATGATTCACTACAAAAACTACATTTGTAAGGTTGTTCTCCAGTGTGAATTCTTATATGAGTCTCCAAACCAGCAAATTGGGTAAAGGTTCCACTACAAAAATTGCAACTGTAAATTCGTTCGCTGGTGTGAATTCTTACATGCCTTTCAAGGCTTTGCAAACAATCAAACGCCCTACTACAAAAACTACAACGGTAATCTTTATCCTCATGAATTAGTTCATGACGCCTAAGATTGCCATTAGTTTTAAACTGCTTACTGCAATAGCCGCACTTGTACTGGCTTTCTCCAGTATGAATTCGTAAATGGAGTTGCAGGGTTTCATTCCCCATAAACTGCTTTCCACATAAATTACAACTGTACGGTTTTATTTCACCGTGACTTCTTTCATGACGTTCAAGAGTATACTTGTTCCCAAATTGTTTGCCACCCAAATTACAAGTATGCAGTTTCTCCACCATATAAACGTTTTCACCATTTCTTAATCCAGCTTTAATATTTTGCGATGTATTACGAGGTACAGCACGCCGCACAGATATTTTACCTTCATTGGCTTGAGAAACAATTTTTAGATATTTACTACAATCACTTTTATATTTATTTGTTATTTTGGGATTTGTCTATTTTGAGTTACCATTTCCAGCATCAGTTCCTTCTTGCAATTCGGCACGGTTTGATTCTGTGGGAGGGCTTCTTTTACTGTTGTCTTCAACAATATCCACTCTGATTCTGGTAAGGAATACTTTCGGTTGCAAATGGGAGTCAGGCATTTTCTAAAAATAATGCTTTTCGTCCAAAATGTAAAACTTTCCTGCAAAGAAACAGTTTTTCACCATTTAAGTACAATTAGGCAGGTATCGAGGTTATAGGTTGATTGTATTATTCATAAATTGTGCAATACAACACAAGGTGCATTCCCTTTTTACTAGTTTTGCATCATTTGCTGTTATGCGTGTTATTTGAAAGTTGGCATTCGAAATTTATTGAGTTACACAAGGAATAATTTCAATGGAAAGAATTTCCTTCCGTGTTTACGTTAGGCTCAATAAGGAAAATTAGGCTTTACCGGAAATGCCTAGGTAGGCTTTAAGACGTGGTTATTGTAATAAGATTTCCATGTGCCTAATTTCCCTTATTGCAGCAAACATTTATAAATCATGTAAAAGAACAGTTAATTGTTGAGCATTAAATTGCATTGTTTTAATTAGTTGGTTTTGAAGCAAAACATGGTTGTCTTATTCATAAATTCGCAAAATGCAATACAAGCGTCTTTCTTTTATTTCTAGTCTCGCAATTCCAATTTCAGAAAACCCATATATTGTATTTCAAATTTTCAGTCACGTTTATAATTGTTATCTAACAGTTACAGAAGAAATTTGTTGGCCAATACAAGTGATAATTTTATTGAAAAGGATTTCCGTACTGTATGTATGTTAGTTGCAATCGGGAAGGCTTTATCGGAAATACCTAGGTAGAATTTATTTACATATGTACAGCAGTTTTATTTATATTTTAAATAAAACTGCTGTTAAAATTGGGGGGATGAAATTTAATACGTGGCCTCATTTAGTCATTTAGGGGAAACCGATTACAACATCCTTTATTAGCGTGGGGGAGGGGAATTATAGAATTTCGGTTGTAACGTAAGAACCACTGTGTGAAATATTGACCGATTAATACTGAGAGATTGGTTTCATAGCAAAGATTACCAAAAATGGAAACGGAATCTTCATATAGGGAAAACACATAAGCAGATAACACTGAATAACTTAAGAAAGACAGTCTGGCATTAATTATTTATGAAATATTAAAAGTTAAAATCTAATAGGAGATAATGAACGACGCACCGAAATACAGCAAAGATTCACAAAACTCCGTCTGGACTTCTAAAGATTTATCGTTCCAAGGAATTGCTCTATTAATTATCAAAAATTTAAAACTTAAAAATAACTTTTAATACAAAATTTCTCATTCTCACAATAAATATAATCAAGATGAATTAACGTTCTGACAGAATTCGGTTTATACCTTAACCTTAACTATGTACGTTGAAAGTTTTTGAAATCTCTGGATTTGATATGACGTATGAAATACGAACATTAAAATTAGAATTTAGTGTATTAAATATTAAATTTATTAAACACTAAATATAAAGTATAAACATTGCACCATAAAATTAAATACTCCGAAAATATATTTCGCATTCTCTTGAAATTACCGTAAAATCACAAACTTCTTTGCACACATGTTAGGCTGTTATAAACCGTAATGAGAAAACAACATTTACCGCGGCTTCCAAATTGAAATGTACCTTGGACAATAGCATATTGCTTTTGGGGTATTATGAATAGGGATTCAGTAACATGAAAGACATACAAATTAAAAATGTTAAATTTACCCAAAATATCATTACGCCTCAAAACTACCTCAAAAAATGAGTATAGAAATAATGATGCTATGATTTACTTAGTGTTGTCCTTAAATTTTCGTTTACATAAATACAAGTTTCTGGGCTTTTAGTCCTGTAGAGAATTCATTAAAGGTTTTCAGAACGGTCATGAATGTTTTAGTAGTCTACATCTAAGCTACAAGAAAAGAAGACAGAAAAGCAATTGGAGAATACATGAAAAGTAGACGATTGGAATCTCCAAGTTACTTGGTATAAGTTCCATTTACATAAAGTTAGTTTAAAGTAAATAAGAGAAGAAGACTTTGGAGTTGTCCAATGGCTAGGCTTAATATATAAAAGTTGGTTTTATTTCTCTTGAACTGGCGTCTTACAGAATATTGTATCACATACTTAGAATTTTGCTACCTAAATTTGCTTCTTCTTCTAAAGTTCTAAACACAATACCCTAGCTAATACTCCTTTGGTAACACCATTGCTTGCGTGACATTTACAAGAATTTTCGGCTAAACAAATAGAAGCTTCTAGTCTTTTAGTTCTATAGAAAGGTGACTAAAAGTTTTCAGACCAGTCATGAAACAGCCACAAGAAAGGAAAAACAAAGGAGGAGGTTTACGGCAAATTGTATTGTATTTATGACATTGTATTTAATAAAGAATGATGACTGAAAGATTAAAGCTTTACAGATTGTGCTTTAATATATATAGATTCATAGATTTGATGGATTAGTAAAATTAAATTTAGGCTTGTTGAATATATCCATATTTATTACTAAATTAGAGCAAAATCAAGAAAAAGAGTACACACAAGGTATCATGCAATGTACTACTGATTAATCGGCCATTTCAGATCGTACTGATTATATCATACCACTAGCAACTGTGAATGTACGTCCCAAACGCTATTTCTGTTACATTACAACTGTGATTCTTCTCACCTTAGTAGGCCAAAATCCCAATAACTGTAGAACATCATTGATTACAAGCTAAAAATAATAATTATCGTTGAAATACTTCCAGAAGATATAAAGCTGACGTATATTTCGATAAGGTAAAGTGAGTAGTTCAAGCAGAAATACGAAAACAGGCAGAATGACCAGATATCCAAATACAGGGAAAATTGCACCAATTTTCATATCAAAGCTAAGACTATGAACTTGGCCTTCAGATTCCTTTTCTTTTTCGTTCAATCTGTTTATATGAGGAAAGAAATGTGCAAGTCGTCTCCAAAGGTCGAGTAGTCCCATTTCATTCAGTTCTTGAACAACATTTACATGTTCATGCCGAAAACAACCATAAAACATCCATGAAAGGGGAATACTATCTACATGCTCTTTTACTATGAAACATTTCAATAAAGGAACAGATTTTTGGATTTTGTGAAAAGTGATTTCCCCATCACTTCGTGCAGCTATAAAGAGTTTACGTTCCGTGTCTATCAAACACGACTTGACTATATCTAAATATGAAGTAAAACTATGAAATGTTTCATAAAAATAAATACTCGAGTTTTCTTTGTCCTTAATTCCATATTGTGCGAAATAAGGACGCATAGCAGAATAACCTTCACTTTTGGTCACTCTTCCATTCATATATCCTATGATAGTAACTAATTTATAGTCATTGAGAATGAGTTCTTTGAAATTGTTCATTCTCTTTTTATCCACAGGAGCGACAACTTCATTTGTGATGTAACTCTCATACTCAGTTACAAGAATATTTAGGACCAAACAGAGAATTCCATAGAGGAGGATTTTCCTTTGGTTGTGGTTTTGGCGGAGGAGAATGGCAATGGCGGAAAGGAAGAAGTTACTAATAGATTCAAATGTCAGTTTTTGTTTTGTAAATCGAAATATTAGTGCATTGCCTAGGAGACAGCAGATTAATAATAATAGCCATGTACTCACGTCCATTATCTTAATCCAGATAGATAGTGGCTTATCCTTATACGTCTCTTTGGCCACACAGTAGATGAATGTTAATTTTCCGGGATATGTTGCATATGTAGCTGTTATCCTCTCGTAAGGGGTTAGGTAAGAGCCTTCAGAAGTCATCAAACCGCAAAAAGGATTGATTCCCAAATCATAATTTTTGTATTCAGCCGTGAAATTTAAATAGTCAGCCAGTACTTGTAAGAGTGGATACTGTATATCATTTTTAGCGCAATCTTCAAATCTTCCTTTGTTAATGATCACGTATGGGGACGCAGCACACTGTCGTCCTATTTTAGTCTTATGCTGCCCCACAACAAGAATTTGTGTTTTATAAAGATTTCTCTTTAAACCTTTTCTTGCCAGTCTACTCTGTACTTGTTCTAATGTTGTGATACTCTGTACGAATTCCGATGTTGTGCTATCAATGTTTGCAAACTCTTTGGTGAATATTGACACTGTTAGTACTTCAATGTCCTCCTTAGAATTGATGACCATAAAATAAACTGTGGTCGTCAGTTGCCATCTCCATCCATCCACGAAAGAGTACTTGATTCTATTAAAGCGATACTTTGCAGTAATTATTAGAAACTTGTCTCTTGGTCGATTCCATTCTCTGCCAAACCAAACTGGACCATATGGAATAGATTGTATTTCATATCTAGGTGGTTCCACCACTGTTAAGATATTCCCATTTGTGTTTGACAATGAACTTGGAAAATTATTTCCTCCTTTGAATTTAGCAAACCATTTCGTTGGGTTAATAGTTGCTGAAACAAGAATCGTTCGTGGGTAGAATACTATTTTTTCAAAGACATGATCCGTCAATTTACTTGGATGCAGAAAAATGTTAAAATCATAATTTGCTAGGGGTGAGGGTAGATTTTGGCCTTCTGTAGTCAAGATGTAGACAGAGAGGAGAACAATCAAAATATGTTTTGTATGCGAAGCCATAATTGTGATTTTAAAAAAATGTGTGCAATTCTTTTGTTGACATTATAGATTGATATTTGAAAAAGAAGCAGACAGAATTTGAGAGAATGTTGTAAGACGACGGTTGAAAGACAACTAATATCCCAGTTGTCAAGTAAAGCCAATTGATATAACCGAGCCATTGGACAATTCAGAGTCTTCAGGCAGGTTCTCTCATTTACTCAAAACCTAAATTTAATGTCATATAACTTTTCCTGTGAATTCTCCTATTGCGTTCAACCTTCTCCTTTGCTTTCCTTTCTTGTGGCTGTTTCATGACTGTTCTTACTTTAATGACTTTTCTATGGAACTAAAATAAGCGTCTATTTGTTTAGCCGAAAATCCTTGTAAATGTCACGCAAGCAATGGTGCTACCAAAGGAGTATCAGCTAGGGTATTGTGTTTAGAACTTTAGAAGAAGAAGGAATTTTAAATAGCCAAATTCTAAGTATGTGATATAATATTCTGTAAGACACCAGTTCACAGAGAAATAAAACTTTTATATATTAAGCTTACCCATTGGACAACTCTATAGTTTTCTGACGTGTTCTCTTATTTACTTTAAACTTACTTTATGTAAGTGGAACTTATTCCAAGTAATTTGGAGTGGATTCGAATCGTATACTTTTCATGTATTCTCCAATTGCTTTTCTGTCTTTTCTTGTAGCTTAGATATAGAGGATTAAAAAATTCATGACTGTTCTGAAAACCTTTAATGACCTTTCTATAGAACTAAAAGCCCAAAAACCTTGTATTTGTGTAAACGAAAGTTCTTCCAAATGTCACCCTAGGAATTGCGCCTCTTTTTCTTTGCTACGTTTTCAGACTTTTATAGTTTTCAGTTTTCCTAATTTTATCCTAATTTTTTTAATTGTATGACTATCGCTAAAACTTTTCAACAAGCAAAAGATTTCATTGACTATGTCAACCCATTCATGATGGTTTTATTGGCGTTTACAACATACTTAGAACACAAATTTACGGAACCGGAATTCCGGTACAAGTGCATATAGGAAACGTGGGAATGTCGAACTGAATTCGTACTCTTTTAATGACTGTATTTACACTCTTTAGGCATTCAATCTCATCTTAATGAAGATAATTTTCGGAGAGCCTAGAGTTAAGTTAAAGAAATTGCCCTCAGTACCCTAACTCCACCCAAAATACTGAATGTCGAGAGTTTGGCTTTATATCGGGTGCTCTGTGCGGACTATTGGCTATTTTCTAGCTGAATGACAATGACCAAATTATGACAATAACATTGGTCACTGTCACAATTCTTAGCGTTAATGTTACATACATTTATTAAATATTTGGCCCGATGCATTTCTCCATCTCATTAATAACCGCATATTACGATTAATTATAGGTACATCATTTATTACCATACCTATAATATATTTAAATAATATTAAATTAAACCCGGCCACACTGTTTTACCACAGCTGCAGTTCTGACCAATTAGGGAAACATTACAAGTGCAAAAAAATTCTATTGGGTAAAAAGAAAACAATAAAAAATGAAATTATAATATTCACTATTATTTCTACCCAATTGAATCAGTCAGAAGATTCGGAATATTCGCTGAGCTCTTCTGTAATCCAATAAACGTTTTCCGTTTTAATTGCGACATTTTCAAATTCATCTTCTTCCAGGGAGGAATATGTATTCTGTAACTCATCTGTGGAATCTTCGACATTATCGGACTCTTTTTCCACCAAGAAACCTTTGGCTGTGTTGATTCTAGAACTGCGCCGAAGTTTTTCATTTTTCAACGACCGTTTTTTCGTTTTCAAACACTTGACATATTTTTTTTCTTTACACTTTTCACTTTTTTCTCTGAAAACTGAATTTTGCAGCTTGTTTTGTGACCCGCCAAATCATGCACTCCAATGAACCCACTTACGCATTTTACGCATTTGTGTGGGAATCCCGATTCTGTATGATTTTGAGTAAAGTGGACAATCTTTTCACATTTGTTAGGAAATACTATCGCACATATGTCATATTTGTAACCGAAAGGGCTAGTTTTTGATGGGAGTCTTCTCTTCTGGTGAGAATGATATTTCTGGTGGTCTGGAAACACTTATTACATTTTTGACAAATGACGTTACTAAGAGTAGTTGCAACATGTGCAATTTTTTGATGTTTTATCATTTCATTTTCAGGAGAATAGGAACGTCCACAAACAACGCATGAAGTTTCTTTCTTTGACCGTTTATACGTGTGAGAGTATTTATGATGCTTTAACTGTGATTGTGATTTGAAGATATTTCCGCAAACGTCACAAGCAAAGTCGCCGTCATCGGCATGCTTAATCTGAATGTGCAAATTTAGTTGCCCAATTGAAATAAAACCTTTTCCGCAATTTTCGCATTGAAATGTCTTTTCTCCTTTATGAGATAACAAATGTTGTTTCAGTGCGCCTTTTAATTTAAATGCTTTCCAACATTGGGTACACTTGTAATTTCTGTCGTCTTGGTGTATTTTTTCATGAGCTGTACAACAGGACATGGTTTCAAAGGCTTTTTCACATGTCTTACATTTATAAGGTGCATCTTTTGTATGTCTTACTAAATGATACTTTAAAGTTTGGAATCTTGTAAAACTTTTGGAACAAATCTCACAAGAGTATTTCCGTTTTTCATTTTCATCTGTACTGTGCGATAGCATGTGCGGTTTACAGAACTTTTATCTCGGAATTGTTTATTGCAGATCTTGCACTCGTGCGGCTTCTCGCCCGTATGGGTCAGCATGTGTAAACGCAAATGATGAGGAAGTGTAAACCGTTTATCACATGTTTCTAACTTGTGACGCTTTTCTTCGTATAAGACTGTGAGTGTGCAGAGGAACTTTACTTGAAAATGATTTGTTACAAACTTCACACTCGAAAGTTTCAGTTTCACACTCGTGACGCTTTAAAAGATCCATCCTAGAAAATTTCTTGTTACATTTCGGACACTCGAATGTTCCACAACCTTTGCGATACTGGAGATCTGCATTTGCTATCAATTCTGTCTTCGTCGTCACTGAAATAAAAGAAATCAAATTACCTGCTTAACAAAAGTTTTTACAAATCTTCTACAGATGGCGAAATTAATAATTTGTTGAATAATAAAAATACTTAAATATAGTAATTATATACTTATTAATGGGGCGCTTTAATATTACACATTAAAGTTTTATTTTTTATATAAAAATGAAATGCGTTAAAAATGCTATTAATTTGAAAGTAGTGCAGTTTATTTCTCCGAAAGTGGGATTTCAATTACATAGGTTCAGTCTTAATTTGAGAAAAACTAAAATATAGTTGTTGTTTCGACAAGGTTTTCAATACGTTAATAAATTGTACGTTTGCCAACCACATGTCTATATGCTGCTACAAGTGCAACAAGGTTATTTTGCGCTAAAGTGGATGTAATACAAAAGTGTAGCAGGTAAACAAATAGTGCAACGAGTACAGTTTCCCGAAACCTTATACAGACATTATCCGACATTAGTTATTACATACGCATTTTTGCATTTTAAATACGTATCTAATTTTACGTTTTCAGATTCCGAAAGTGCTTATTTGTGAAATGGAGATGCAAGGCCCAGTGTCAAATGCAGGATCGTCCTAAAAATTGTGAGGCTCCGGCAATATGACACAAAATGTCCATTTCATTTGTGCGAAGCCGGTTTGTTTTCAATTTTCAAAAATTAATTGTTCTTAGTTTTAAACATCAGTTCGGAAAAATATACGAAGTCATAAATAATATGATTTGCAATTTTACCAAGAATTCCCTTTTTGAACTTCGTCTTTTATTTCTCGATTACCTGTAATTTTAAGGCCTATAAAACTTTATGAGACCCAGGCAAATACCGGCATTTCCCCTTAAATGCGGCCCTGCTCAAAAGTAAACTAAATATACACTAAGTGGGTTTTTTCGAATAGTTACCTGCAGCTGCATTTATAACAGCAATCTTGGGAATTCATTGCAATTGGAATATACTTGAAAAGTGTCTGATATATAATGCTGCGTAGCCGGCTAACGGCGGCAGCGTGATGTTTTGTTTGGCTTTACAACAATAATATCTTCAGTAATCTGTACTGTGCTTTCGTCAACCCGTTCATTTACAAATAATCATTTAAATATTCATTGTATTTATCAACTGTAAAACCAAATATTAAGTTCCTTAATTGTAATTGATTTCTAGTTCATTAATGTATTGTGGCTGCTGTATTCAGTAAATGCTTTTACCTTTAACTGCATTAAGTAACTGAATTGGTAATGCAAAACGTCTAACATTACTCTTTCTGTCCACCTAGAATGAAAAAAAGAAATATTTATAAATGTCTATAAAATTGAAAAATCTCTGAATCTGAATATGTGTTAAAAGTTTAACTCTTTTACAGATTTCTTCAGTCTTCAATCTAAGCATGAAAGAAAGTATTTTTCCAGATGTTTATGATAAAGCTTTCGGAAACAACGACAGCTGTTTGGAAAATGAAGGCATTGAATTTATGAAAAAGGAGCATGCATTAATGAATGTGGTTGTAAGTTCTTCACTATGTTGTCCTAAAGTGCAAAGATTCCCTTCTATAGAAACGTAAATTTGTTGACTGATTTCATTAACTAGGTTTTGGATAGTATTGGTCGACATTTGAAATACGAAGACATCCAGAAATTTCGTCTTGTGTGTCAGAGGTGGAACGAAGTCTTTGAAACGGTGACTTGGAAATTATCCAGGATCAAAATTAAACATAAACCCGATTCAAGATATCTTACTAAGGAAGCATTTGAAGAGGAGACTAAAAAGTTGATACAGGATTATAATAGTATATTCCCATTTCCAGAACTTTACTCAAATGCAGTTGTGTTTGAAGGAGTCATTGATTATTCGTTACTCGATTACTTTTGGAAAGAGCGAGGTTCGACCAAGTTGACAAACGTTTATTTTCGAGATGTTTTCGACCAATCTAGCAATTTCATCGATTTAAGTCCTTTTCTAACCCAAAATTTAAGCACGTTACATATAAAACATGCACCTGCGTTATTCCATATAATAATATCTTTGGAAATGCTGCCAAATGTTCAAAACCTTTATTTGGAATATTGCCAAATTGTGTTGAATGGCAAAATTGCTCCAAAAGAATTAACCATACTGGAGAGGAATAATGTAATTTACAAAGGAGTTCTATTTGAGTTTATAAATGGAAATTATAATAGTGGTCAAAAAATACTACTAAACGATTTCGTCGATTTTTCCAAAATAAAGAAATTGTGCCTAAGAGGCAAAATTTGGAGACTAGACGTTGGCCGTGATTCCCAACATTTGGAATATCTTGATATTTCTGAAGTAGATTTAGTGGGTTTGACTAATAGTCAATGGACCACAGACCGTCTTGATTTAGTTAATGTCAAGGACAATATTTACATTGGAGACAGGATGGAATTGAAAAGCTTGATTTCCGAAGTTGATATTAAGTTCGTTGATCTTCGACCTATGTCGACTCGTGTTGAAAAAATGTCTATTTCCTATTGTATTCAGCCGATAGTTCCAAATTTTTTTATGTATCAAAAATTGAAATACTTGTCGCTTGAAATATTCAATCACATTGAGTTTCCAATATTGAACTTCACGAATTGCTCTTCATTGGTTGACTTTCGACTGAAACATCTGTACGAACATCGTGACATGGATTTAAAACGAATAATATTTCCAAAATGTATTAAACGAGTGAAATTGTGCAATATTGAGGTAGTTCCAGTTGCAGATGGGTCTAATTGGAAATTGGATACACTCATTTTAAGTAAATGCTCGCTTTCATTTGCGGAAACGCTTCTCAAACACGTCAGCTTTGTAAAACTGGTATTAGAACTTTCTAATATGACGCACCAAGATGAAATATCTATTCTGAATCTTTGGAAAAATAGCAATGTTCAGATAATCGCTTTCGGATCCAATAAGTCGAATATATCTGGAAATTCTGAGGAATTACTTAAATATGTTGATAAAGCAGGAAGTCACTTTGCATTTAACAAAGAAAATAATGGAAATGGAAAATCCATCCATACTTCTCATTTCAAAAGTCTGTGCACTCTTAGTCCTCACGAAAAAGACTTGAAAGCAAAATTTCATTTTCGTCAGTAAGGAAAGGTAAAAAGCTGTACAATTTTGTCAAAAACTCAAAAATTAAAAGTATTAGAATTACTCGGTCAAAGAATCTTTGTAAATTGAGCATCAAAATAACTTTTTAGAAAAGAGTTATTTTCCTATTTATTAATATAGTGAGTTTATTTTTCTATTTTATATTTATATAATGAGTTTATTTTTCTATATTTATTCATACACTGAGTTTATTTTTCTATATTTATTCATACACTGAGTTTATTTTTCTATATTTATTCATACACTGAGTTTATTTTTCTATATTTATTCATACACTGAGTTTATTTTTTTATATTTATTCATACACTGATTTTATTTTTTATATTTATTCATACACTGAGTTTATTTTTTATATTTATTCATACACTGAGTTTATTTTTTTATATTTATTCATACACTGAGTTTATTTTTTTATATTTATTCATACACTGAGTTTATTTTTTATATTTATTCATACACTGAGTTTATTTTTTTATATTTATTCATACATTGAGTTTATTTTTTTATATTTATTCATACACTGAGTTTATTTTTTATATTCATTCATACACTGAGTTTATTTTTTTATATTTATTCATACACTGAGTTTTTTTATATTTATTCATACCCTGAGTTTATTTTTCTATATTTATTCATACACTAAGTTTATTTTTCCATATTTATTTATATAATGAGTATATTTTCCTCATTTTCATAAATTTGTAAAGTGTGTCTGATTTAATATATCATATTTGCTAAAGTTCATGCAATTTACTTTTGTTAGTGCGAATTAGATTTAATAAAGTATTGTGTATTAATAATGCTCCATCAACGCTTTTCAGTTCATGTTCTCTTTTCATTAAAAAAGTCTTTCATCCGGAATTCTTTAAAAGAAAACATTGATAACGAGGGAATGGAAATGTTAACTGGGAATGTTAACGAGGGAATGTTAACATGGAATTTTTAATGCATTTTATTTGTTTGTTTATTTATTATCGCCAACTCAGACCACAGGAACATTGAGTCGAAAATAAACTATGAATTTTGAATTTTCTGAAATGCTGAATTTAACATTTTCCTTATTGGAGAATTTAATGGGTTCCATTGCACTTCATTTATAGCCGAAATTGGGATTTTAAATACATAAGTTTTGTCATAATTTAAGTTCTTTTAATATCTGATTTTGATTTTGACAAGGCTTTCAAAATGCTGTAAATTGTATGTTTGCCGTTATCGTACAAGTCTATATGATGCTATGAGTGCTTAAAGCCAATTTTGCACGAAAGTGAATGTCATGCAAAAGTTTTATAATGGGTAAACATAGTACTGCAATATATACACAGTTTCCCAACACCCCATAGAGACATCCGTCACGATATATATTTAGTTTTCAATTCTTACAGAAAAGATTCCGTAAAAGGTATACTTGTGAAAAGGAGTGGTTAGGTATGACTAAAATTTACAGTTTCCATGCAGATAAGTGGAATTCACTGGAGGAGCCCTCTTTATGGCATGAGCGATACTCGCATGGGCCAACTGAAAGTCGCAGGGGGACATCATTCATGTAGATTGATGCATATAGTAGTAAAATCGTTAAGTGAGCTTTAACTGTGGACTGCATATTTTAATCAAAAGAATATTGGCGTACGAATGCTCGCGCGCTTAGTTAGCCTTGATGCTAGATATCGTGAAAAGTTGTGCAACAAGTAAACATTATCATGCATAATGTGTACACACATTCCCAACACCCCACAGAGACATTATCCGACTGGACTTTTGGTTTTTAATTATTCTGGCAAAGGTTCTGAAAATGTTCTATTTTTGAAAAGTGGCAAAGTATTGCTAACTAACAAAAAGTTCGTGTACTGTACGCAGAAGTGTACTACTTTTTGCTTTTCAAGAAAGAAAAATATACATATTCTGTTGAGAACCTATAATTGCTGCAAAACAGCGCATAAATCTTTAAACCTTGAAAACAACTGTTTTCATTTAATCCGTCCATTTTCGTCTAAAATTATTCATTAGGCCCAAAATACTTGCCAGGGCTTCACGAATGCGTAACATAATAAACAAAGCAAATGTAAATGGCACCTTCGGTCTTTTAAAACTTTAAGTGACAGTAATAAGAGAAAACTTAATAAGATTAATGCGTTGAATCCATTGCAAATCTAACCTTGTGCTCCTGAATATATTTCAATGCGTTAGAAATATCACATTATTGTCAATTACACATATTGAGTTACTAAACAATGTGGAATTTTGGCTTTTCGAAAAGACAAACGAGTATATAAGTAAGTGAGTTTTGTAGATCTTTCTAACAGTAACAGCAAACCATTATATTCGGAATAGGTGACTTCCTAATCGTTAGCGGCAGTTGCAATCATAACATTTGTTTTGTGAATTAAAGTTTTGGGACATAATTGAAAAGTGTCGGATATATACTGATGGGTAACCGGCTAACCGGTGTCACAATGTTTAAATTGGTTTGATGGCATCTAGCAATGCAGTTTTCTATAAGTTCTGACGTGGAACAGGAACGAAGTACTATTTTACATTGTAAAATGTAAAATAGCTATTCCTCAACCAATTAATTTAAAAATAATAATGTAAGTTTTTATTTTGTTGATCAAATGTGAAGAGAAATACTAATTCCTTAATTTTTAACGGGTGTTAATTAATGGGTCTACTAAAATAATTAATTTGGCGACTAATTAGAATGATTTTGGCATCCTATGAATTTGGCATCCTAAATATCTTAGGTATATGAATTTGGCATCTAAGAGTAAAAGGAATGACACCTCAGAAATATAATTTAATGCATATAGATGTATTATGGTTTTTATTTGGATTTGTTTTCTTGGTATGGCATAAGTGAAGTATAAAGGTGCATTTTGGTACATAAGGTAAGTTGCACTATTTATATAAAGTAATTAAGTTAAGTATGTAAATTGCAAGATAAGGATGCCTTAAGGTATGTCCTCAACTCATCCTGGATTTTGCCGTTAGTGTATTGCTGAAAACTCCACAAAACAATCTAAGCTATGGTTTCCCAACTGACTAACTTCTCCGACGAATCTTTTGATTCCGACAGGCAAGGTTGTTTATCTTTACTGCAGAGCCGGGGGCAAAAAATGTCCAGGAAAAATGAAGATTTAGACAGATTTTAAGTGAATTTAGACAGATTTTAAGTGAATTTAGACAGATTTTAAGTGAATTTAGACAGATTTTAAGTGAATTTAGACAGATTTTAAGTGAATTTAGACAGATTTTAAGTGAATTTAGACAGATTTTAAGTGAATTTAGACAGATTTTAAGTGAATTTAGACAGATTTTAAGTGAATTTAGACAGATTTTAAGTGAATTTAGACAGAAAGTGTTTGTTGCAATTTAATGGTGGCACTCATTTCCATTTCCAGAAAACATTAACCGAACAAGCTAATAAAGGAAATTTCGGCAATTTCAGATAACGCTGTACACAAAGCTAACAGTATTTTAAGAATCTTTGCTAGTGTGCTAAAGTGCTATTTAATTAATATACACTAATAACTAATAACTATTAAATGTCATGAAAATATTATCTGTAATTACATAAGTAATAATGATATGAAACATTTGGTAGCTAAATTAAATAATAAAGATTAAAAGTTAATTGCTTCAGTCGCTAAATTCATCAGAAGCCTAATTAATTCAAATAGTCGCCAAATTAATAAGTTTAGATGCCAGTTTAATATTAAGTCATTTTTAACTACCAAAGTTTTTATTTTTAAGTTTTTACACATTTCTGCAATCGTGAAGTATGGAAGAAATTATTTCTCCAGATGTTAATGATCAAATATCCGGAGACAAGCACAATAATTTGGAAAATCAAGACATTGAATTTACTGAAAGGGAACATGCGTTAATGAATGTGGTAGTAAGTTTTTTAAATCATAGTGCAAATATTCCCCTATTTATAAAAACCTAATGCTGCCTGACTTAATTCACTAGGTTTTGGAGAATATTATTCGACATTTGAAATACGAAGACATCCGAAAATGTCGCCTTGTGTGTCAGAAGTGGAACTTGGTCATGGAAACTTTGTTTTGGAAATCATCCAGGATCATGATTCAATATGAACCCGATACAAGATACCTTGCTAAAGAGGCATTTGAGGAAGAGACTAAAAAGTTAATACAGAATTTTAATAGTAGATTCCCATTTACAAGACTTCCCTCAAATGCAATTGTGTTTGAAGGAGTCGTTGATTATTCGTTACTGGATTATTTTTGTAAAGAGCGGGGAACCCAGTTGACAAATGTTGTTTTTCGAAATGTTTTTGAATATTCTCACAAATGTATCGACTTAAGTCCTTACGTGACTCAAAATTTAACCACATTAAATATCCAAGAAATAAGTGCACTTAGTCCGAATATAACGATATCTTTGGAAATGCTGCCAAACATTGAAAACTTTTATGTGAATTATTCCAAAATTGTGTTAAATGGCAAAATTGCTCCAAAAGAATTAACCATACTAGAGGGGAATAGTGTGATCTACAACGGAGTTCTAATTGACTCACGAAGTGTTTACGAAAACGCTCAGCGAAAAATATTATTAAACGAGTTCGTAGACTTTTCCAAAATAAAGAAACTGTGCCTAAGAGCAGATATTTGGAAACTAGACTTTAACACAAGTGCCCCACACTTGGAAAGTTTAGAGATTAATTATGTAGAGTTATTTGGTTGGATTAATTGTCAATGGACCACAAACCGTCTTAATTTCAGGGACAATATTTACATTGGAGTCAAAATGGAATTAAAACATTTTTCCTTGGTCGGTACTAACATTGTTGACCTTAGATCTCTGCCGCCTTCTGTTGAAAAAATGTCGATTTCCAAATATGGTCGGCTGTTTGCTCCAGAGTTCTTTGTGTGTCCAAAATTAAAATACATGTCGCTTGATATACACAATAATGACGATTTTCCAGTATTGAACTTCAAGAATTGCCCTTCATTGGTTGATGTCCTTCTAAATTATCGAAACGGATATGGTGACATAGATTTAAGGCAAATAATACTTCCAAACTGTGTTAAACGAGTGAAATTGTGCCATTTTAATTTAAATTCAAGGGCAGATGGTCCTTGTTGGCAATTGGACACTTTCATTTTTTATAAATGCAGGCTTTCATATGTGGAAAAGGTTCTTAAGCATGTTAGCTCTGTAAACCTGGCATTAGAACTTTCCAGTTTGACACCTGAAAAGGAAATATCTATTTTGAATCTTTGGAAAAATAGCAATACTGACATTCTCACTTTTGGCTCAAAATATTCGCATATCAATTCTGATGAATTACTTAAGCATGTTAACAAATCAGGAAGATATTTTGTACTTAGCAAATCAAATAACGGAAAGGGTAAAGCCACCAACACTTCTCATTTTAAAAGTCTGTGCACTCTCAGTCCTCACGAAGAAGACTGGGAATCCCAAGGTGAAATTGATTAGAATGGAAAGGTGTAAAAGGCTGCTTATTTAGTAAGAACTCAAAAATCGTACAAAATAATCAAATTCGTACTTAAATGTTTCATAAATCTAGCATTATAGCAACCCTTTGGAGTTGTTTAATTATTTTGTTAGGTTATGCATTCTTTTTTCAAAACTCTTACACCGAAATTGTTAATTTACATACCCATGTGGAATACCTTCATAAATAATATGCCATATAATATGATATTCTGTATTGACTTAATAAAATAGAGCTAATAAATGCTGGAACTGGATAAGCTAAAATTGATAGAGTTTATTTAATATTGAAACTATTTAAATATCTGGTTAATTAGGGAAACAGTACAGGTGCAAAAAAATTCTATTGGGTAAAACAAAACAATAAAAATTAATTTTATTATTTATTCCCAACTGAATCAGTCAGAAGCTTCGGAAAATTCGCTGAGCTCTTCTTTAATCCAATCAACATTTTCCGTTTTAATTGCGACATTTTCAAATTCATCTTCTTCCAGGGAGGAATATGTATTCTGTAACTCATCTGTGGAATCATCGATATTATCGGACTCTTTTTCCTCCAAGAAACCTTTAACTGTTCTGATTCTAGAACTGCGCCGAAGTTTTTCATTTTTCAACGACCGTTTTTTCGTTTTCAAACACTTGACATATTTTTTTCTTTACACTTTTCACTTTTTTCTCTGAAAACTGAATTTTGCAGCTTGTTTTGTGACCCGCCAAATCATGCACTCCAATGAACCCACTTACGCATTTTACGCATTTGTGTGGGAATTCCGATTCTGTATGATTTTGAGTAAAGTGGGCAATCTTGTCACATTTGTTAGGAAATGTTGTCGCACATATGTCACATTTGTAACCGAAAGTGCTAGTTTTTGATGGGAATCTATTTTTCTTGTGAGAATGATATTTCTGGTGGTCTGGAAACACTTCTTTGCATTCTTGACAAGTGACGTGACTAAGAGTTAAGAGTAGTTACAACATGTGCCAGTTTTTGATGTTTTATCATTTCATTTTCAGAAGAATAGGAACGTCCACAAACAACGCATGAAGTTTCTTTCTTTGATCGTTTATACGTGTGAGAGTATTTATGATGCTTTAATTGTGATTGAGATTTGAATAGATTTCCGCAAACGTCACAAACAAAATCACCGTCATCGGCATGTTTAAGCTGAATGTGCAAATTTAGTTGCCCAATTGAAATAAAACCTTTTCCGCAATTTTCGCATTGAAATGTCTTCTCTCCTTTGTGCGATAACAAATGTTGTTTCAGAGCGCCTTTTAATTTAAATGCTTTCCAATATTGGGTGCACTTGAAATTTCTTTCCTCTTGGTGTATTTTTTCGTGAGCTTTACAACGGGACATGGTTTCAAAAGCTTTTCCACAAGTCCCGCATTTAAAAGGAGCATCTTTTGTATGTCTTACTAAATGATACTTCAAAGTTTGGAATCTTGTAAAATTTTTGGAACAAATCTCGCAAGAATATTTCCGTTTTTCATTTTCATCTGTACTGTGCTGTAGCATGTGCGGTTTTACGGAGCTTTTATCTCGGAATCGTTTATTGCAGATCGTGCACTCGTGCGGCTTCTCGTCCGTATTGGTCAGCATATGTAACCGCAAATGATGAGGAAGCCGTTTATCGGTTTATCGCATGTTTCACAGTTGTGACGCTTTTCTTCGTGAATACGATTGTGAGTGTGCAACGAAACTTTACTTGAAAATGATTTGTTACAAACTTCACACTCGTAAGTTTCAGTTTCACATTCGTGACGCTTTAAAAGATTCATCCTAGAAAATTTCTTGTTACATTTCGGACACTCGAATGTTCCACAACCTTTGCGATGCTGTAGATCTGCATTTGTTATCCCTTTTGTCTTCGTCGTCAATGAAATCAAATAAATCAAATTACATGCTTACCAAAAGTTTTTGCACATCTTCTACAGATGGCGAAATTAATAAAAAAATTGATGAATAATGAACATACTTAATTATAGTAATAATATATCTATTAAAAACATAATACAATACTGTTACGCAAATATTTCTTAATTGTATTTTTATTAATTCGGTTTTACCAATTAGTTTAGCTTACACTGAATATTAGCCTCCGTTTGCGGTGGTTTATTAGCATTATTTTGGTTTTCGGGTAACTCTTAGGGTAACTGCATTTACGACGGAGAATTTTTCTCTTTGGGTAACTGCATTTACGACGGGAGAATTTTTCTCTTAGGGTAACTGCATTTACGACGGGAGAATTATTTCTCTCAGGGTAACTGCATTTACGACGGGAGAATTATTTCTCTTAAGGAAACTGCATTTACGGCGAAAGAATTTTTTCTCTTAGGGTAACTGCATTTACGACGGGAGAATTTTTCTCTTAGGGTAATTGCATTTACGACGGGAGAATTTTTCTCTTAGGGCAACTGCATTTACGACGGGAGAATTATTTCTCTCAGGGTAACTGCATTTACGACGGGAGAATTATTTCTCTTAAGGAAACTGCATTTACGAGTGGAGAATTTTCTGTCTTAGGACAGAAAGGTATATGGATAACACAAGGACATATGACACATCCTTTAAAGCGTAACATCGTTTAGAATTCTAGACCTTAAGGCAATTAATTTATTCAACAAACAGACACACACAAAATGTTTGGTTATCGCTAGATATTGTGACGGCCCCGTCCGTAGGACGGGTGGTTTTCTAGTTTCTTATGGTATACAGCTTGATGTTAAGTTACGCACCATAGGGAAACAAAATTACGTGTGGCCACAAGTCACACACCATGGGGAAATCACATGGTTTAAAACCTAAATACTTTAGTGACGAAGACGACGTAAAACCTATTCACTAAAGTTTCACTTCTTAATTTGTTAATCAGTACAACAATCGTTGTTTTTTGGTGGATAGTTTGATAGTTTCATTGCACAGATTCAATAAAAAGGAATTGCTACCAAAAAGTGTTAGCCTCTTCAAATAAACCAGGGTAACAGGATGTAAAAATGTATCGTCGATAATATTTAGTGGAAAATGAGGGTGGGAATAACTTGCAAAACAATTCTCGAAGTTTCAACTCAAGACCTCAAAGTGCAATTGTCGTTATCGCTCCAACGGACACTGCCACGCGTATGAAATGATGTCAAATCGACTTAAATGATGTCAAATCGACTTAAATGATGTCAAATCGACTTAAATGATGTCAAATCGACTTAAATGATGTTAAATCGACTTAAATGATGTTAAATCGACTTAAATGATGTTAAATCGACTTAAATGATGTTAAATCGACTTAAATGATGTCAAATCGACTTAAATGATGTTAAATCGACTTAAATGATGTTAAATCGACCTAAATAACGTTAAATCGACTTGAAATAGGGGTAATTAATAAGATAAATAATATTATAAATAATGTACATATAATAAACCGTAGCAAAACGGGCTTAAATAAATATCGGCATAATGTAAGATCATTTTAAGAATTGATTAATAATAGTGTAGTCGATAGGTAGTAAGTAAATAGGGACTATTATTAAATATGGAGTATTTTTGTGACTTGTGTATCATGTATTGCAATGTTATTTTGCAATTTCATTTTGCATTTTCAAATTTTTCGGAAAACTAAAAGTCCGAGGGCGGTAATTTTCATTTATTTGCGTAAATCCATTCAAAAGTTACACCAAGAAGTGGCAAAAAATGCGACTTTTGGGGGGTGCCCTGGAGGTCACCTAAGTGATTATTTTGAAAAAACTGCCTTAACCAAACTTGATCAGGAAGATGTCATCTAAAACAAAATAATTATCCTATATGATTTACGGTGAGATATTAAGCCGGCTACTGTCCGGACATTTTTAACGTTTTCCTAATTGGGGATTTTAATGGATTACAATGTATTCTATTTATGGCCGAAATTGGGATTTTAAATACATAAGTTTGACCTAAATTTAAGTTCTTTTATTATACAAAAGTAAATTGCATGTTTTCCGTTAACGTGCATGTCTAATGTCTATATGCTGCTACCAGTGCCTAATCCCAATTTTGCACGAAAGTGAATGTCATACAAAAGTTTTGCAGTGGGTGAACAGAATCTTGTAATGCATGCACAGTTTCCCAACACCCCGCAGAGACATTATCCGAAACGACTTTCGATTTTTAATTATTCTAGAGAAGATTCTGAAATTGTTCTAATTTTGAAAATTGGCTAGCTATACTAACTTATTGAGTAATTGTACAAAAATTGGGTACAATTTTTTAACTTTTTTTACTTTACTTTTTTACTTAAGAAAGAAAAATTAATATGCATATTCTACTTAGAACTTGACGTCGCTTCAAAACCGCGCATAAGTCTTTAAAACCTAAAAAACAACTGTCCTCGTTTAATGCTGCCATTTATGAAAAATTATTCTTCAGGAGAAAAATTCCAAAATGACAACTTCATGAATACATAATACAATACGCAAAGCGGATGTAAATGAAACATCATCATCAAAAGTTTAAATGAGAATAATATATGAGAAAACTTTATAGGATTAACGCGTTAATTCCATCGCAGCTGTAATATTATGATCCTGAATATATTTCAATACATTAGAACTATCTAATTGTTGTCAAGTCAATTGCGTATATTGACAATATTGACTAAGTAGACAATGTGGAATGTCGGCTTTTCGAAAAATATCAAACGAATATATAAATGAGTTTTGTAGGTCTGTTCTCAAAATCAGACTAGAGCAATACAGAATAAGTGATTTTTAATCGTTAGCAGTAGCTGCAATCATAACACCGTCTTGTGAATTGAAGTTTTGGGACATAGTTGAAAAGTGTCGGATATATATTGATCGGGAACCGGCTAACCACTGACACATAATGTCTGAATTGGTTTGGCGGCTTCTAGGAATGAAATTCTTTCAGTTTTGACGTGGAACATGACAAAAATTATGAAGTACAATAAAAAATATCTGCACTGTGTATTCCTGCTCAACCAGTTTATTTACAAATAATAAAATATATATTTATTTCGTTGATCAACTGTGGAACCAAATACTAAATTGCTTAATTGCATTTTATACTTCGATCTTTAATGTCATTGTGGTTGCCTTTGTGGTGGATTCAGCAAATACTTTTGCCTCCAATTGGTTTGGTCACTGAATTGGTAATTCAAAACATTTAACAAATAATATACTTTGTTTCTGTCTACCTAGAAATAAAGAAAACTATTCATAAATGTGTGTAAAATTAAAAATGTACATCTGAATATGTTTCCAAAATTTTTAGATTTCTTCAAACTTGAAGTATGGAAGAAAACATTTCTCCAAATGTTCAGAATCAAGATTCCGGAAATAATTTTGAAAATGAAGGCATTGAATTTACGAAAAGGGAACATGCATTAATGAATGTAGTGGTGAGTTTTTTACTTTGTAATAAAAGTACAAAAATTCCCTCATCCTTATCCATATTTAGAAACCCAATGGTGACTCATTTCATTTACTAGGTATTGGAGAATGTTATTCGATATTTGAAATACGGGGACATCCGGAAATATCGTTGTGTATGCCAGCGGTGGAACGAAGTCTTTGGAACGGTGTTTTGGAAATCATCCAGGTTGATAATTAAACAGGAACCCGATTCAAGATATCCTACTAAAGAAGCATTTGAGGAAGAGACTAAAAAGTTAATACAGAATTTCAATAGTACATTCCCATTTCCAGGACTTCCTTTAAATGAAATTAAGTTTGAAGACGTCGTTGATTATTCGTTACTGGATTATTTTTGGAAAGAGCGGGGTACCCAGTTGACAAATGTGGTTTTTCGAAATATTTTTGACCAATCCAACAACCACATCGACTTAAGTCCTTACGTGACTCAAAATTTAACAACATTACATATCAAAGATAGACCAGCTTATAGTCCCAATATAATAATATCTTTGGAAATGATACCGAACATTGAAAACTTTTGTGTGGAAAATTGCAAAATTGTGTTAAATGGCAAAATTGCTCCAAAAGAATTAACCATACTAGAAGGGAATAGTGTGATCTACAACGGAGTTCAAATTGACTTTCAAAATATGCACGAAAACTCTCAGCAAAACATATTAATAAACGATTTCGTAGACTTTTCCAAAATAAAGAAACTGTGCCTAAGGGGAGAGATTTGGAAACTAGACTTTAGCACATGTGCCCCACACTTGGAAAATTTTGATATTGATGACGAAGTAGAGTTAGTTAATTGGATTAATTGTCAATGGACAACAAACCGTCTTAATTTTAAGGACAATATTTACATTGGACTCAAAATGGAATTGAAATTATTTTCCTTACAAAATAATAACATTGCTGACCTTCGATATCTGCCGACTTCTGTTGAAAAAATGTCGATTTCCAAATATGGACTGCTACTTGCTCCAGAGTTCATTATTTGTTCAAAATTGAAATACATTTCGCTTGATATACACAATAGATTTCATTTTCCAGTATTGAACTTCAAGAATTGCGCTTCATTGGTTGATGTCCTACTAAATTATCAAAACGGATATGGTGACATAAATTTAAGCCAAATAGTATTTCCAAACTGTATTAAACGAGTGAAATTGTCCCATTTTGAGGTAACTCCAAGTGCAGATGGTCCTCATTGGCAATTAGATACACTCATTTTATATAAATGCTCGCTTTCATTTGCGGAAAATGTCCTCAAAAATGTAAGCTCTGTCCAACTGGCATTAGAACTGTCCAGCATGACTCCCGAAAAAGAAATACTTATTCTGGATCTTTGGAAAAACAGCAATGTTAACACACTCGCTTTAAGCTCAAAACATTCGCATATAAATTCTGATAAATTGCTTAAAAATGTTAATAAAGCAGGCAGATATTTTGTACTTAGCAAAACAAATAGCGGAAAGGGGAAAGTCACCAACACTTCTCATTTTAAAAGTCTGTGCACTCTCAGTCCTCACGAAGAAGACTTGGAAACCAAAAGTGAATTTGATTTGGACGAAAATTAGAGTGCAAAAAGTTGCCCATTTGTTAAAAACTCAAAAACTGAAAAATTAGTCTAAATATTCCTTCTTAGGTGTTTCATAAATGGGGCATTAGTACAATTTCATTATTGTTACAACTAGTATTAGCATTTATGAACAGAAACAACGAGTATGTTTCTAATATTAATTAATGACTAATGTTTTCTTAATTGAGATATCCTTAATTACAGTACTTTGTAAGTACAGCAACAATACAACAATACAATTTGTTACTTATACTAAATAAATAAATAAATATTGTGTTGGCCATTCTGTTTCACAAATTCTTATAATGTAGTTCATTTACTTCCCATGTGTCATTCCTCATGTACTATAATAGTAAGCCACATATAAGGTCTCACAAGTAATATTGAAATATTATTATGGTTACTGATTCCTATTTAATGTTGCTGATAGATTTTCAAGCGGTAGATTGAATTATTTACATAATAATTGCAAGCTGATTTAGTAATTGAATGCTTGATTTTAATCATGGAATGCTTGATTTAATAATTTGTTTGATTTAATAAGTTAATGTCTGATTAATTAAATGTAATTTTGATTTAAGAATTGAATGTTTAATTTAATAATTGTAATTTTGATTTAAGTGTGATTTGAAAATTGAAGATTGCGGACAACTTCATACTATTCGTAATTTTAAAAATTAGATATCTAAATAGGGCGTTTTATTTGACCGTTGTAAAACTATTGTAAAAACCATATTGTACTCGATAAAGCAATAAAGTGACAACATTCATGCAACACTGATTGGGACACTTGAGACACTTAAATCTACTATTCTAATTTTCATGTGTTACAATAGTATAAGCTATAACAATAATACTTATGTAATAAAAATACTTTGTAAGTAAGCCAAACAGTGTAACGAACAGATAAAGGAAGCGAAGATCAAGCAAGCACTTGAAATTATATTTTACCCTTAAGATCCGCCCTAAAGCCCTTAGCGTACGATTGGCTAAAACCAAGGGACTAGAGCAAGAGGGAAAAGCTAATCTTTTCAATGCTAAAGTATCTTTTGTAAAGACTCTCCAGCAAAAGATCAAATTTACTTTATTTATACTCTATCCTAATATTTCTTTGACTCCAATCATGTTAAAGCAAGTAGGAGCAGAAATCCGAAGTGGACATGAACCACTTAACAACAAAACCCACTTGCACAGCTCAGTTCACAACAGATTTTCATCAACAATCTTCTCTCCAACTTTTAGTCCGTTACGCTGCTGGTTTAACCATAGAATAATATCTTAAAATGTGTTTTGTGATCACAACTGAAAAATCTTACATATAACATTTACAATTTTCATCACTATTAAAGAGTAAAACTACCCATACGGAAAAAAGAAGACAACTTGAAAATACCTGTCCCATAATTTCAACACAAATTAATCAATCCAAAATACGAGATTACTATCCAAATTATCCCACAGTGAGAGATTACTTTCCAAATTATCCTATAGTTAAAGATTACTTTCCAAATTATCCCATAGTGAGAGATTACTTTCCAAATTATCCCATAGTGAAAATTATCCCATAGTGAGAGATTACTTTCCAAATTATCCCATAGTGAGAGATTACTTTCCAAATTATCCCATAGTGAGAGATTACTTTCCAAATTATCCCATAGTGAGAGATTACTTTCCAAATTATCCCATAGTGAGAGATTACTTTCCAAATTATCCCATAGTGAGAGATTACTTTCCAAATTATCCCATAGTGAGAGATTACTTTCCAAATTATCCCATAGTGAGAGATTACTTTCCAAATTATCCCATAGTGAGAGATTACTTTCCAAATTATCCCATAGTGAGAGATTACTTTCCAAATTATCCCATAGTGAGAGATTACTTTCCAAATTATCCCATAGTGAGAGATTACTTTCCAAATTATCCCATAGTGAGAGATTACTTTCCAAATTATCCCATAGTGAGAGAAGTCTTTCCAAATTATCCCATAGTGAGAGATTACTTTCCAAATTATCCCATAGTGAGAGATTACTTTCCAAATTATCCCATAGTGAGAGATTACTTTCCAAATTATCCCATAGTGAGAGATTACTTTCCAAATTATCCCATAGTGAGAGATTACTTTCCAAATTATCCCATAGTGAGAGAAGTCTTTCCAAATTATCCCATAGTGAGAGAAGTCTTTCCAAATTATCCCATAGTGAGAGATTACTTTCCAAATTATCCCATAGTGAGAGAATTCTTTCCAAATTATCCCATAGTGAGAGATTACTTTCCAAATTATCCCATAGTGAGAGATTACTTTCAAAATTACCATGTGAGAGATTACAAACCAAGTTCATTCCATATTGTGAGAGCAATTAATTCCAAAATGCCAATTATGTTTTCGAGAGGGTCGCCCAATGTCAAATTACCAAACTACCCATATCGATTTCCTAAAGATTAAATGTAGATTAGGGACGAAGTACCCCCTTTCGCGTAATAAGGTACAACTGCATTGTATCACCATGTACTTTTTTGAGAACCAAAGGAATAGTATATGGCGTTTACACCATTAACTCTTGAAAGGGATCTAGAAATCGATTTTAATGTAAAATAGACTTCAGCATCGACAAGTTAACCTAGTTAAACTCCGCTAGACAGCTTTTGTAAGCAGTAGAACATAAAATGTAAAGCTATAGGTTTTCATCGGTGCAGAGTGCAGAGAAGTGACTAAGATAAAGTATCATATTACTCACCCGACATTTACAAGAAAGTTCGTTTGGTCAGAGAGTCTACAAAGTCGTTAATTTTTTAATCCTCTCCATATCACGCCAGAAATGTTCATCTTCCTTAAAAATGTTGTACAATGTGGACGATTGCCTTATTCCGTATCTATCGCTGTAAAATTAGAGTTATGAGGCTTGAGACTGAGGCAAAAGTATACTAAGTTTCATTTTAGATTTTTCTTACATGCAGTTGCAGCAACTGTTGCTGGTAAACGTTGGAGTCTGTAAATATTGAGTAGACTAACCGACTGGAAATTATTCTCATCCTAAGTATGTATTTATTATAAGATATGAACTAATTATTTAAAGTCGATATTTTCAGTAAAAAAGAAAGACGCTATTTAAACTAAAAGTAAAAAATGGATCGATGATGATCGATGGAGAGTCAGAGTAACTGCTGAAATAAAAATCAGTAGTTGTACTAACATTATTTTGATAATCTTGACTTAAAAAGCCATAAGTCTATTACATCCTGCTCTGTTTAGCGTAAAATTGCATAATTACAGTTATGACTTCACAAAAAGTATATATCACGACCATGCTTCTCTCCTGTTTCATTTTCAGTGCAGAATGTCAAGTTCCACATCCACTTTCGAATTGTGATTTGGACATTGTTTTATATCCAAGTGAACTGAATGATTATGTTTTCGAACTAATGGCATTCTTTCCACGAACCCTAATTGTAGCTGTAACATTTAAATGGCCCAAATGGAATAACATTATTTACAAAGGAAGGAATGAATGTATATCCGAGTTCGTTGTCAAACACCAAATGAATGCTATAGGTATACGATGGAACTCTAATTCGGATTGCATGAAATTTTCTTTTTTAATTCAAGCAATATACTTAAAAGTATCAAGAATGGCGAAATGTGAGTTGGCACAAAGCTGTTCCATGTATTTAAATAGTATTGATGCCTCAATATATAAAAGAATTTCTGCTGTTGTAAACTTACCATAAAACCGATTATTGTGCCTGTGAAGGTGAGTAGCTATGGTCTCCGGGTACGGCGGGGCAGAAGTAACAACAATGCGTGTCTCAGAGGAAATGGTAATAATTGCTACAGGTCTCGATGCAATATATGAAACTTATTTTAATATAACAATATGCTTAACCTCAAAATAATTTATATGCTTATGTAACAACTTTTCACTTTACCGTACAATGAGACACATCAAGTCTTGCAGATGCAATTTACTATTGGATGGAAATACAAAAAAGTGACCTGTTCTTGAAATAGATACCTTTAATCGACGGAAAGAAATGGGAGTAACTCCAACTGCATTAGCACCTTATATGTTCAACCCGATATATAGAGGTAACTTTTTTAACTCTTCTTAGTTGCATATTGCAACTGTAATATCAATGCATAAAATCAATAAAATTAATTTTAATTAATTTCTGGAAAAATCTGGACGCAAGTTGTTGGAAAGACAATCTCTCTTTTACGTGGCTGCAGCAAGTTATTCAAACCTTTCTGACGAATCATTTTATTTAAAGTCATATTTGAATGTCGAAAAGTTGTTTGCAAAGTAACAAGTCGTATGTTTTAAGTGCTTACTGCATTTGAATTCGATATCCATTACGGATTTGTTACTTCCACTCAGACACGGCAAGCTATTCACCTGACAAGGATGCCAAATGCCTCGACCCATGGGGTTTTGTGAGCTTTGTAATTTAGCATTTATTCTTTTTTGAGACACTAAGTCACAGTATGATAAAAATGATAGTTTTTAACCATTGTTGTAAAATATTTTCCAGGATAAACTTCTTTTGTTATGAAAATTACTGTTTTACATTCCCGCCTAGCAAAAACCCGAAAACCCCATGGGTTTTTGATAATAATGTGAGTCGGCTTTTCACTCAGAAAACCAAAAAACGTGATGTTACAATACACATTTAGTTCTGTCGCTAAGCATAACTACTTTCGTCATACATGATTTTACTAACAAGCACAATTTGAATAACGAATGCTATAATTTTCATTTTTGTTCTTGGAGATATTTATATTGGAGAAAGTTATAAAGAAATGCTACCAAAGCTTTCTGCCTTAAATAATGCATTACATTGAATTCATGAAGCAAATTATTCCACTGCAATGCAAGCAAGCTAATACTATTTATTTTGACAATTACTTTTCAACCTCTTCTTAATTTGGGTTCTACATTCTGTGGTCAAAGCACACTACCACTACCACACATATATATAAGGTATAAACTATAGGAGATATATGAGCAATTCAACAATTATTCTATAGCGCATAAAGTGGTCGCTACTACATTTCGCTAATATGTTGTTTGTCCAAATAGATTGAATTATAGTTATATATAATTGCATTTCGTATTAATAATTGTACAATAACCATATATAATTGTATTTCGTACTAATACATTGAATAATAGCCATATATAAATGTATCTCATACTAATGTATTGAATTATAGTCCTATATAATTGTATTTCATTCTAATATATTGAATGATAGCCATAACAATTGGATTTCGTAATAATGTATTGAATTATAGTTGTTTATAATTGTATTTCGTACTAACATATTGAATTTTGGTAACGTATGTACCAATGGGTTGCTAGAATTGCAGTCATGTGCTTAGATAATTGGCAAACGTTTTTATATTAGACTTTGTAATTGCGAAATGTTAAAATAGCCTGCAAAGTTCCAAGACTGACAGACAATATAAATTTTGGAATTTTGTTTCGCCTCACAATTGAGAATCGACCAAAGCAGATCTTACAAGGCATACAGGAACTTGTGAACTTGTGAAAGATTTTCTTTTCATCGGTTGACCAACTTGCAATACTTGAAATATTATGTTTCCAAGAGTCGATGCACGTAGAGCTGTGTTCGTAACATATGGATGCTGCAAAAACGATGACAATCCAACCAATACTTAACATCACGGCCCATGAAATCAAAATTGTTGTTTTTAAAATGTGCATTTCTCTAATATGGACAATAATCAGGAAATTGATTATGTATATTTGTCGTTTACATAAAAACTGGAAAAGCAAAAGCGGAATATTGTATACATCGTTTAATTGATCAACGAATATTTGAAAATATCTGTAGACTTGTGGCAAAGTCGCCGAATTGCGAAGCATGTCGTAGGTATAGTATTTCATCCTTCCATAGCTATATAAAAATTAATTGCGTACTTTAATATAAATTGGCTATTTGAAATCAATGAACTAGAACTACGGAAAAATCTTTTTCATTAGTTTAGCTTTCAAAATTCAAAACGTAAATTATTTAGCTGAGAAACCGTAAGAGAATTAATTGGAATACTTTATTATACATACAAGATTGTTGAAAATGCAAATTAAACAAATAACTTGCCTTAATTCGTCAAGGAACTCTTTGAGTGAAGTACTGAGAAGTAATCCCCCCGCTAAGTGAAAAAGGGCGTGTGCCATTGCGCTAAATGACCACCAAAAGTGCATCAGAGCCAGCGGAGCAAAATAGTACCAGTAAAACCTATCAGATGGATTCAATGTTGAGGTGATGAATAGCGGATCAGAAGGAAGCACAAGTATCATACTTCCAAGCCCAACGGGAGAAGACACAGCAACTAAATATCCGAATATGAGAAGGGCCTCCACAGCAGACGGTCTATCCTGATATTTCCTTTTAAAATATTTCTCTAAAACAGCAATATTTTTAGTTACATACGTATTATTGAAATTACTAATTTTAGCCAAAAGGAATTTAGTTATAATTAATTAGAAAAACTGGCAAAACTTACTTTTCCAATTACGAAGAGTTACAATGGGAGAATTAATTGCAGTGCAGAGCTCTTTCTCTTTAATAATGGTAACATTAACACATACAATAGGAAGGAAGGTTACTAATACCCAGGCATAGGAAGTGCAGCATGAAACTACATCTCCATAAACTGTTTCATAAACAGCCCTCCCTACATTATAAAACCAATACAAATGAGTATATGCAACGAAAAGATACCACTTTGACAAAATTAGTCTGCTAGTGGCGATTTCAACGTGTTTTTCTTTTTTCTCTGGGCACCAAATAAACGGCACCCCTCCCCAAAAATTTCCCCATGTAAAATATGTTGACAGAAAGTGAAGTTACCATTCTTGCAACCAACGGTGAATTAAAACTCTTCAAAGTTAATGCTACTGTAACTTTTCAGTTCTGTCTACGACATACGTTATTGAAACATAATAAACCAATGCAGCAGTGGGCATAATGAAGTATCGTTGCTAATATATAGTGAAATGAGATTTTGTATTAAAAAAGTCTTTTTAAATTCGATAGAGCAAAACAGCCATAACTGTCTCCTGCTCAAATTGACAGACTAACACACATAAACATTTCCATAAAGCATTGTTGTATTTTATAATATTATTGGATTCCATCCATATTCATATCAGTACAATCACAATTAAATAATGAATTGGATTCTCAAGTCGTGTATAATAAAATGCAATGCTAGTCACTTATATAAATGCATCAATATATTTCTGATACATTTCTCATCCTTTTGTAATTGTATCCATCGATTTCTTCAGCTTGCTATACACCGACAAAAACTATCTTTAGCTTTAGGCATGACCAAAGACTGAAAAATTGCATTATGTTAGCTGTGTGCTATACTTGAAAAAAGCCTTCCTTAGTATTACATTTAGAGAGTTGAAAAGTTCTGTCGACAAAGGAAACATGAAACGTTTTTCTTCGAAGATGCTTATTGATTTTGGTTTACACAAAGTAGTAAACAACTCGCATATATAACACTAATATTGTATTAATGTAAAAGCTAAGTTTTGATTGATTTGGCTACCTTTTTGTTGTAAAAATAATGAATTATGAAAATTACTTTACTACGGTAATTGTAATACTGTAGTTGTAATACTGTACTACAGTACTACAACAGTACTACCACAATTGCTATATATGTCAGCACCAACTAGTACAATATGTAGCTGAATTCGTAGGCAGGCTGACCCTTGATATTTCAGCCAAACGACTAAACTAATGTTGGATTTATAACCATATATATACTAATAAACCATTACAAAACGGCTATATCACAGTAGTGCAACCGTAATATTTTTAATTTATTTAAAAAATTTGAAATAATTTCAAACTATTTAAAAAAAGTTTGAAAATATTTCAAATTATTCAAAAATGTTTGAATTATTTAAATTTATTCAAAAGACGGGTCATCAGCTCAGACTACGACATATAGTTGTCGCTAGTACAGACTGCGACACATACCACAACATACACACACCATCCAATACATAACATACGTATAGTACGAACAGTTTAACCTCCCCCTTTAAGGGGAAGGCGTTACCCAATTTTGCTCATTTACGAACTTGTTCATAAGGAGAACCTATATTTTCATAATGTGAAAACAGATTGTAAAAAAGTTTAACCGTTCTTGAGTTACAGCGCTATCTCACTAACTAACTAACTGACTAACTGACTAACTGACTAACTAACTAACTCACAGACAGACAGCCCAATCGCATACAGTAGTTGCACTACTGAATAAATGTTGGATTTATGGTCATTTGTTTAGATAATAGGAAAGCATTTTTACATTAGGTGTTGTAATCGCGAAATGTCAAAATAGCCTGCAAAGTCTTAAGACTTACAGACAATATAAATTTTGGAATTTTGCTTCGCCTTATAATTGGGAAGCGGCCAAAGTAGAGCTTACAAGATATGCACGATTTTGTGAACCTCTGAAAGATTTTCCTTTCATGGGTTGACAAACTTGCGTTTGAGATATTTCGTCTCCAAGAGTCAATGCATGTAAAGCTGTGTATGTAGGGAAGTGACGTGGTAAAAATGGCGACTAGCCAAGCTATACTCAGTATCATTGCCCATAAAAAGCAAATTGTTATTTTTAAAATGCGCATTTTTCTAATTTGGACAATAATAAAGAAATTGAGAATGTATACTTGTCTTTTACATAAAAACTGGAAAAGCAAAAGCGGAACATTGTATATATCGTTTTCTTGACCCATTATTATTTGAAAATATCTGTAGACTTGTGACAAAGTTGACGGTTTGCTAAGTATGTCGTAGGTACGGTATTTCATTCTTCCATAACTATATAAAAATTAATTGCTTATTTTAATATAAATTGACTATTTGAAATTAATGAACAAGAGCTACGAAAAAATCTAATTAATTGATTACGTTTGCAAACCTTAAACGTAAATAATTTGGCTCGAAGCCGTAAAAGAATTAATAATAAACCATTGCAAAACGGATATAAGACAGTAGCGGAAGCAAAACAAATGTATTTATTCAAAACATTTTGAATTTACTTGAATTTATTCAAAACATTTTGAATTTACTTGAATTTATTCAAAACATTTTGAATTTACTAGAATTTATTCAAAACATTTTGAATTTACTTGAATTTATTCAAAACATTTTGAATTTACTTGAATTTATTCAAAACATTTTGAATTTACTTGAATTTATTCAAAACATTTTGAATTTACTTGAATTTATTCAAAACATTTTGAATTTACATGAATTTATTCAAAACATTTTGAATTTACTTGAATTTATTCAAAGCATTTCGAATTTACTTTAATTTATTCAAAACATTTCGAATTTACCTGAATTTATTCAAAGCATTTCGAATTTACCTGAATTTATTCAAAGCATTTCGAATTTACCTGATTTTATTCAAAGCATTTCGAATTTACCTGAATTTATTCAAAACATTTTGAATTTACTTGAATTTATTCAAAACATTTTGAATTTACTTGAATTTATTCAAAACACTTTGAATTTACTTGAATTTATTGAAAACATTTCGAATTTATTTGAATTTATTGAAAAAATTTCGAATTTATTTGAATTTATTCAAAACATTTCGAATTTATTTGAATTTATTCAAAACATTTCGAATTTATTTGAATTTATTGAAAAAATTTCGAATTTATTTGAATTTATTCAAAACATTTCAAATTTGTTTGAATTTATTCAAAACATTTCGAATTTATTTGAATTTATTCAAAACATTTCGAATTTATTTGAATTTATTCAAAACATTTCGAATTTACTTGAATTTATTCAAAACATTTCGAATTTATTTGAATTTATTCAAAGCATTTCGAATTTACCTGAATTTATTCAAAACATTTCGAATTTATTTGAATTTATTCAAAACGTTTCGAATTTATTTGAATTTATTGAAAAATGACGTGTAGTGGTCACCAGTGCAGACTACGACATATAGTGGCCGCCAGTCAGACTACATCATATAGTGGTCAACACATGACATATGTTTGGACATAAACAAGGTTAAAGGTCACAACGGTGTGACCGATTGACACCATTTTTGAAAGATGACCTACATTTTGTCCCTAGAAGGTCCACTGAAAGTTTCATCAAAATATTTCAAGGCGTTCTTGAGATATGGCATATACTCACTAACTAACTAACAGACAGACAGACAGACAGACATCCCGAAAACATACAGTAGCTTTCCGCTACTGAATAATTGAATACTTTATTACTTCAAATACAAAATTATTAAAAAATTGAAATTTAACACATAACTTACCTTAATTCGTCAAAGAACTGTATGAAAGAAAAATTGGTAAGTACTGCCACCGATACGTGAAAAAAGGCATTTGCCACTCCGCAAAATGCCCACCAAACGTGAATCAGAGCCAGCGGAGCAAAGTAATACCAGTAAAACTCATCAGATGGATTTCGTGTTGAGGTGATGAAAAACGGATCTGAAGGAAGCACAAATATCATACTTCCAAGTCCGACAGGAAACGACACAGCAACTAAATAAACCAAGAAGATCATGGCATCCACAGCACACGGTCTATCTTGATATTTTCTTTTAAAATATTTTCCTGAAACAGCGAGAACTTTAGTTACGTGGGTATTAATGAAATTACTAATTGCTGTTCATGCCCATTTAAGTATAATGACTTAGAAAATGTAGAATGCTATATAGGTAAAAGTAGTTAAACTTACTTTTCCAGTTCCTTAGATTTGTTTGTTATGGTGGAATTAAAAGCAGTGCAGATTTCTTTCAATTTAAAAATGATAATATTAACACTTACAATACAAATGCAGGTGGCTAATGCGTAGACATAAGAGGAGCAGCAGGAAAGTTATTCTTTCTTCAAATAAATTTTGATCTTTACTCTAAAAGAAAATTGTGATGCAGACTGAGCCATAGAAATCATAGATTAATAGATCATCTACACTTAAATGATTTCTTTGTGGTTGAATAAATGTGAACTCTCATTGTTCGTCCTTTGCTTTTGGTGGGATATTGTAAATTATTATGTAGCATTTAACATTTTATAAGATCGGAATATGGCTTACTACTAATATTACAACAAGATGTAGTTAGTATCTGATCTTATAAGAGCTGCTCAGAATTTATTTTGTTTTCAGTCTGAGAGCAATAAATAAATTATTGTTAGTAAATGTTATTTTTAGCAGTTTAGTGTTGCAAATAATTGTTACCTTAAACTCAATTTCCATAGCATTTAAAATAAATGAGTCTTGAAATTCATGTCCCATGACACCAATCTGATCGGATCGGTGTTTTAGCGAACCATAAAGTTACGTCTCTCAAACGCAGAAAAAATTATTTAATTAATTTTGAAAAATTAATATAAAATTACTGTACTCTTCTATGGGGATCTATTGAATGAGTTATCCTTTTCCTAATCATACAGATTATGGTACAATATGCCCTGATTTCAACTATTGAAGTTCCTATTACAAAATGGTATCCGTTTTTGAATAATTAATTTGTAAGAACGCGAGTTATTTAATTCACATAGATAGATACAGTCATATAGCATATTTATATCAAAGTCTATTGAAAAGTAGCTGGTGTAATAAGTAATCGCAGTCCATGCCCTACCATTTACATTTTTTACCAGTTCACAAACGATTTTTGATAATAAATTATGAACACAATTATTGCTATGAAAATCGTATGCATTTAGAGATTATAATTATAATACTATTTTTACTCTGCTTTTCTCTTCTGCATATTACTTATTTAATTACGCCTTCTGAATAAATAAAATAACAACTCAACCCGACAAACCTCTTGCTTTTATTTTCATGTCAGTAGCACAAAGTATCCTAATTTACGAATGAATAAAATATTTTGACTTGAACCACGGCACCTACATTTAATAATACGAGCCGTTCACCCAAAAGCGGCGTTCACCCAAAAGCGGCGTTCACCCAAAAGCACCGTTAATCCAAAAGCACCCTTCACTAAAATGTGGACTGTAAAGCAAATTTTTAAAATTTCAGAAGCAAATCTAGCTAAATTCAAAAACACTGGAAAAGTCAATTAAGATTCAACAGCATTAAGGAATTAAAGTTGTGTCACTTTAGTGCTGGCATGCCATTCTTTATTAGACATGCCTTAACGTAAGAATACACTCCTGGAGATTAATGTGAGATAATAAGATCTGCATGCCAACCTCCCCTACTTTCTCACATTCAAATCCAGAAATCACACAACCCTTTGCAATACAAAAATTATTTTCGGGTCTTTTAACTTGAGAACTTTAGTATGAGTAATTATAGTGAAATTAAGATTCTAATTTAACCCACATGAAATTTTCTGGCCTATTAACTTTAAAATTAATATGAATAATTTTAAAAGCAGTAAATTACTCTTTTGATCAATCCGATAACACTGTTTTTAGAGAGCCAAGGGCTCACTTATGAAACGTGTTGTCTGTCCGTATGTATGTCCCAATATACGACGCGCTAACCTAACATTTTTTGGGTATTTCCCATTATATGACGCACTAAGCTAACTTTTTGGGTATTTCCTACTATATGAAGCAGTACTAACTTTCTGGGTGACAGGATTTTTCCCATTGGAAGACAGTTCCAATTGGAAGACAGTTCCCATTGGAGACTTTTCCAATTGGAAGACAGTTCCCATTGGAGACTTTTCCAATTGGAAGACAGTTCCCATTGGAGACTTTTCCAAATTGGAAGACAGTTTCCATTGGAGACTTTTCCCATTTGAAGACAGTTCCCATTGGAAGACAGTTACCATTGGAAAATTTTCCCATTTGAAGACAGTTACCATTGGAGAATTTTCCCATTTGAAGACAGTTCCCATTGGAGACTTTTCCCATTTGAAGACAGTTCCCATTGGAGAATTTTCCCATTTGAAGACAGTTCTCATTGGAGAATTTTCCCATTTGAAGACAGTTCTTATTGGAGAATTTTCCCATTTGAAGACAATTCCCATTGGAGAATTTTCCCATTTGAAGACAGTTCCCATTGGAGAATTTTCCGATTTGAAGACAGTTCCCATTGGAGAATTTTCCGATTTGAAGACAGTTCCCATTGGAGAATTTTCCGATTTGAAGACAGTTCCCATTGGAGAATTTTCCGATTTGAAGACAGTTCCCATTGGAGAATTTTCCGATTTGAAGACAGTTCCCATTGGAGAATTTTCCGATTTGAAGACAGTTCCCATTGGAGAATTTTCCGATTTGAAGACAGTTCCCATTGGAGAATTTTCCGATTTGAAGACAGTTCCCATTGGAGAATTTTCCGATTTGAAGACAGTTCCCATTGGAGAATTTTCCGATTTGAAGACAGTTCCCATTGGAGAATTTTCCCATTACCGACTGTTCCCATTTCGACTTTTCCAATAGCGACTTTGCCTATCACAAACTTTTCCCATTACGACTTTTCTTATAGACTCATCCTATTACCGGCTTTTCCAGTCGCGACTTTTCCCATCACTACTAACTACTATTGTGCAGAGTATTGTAGTTTGAGTTTGTATTTGTTGAAACCACGGGTTATGACCAAAGAAATGTCCTAAGGTGATATGGAAGCATTTTCTGATTGGGTTTATTTTCGTCATTTTGAAGTTACCCCATTGGTACATTCGCATTTATCAAAAATAGCTTTCCTCTGTGGGTGATTTTATACAATCATTTACCAAGTTTCTGAAGTTTCCACGACAATCGACCTTACGTAACCTAACCTTTCCAACTCGTCTTGGGTAAATATTAAATGCAAACTCTGTACAGTGGTAGTCTGTGAAACATAGCATTGTGGTGTGAACAGTCGAGACGGAAAACTCAGTAATGGGAAAAGTCTTCGATTGTGAGGAAACAGTCCCATGGAATAAGTCGTAATGGAAAAGTCTGTTTTAGATAGATAAAGTCGTAATGGGAAAAGTATGTGACAGGAAAAGTCGCGATTGGAATAGTCGTAATGGAAACAGCCGGTAATGGGGAAAGTCTGCAAAGGGAACTGTCTTCCAATGGGTAATCAAATGGGTAATCAAATTTTTGGGTATTTCCCATAATGTGGAGCGCTAAGCTAACGTTTTTGGTCACTACACTTGCGGGAGGCGCAAAGCTTTAAAGGTGTTTTAACCTTAACTTTTTGTTGACATGGCTAAATTAATATTTTTCAGTTTCCTTTACAAATATTATTTGGCCATGTTCAATATTTTTGATTTTGTATTAAAAATAATAGATTGTTTTTCCTTTCTACGACAAAAGTTTAAAGTTAAACAAAATCTAAAGCTTTCAGTTTATGTTTGATGCCCTCAATTTTACATATTTATGCAGTTAAATAGCACCCAAAACCAAGTGAATTTCAACAATAAAACTGCATTGCATTATTTATGCGCCATCTATCAAAACTGAATTCCATTAATATATGAGCCATCAATCCTCTCATGTGAATCATTACAACATGATGTAATGACGTCACTCGGCGACACCGACGACAGATTACGCCTGTTAGAAAGAGTAATGTAATATGTAATACCAATACACCTAGTTCTCAAATACTCTCAAATACTCTGCTGCTACTCATCGTCTTCATGATGCACACTCATCCAAATTACATGAAGACAATTGTTGACGTACTTTACATCTACACATGCATTCATCTGTTATTTTCATCGAGCCATCGGATCCGCTCCGACCTTATTTCCAAGATCCGATCCGATCTTGCTCATCTAGAATATTTCCACGATCCGATCCGATCTTGTCAATCTAGAAAACCACAATCCGATCCGATCTTGTCCATCTATAAAATTTCCACGATCCGATCCGATCTTGTCCATCTATAAAATTTCCACTATCCGATCTTGTCCATCTATAAAATTTCCACTATCCGATCTTGTCCATCTATAAAATTTCCACTATCCGATCTTGTCCATCTATAAAATTTCCACGATCCGATCCGATCTTGTCCATCTATAAAATTTCCACTATCCGATCCGATCTTGTCAATCTAGAAAACCACAATCCGATCCGATCTTGTCCATCTATAAAATTTCCACGATCCGATCCGATCTTGTCCATCTATAAAATTTCCACGATCCGATCCGATCTTGTCCATCTATAAAATTTCCACTATCCGATCTTGTCCATCTATAAAATTTCCACTATCCGATCTTGTCCATCTATAAAATTTCCACTATCCGATCTTGTCCATCTATAAAATTTCCACTATCCGATCTTGTCCATCTATAAAATTTCCACTATCCGATCTTGTCCATCTATAAAATTTCCACGATCCGATCCGATCTTGTCCATCTATAAAATTTCCACTATCCGATCCGATCTTGTCAATCTAGAAAACCACAATCCGATCCGATCTTGTCCATCTATAAAATTTCCACGATCCGATCCGATCTTGTCCATCTATAAAATTTCCACTATCCGATCTTGTCCATCTATAAAATTTCCACTATCCGATCTTGTCCATCTATAAAATTTCCACTATCCGATCTTGTCCATCTATAAAATTTCCACTATCCGATCTTGTCCATCTATAAAATTTCCACTATCCGATCTTGTCCATCTATAAAATTTCCACTATCCGATCTTGTCCATCTATAAAATTTCCACTATCCGATCTTGTCCATCTATAAAATTTCCACTATCCGATCTTGTCCATCTATAAAATTTCCACTATCCGATCTTGTCCATCTATAAAATTTCCACGATCCGATCCGATCTTGTCCATCTATAAAATTTCCACTATCCGATCCGATCTTGTCCATCTACAAAATTTCCACGATCCGATCCTATCTTGTCTGCCCAAGAAATGCTAACGATCCTATCCCTATCCGAACTGGGCTCATTGTCGCATCGAGATCGTATCGTGTTTTGCGATCCCCCAAGTTTTATGTGTACATTACTTTGAGTTTCTCTTGGACTATGATTTTATGATATTTACTTGCTATTCGTTCGTGTAGCGAATTGAACCGAACAGCTTTTTAGTTATTCAGAATAGCTCAATGCGATACGATGCGATTTTAATACAACAATATGCCCAATATTGAAATAATCTATATGCTACATTGTGTAAGGATTTTCTACTATTACAGTGTAATCACTAGTAATCAGACACATCAAGTCTAGCATATGCAATTTACCTTGGATAGAAATACAGAAAACGTGTCCTGTTCTTCAAATGGATACTTTTAATCGCCAGAAGGAAATGGGAGTAACTCTAACTGCATTAGCAGCTTATATGTTGAACCCGATACATAGAGATAACTTTTTTAACTCGTCTTAGTTGCATAATGCAACTGCAATATCAATATATAAAATCAATAAAATTAATTTTAATTAATTTCAGGGAAGAATTTATCAACTGAAGAAACGGAATCTGGACGCAAGTTCTTGGAAAGATAATCACCTTTTCATTTGGCTGCAGAAATTTATTCAAACCTTTCTGACGAATTATTTTATTCAAAATAATATTTGAATGAAGAAATGATAATTGTTCGCAAAGTAAAACGTCGTATATTTTAAGTGCTTTTGAGTTCAATATCCATTACGGACTTTGTAACTTCCACCCCGCCCACGCGAAAACCGAGCTGGATGTTTATTCAAAAAACCAAAAAATGTGATCTTACAAAATATTTAATTCTGTCGCTAAGCATAATTATTTTCGTCACACATGATTTTACTAATAAGCACAATTTGAATAACGAATGCAATAATTTTCATTTTTGTTCTTGGATATATTTATATTGAAGTGAGTTATAAAGAAATGCTACCAAACCTTATTGTCTTATATAATGCATTACGTTAAATTCAAGAAGCAAATTATTCCACCTGCAATGCAAGCAGGCAAATCCTATTTATTTTGACAATTACTTTTTCCACCTCTAAGTGGTTCTGCATTCTGTGGTCAAAGTACCCTACCACTACCACACATATATAAATAAAAACTATAGGAGATATATAAGCAATTCAACAATTACTCTATTGCGTATAAACTGGATTTTTCGTGCATTACACTTCGCTAATATGTATTTTGTATACATAGATTGAATTATAGTCATATGTAATTGTTTTTCGTACTAATATATTGAATTACAGCCATATATAATTATATTTCGTAGTTAATAAATTGAATTATAGCCATGTATAATTATATTACGTAGTTAATAAATTGAATTATAGCCATATATAATTATATTTCGTAATTAACAAATTGAATTATAGCCATATATATCTTCATTTCCTGTTAATGTATTGAATTATAGCGATATATAATTATATTTCATAGTTAATAAATTGAATTACAACCAAATATTTGTATTTTCTATTAATGTTTTGAATTATATAGCCATATATAACTATATTTCGTAGCTAATACATTGAATTATAGCCATGCATAATAATATTTCGTAGTTAATAAATTGAACTGCAGCCATATATAATTATATTTTGTAGTTAATAAATTGAATTATAGCCATATACAATAACATTTTGTAGTTAATAAATTGAATTATAGCCATATATATTTGTATTTCCTACTAATATATTGAATGATAGTCCTGTAAAATTGTATTTTGTTATATTGAATTATAGTCATATATATTTGTATTTGGTACTAATGTATTGAATTATAGTAATATATAATTATATTTCGTACTAATATAGTGAATTACATTAATAGATAATTATATTTCGTACTACTGTATTGAATTACAGTAACATATAATTATGTTCCGTACTAATATATTGAATTACAGCCATATATGTACTAATTGGTTGCTGGAATTAAAGACATATGTTTAGATAATTGATAAACGGTTTTATATTAGACTTTGTAATTCCGAAATGTTAAAATTGCCTGCAAAGTTCCAAGGCTGACAGACAATATAAATTTTGGAATTTTGTTTCGCCTCACAATTGAAAATCGACCAAAGTAGATCTTGCAAGGCATACAGGAACTTGTGAACTTGTGAAAGATTTTCTTTTCATGGGTTGACCAACTTGAATTACTGGAGATATTATGTCTCCAAGAGTCGATGCACGTAAAGCTGTGTTCGTAAAAGATTGATGCTGTAAAAATGATGATAGTCCAACCAATACTTAACATGATATCCCACACAATAAAAATTGTTGCTTTAAAAATGTGCATTTTTCTAATATGGACAATAATGAGGAAATTGATTATGTATGCTTGTCTTTTACATGCAAACTGGAAAAGCAAAAGCAGAAGATTGTATAGATCGTTTAATCGATCAACGATTATTTGCAAACATGTGTATACTTGCGGCAAAGTCTCCGACTTGCGAACCATGTCGTAGGCACGGTATTTCATCCTTCCATATCTATATAAAAATTAATTGCGTACTTTAATATAAATTGACTATTTGAAATTAATGAACTAGAACTACATAAAAATCTTTTTCATTGGTTAGATTTACAAATCTCAAAATGTATATTATTTGGCAGAAGACCATAAGAAACTTTATAATATAATAATACTTTATTACCAATACAAGGTTATTCAAAATTCAAATTAAACAAATGACTTGCCTTAATTCGTCAAAGCACTCTTTGAGGGAAGTACTGAGAAGGAATCCCCCGCTAAGTGAAAAAGGCCGTTTGCCATTGCGCAAATTGACCACCAAACGTGCATCAGAGCCAGCGGAGCAAAGTAATACCAGTAGAACTTATCAGTTGGATTTAATGTTGAGGAGATGAAAAGCGGATCTGAAGGAATCACAAATATCATAATTCCAAGCGCAACGGGAAAACAGACAGCAACTAAATATCCCAATATGAGAAGGGCCTCCACAAAAGACGGCCTGTCCTGGCATTTTCTTTTAAAGTACTTCCCTAAAGCAGCATTATTTTTAGTTACTTACGTATTATTGAAATTACTAATTACTGTTCAAAAGAATTTAGTTATAATAACTTAGTGCAAAACTTACTTCTCCAATTACGAAGAGTTACAGTGGTGGAATTAAGAACAGTGCAGAGTTCTTTCGTTTTAAAAATGGTAACATTAACACATATAATAGGAAGGAAGATTGCTAATACCCAGGCATAGGAGGTGCAGCATGAAACTACATCTCCATTAATAGTTTCATAAATAGCCCTCCCTACATTATAGATCCAAAATAAATAGGTATAAACAACGAAAAGATACCACTTTGACAAAAGTAGTCTGCTAGTGGCAATTTCAACGTATTTTGCTGTTTCCTTTGGGCACCAAATGAACGGTACTCCTCCCCAAAAGTTTCCCCATGTAAAATACCAAGAAAATATGTTGACAGAAAGTGAAGTTACCATTCTTGCAACCAACTTTGAATTAAAACTCTTCAAAGTTAATGCTACTGCGGCTTTTCAGTTCTGTCTTTGACGTACGTTATTGAAACATAATAAACCAATGCAGCAGTGGGCATAATTAAGTATCGTTGTTAATTTATGGTAAATTGAGATTTTTTGTTTAAAGCTTTTTTAAGTTCGACAAAGCAAAAGAAGTTAACAAATGGATGAAATCCTACATAATGGTGGATAATGTAGGAAAAGTCATAGTTCGCCATAACTGTCTCCCGAGTTCTAGTCCAAATTGATAGACTAACTGACATAACACATAGCATTTGCATAAAGTACTTTATTTAATAATAATGGATTATTGGATTTCACCCATATTCATATCAATATAATATCCAATTAACCAATAAATTTGATTGTCAAATCGTGTATAATGAAACGCGATGCTATAGTCACCTATATAAATGCCTGTCAATATATTTCCTATACATTACTCATCCTTTCGCTATTATATTTATTGATTGCTTTTCACCTTGCTATACACCGACAAAAGTATTTTTAAGCATGGTCAAAGACTTAAAAACTGTAATGTATGTTAACTGTGTAATACTTTTAAAAAACCTTGCTGCGTATTACATTTATTATAGAATTGAAAAGTATTGAGTGCTTTGGATTGCCTTTTCAGAATAAAAATAATAAAATACTTGACTAGAGCAGCAATACTACTATATTCCTATATATGCCAGCACCAACTAGTGGAATTTGTCAGGCATGTATGCCTACCATAGGCTGACGGACACTACTTTTCATTACTTTTGTTGCATTATTTTTTATTCTAAACCAATAGTTAAAGTTAAAGTTCGGCTTTATAGTAAACTAATTGGCCCTCAGAAACCCACGGCTCCTGTTCAGATGGTAGTGGACATGCATATTTGAATTTGATATGCATTTGATGTGCATTTACTGTAATCAAACTTTCAAATCTGAGTTTTTCTAATTATCCACCCTCCTCCTCCTCCACCCTCCTCATCTTCCATCCTCCTCCACCCTCCTCACGCTCCCTCCTCCTCCACTCTCCTCATCCTCCTTCACCCTTCTCCTCCACCCTCCTCATGCTCTTTGCTCCTCCACCCTTCTCATTCTCCATCCCCCTCCACCCTCCTCAGGCTCCCTCCTCATCATCCTCCATCCTCCTCCACCTTCCTCATGCTCCATCCTCCTCTACCCTCCTCATGCTCCCTCCTCCTCCACCCTCCTCATGCTCCCTCCTCCTCCACCCTCCTCATGCTCCCTCTTCATCCACCCTTCTCATCCTCCATCCTCCTCCACCCTCCTCATGTTCCCTCCTCCTCCACCCTCCTCTTCCACCCTCCTCCTCCACCCTTCTCATCCTCCATCCTCCTCCACCCTCCTCATGCTCCCTCCTCATCCACCCTTCTCATCCACCCTCCTCCTCCACCCTCCTCATCCTCCATCCTCCTCCACCCTTATCATGCGCCCTCCTCCTCCACCCTATTTCTCCACCCTCCTTCTCCACCCTCCTCATCTTCCTACCTCCGCCATCCTCCTCCTTCCTCTACTCCTCCCCCTTCCCCTCCTTCCTCTACTCCTTCTCCCCCTCATGCCACCTCTGACTTACTTCAAGAACATAAGGTATTTCTTCCTAAAGTTATTAAATTTGGTAATACTGTTATGCAAGGTTCGTGGATTTAGTATTATTGGAGTGTGATGTAAGCCATTTCCGTGCCTTTTAAAATAAATGCTCTTTTGGAATTTGCCTAAGGGAGCATACATATACTACTAGGACTTCTTTTCGGAGATTTTTGACCCCGCCTCACCACTTTGAGGAAACTGAGGACAATCCATGACTCCCCTCCCTCGAAGACCTCAAAATGAAAAAAACGCCAGCTATGAATAACTAATTGAAGTACGGCCTAACTGAAAGAGCGTAAAGTAAAGCGAGTGTTTGCGGCTAACGGTTCCTAGTAAAAATTTGAAATAAATAATGAAATAGTGAAGTAAAAACAACCCGGATATCTAACGCTACATTGGGATTTTTTTCCCGTTTAATTCTTTGTGTTACATGCAAAAATAATGTAACAAACACTTGGTTAGACCCCCCCCCTCTTTGTGAGGATTTTGGTGAAGACTTTTCGGGTACTCCCCTAAAAATGGGTCCTCGTAATTTATGTACGCTTTCTAATGTAATTCATGTACTCCAGGCAGTCCATTATATCAATCCAGTATGTTTACCAATCACACGTCTATAAGCTGCTATATGTGCCTAAAGTCAATTTTGCGCTAAATTGAATGTCATACTACAGTTGTGTAGGAACAGTAGGAAGCAAACTACGTAGTGAAATGTATATGCACAGTTTTCCAACACCCTACAGAGACATTATCCGACACGACTTTTGATTTCCAATTATTCTACAGAAGACTCCGACAATATTATGTCCTAGTTTTGAAAAGAAGTGGCTAGGTTTTCTCAACAGTTAAAACATTAGAGTAGTAGTACCACAAAATTTCAATATTAAAAAGTTTTTCTTATCAAATATGAAAAATAAACATTCTGTGAAGCATCCGATCTCACTTCAAAGCTGCGCGGAAATATGTAATACTTAACTGTCCTCATTTTATGCAGCTATTTTTTATGAGAAAATATATTCATTGATCAAAAAATATTTAGTAGACAGTCATGAATACGTAATGCAAACAAATAAAAACGTAATAATGTGTTGAATCCATCACTGCTCAAACCTTACGATCCTGAAAATATTTATATATTTTTATTATTATTTTTTAAATTTTATTGCTAATATTTATTTATAAATATTAGCAGACTAACTATGCACTAAATATGCATTGCAGTTTTGGATACTTGAAAAGTGTCGGATATATAATAATCGGTAATCGGCTAACCGCTGCCACATAATGTTTGAATTGGTTTGGCGGCTTCTAGGAATGAAGTTCAGTCAGTCCTGACGTGGAATAATAATATAATAAAATATTTATTTTATCGATCAACTGTGTCTCCCTGTACTAAATTCATTGATTCCAATTTTTACTTCGATTGTTAATGTAATTGTGGCTGCTTATGTGTAGGATTCAGTAAATACTTTTAATTCTAACAGCTTTCTTCACTGAATTGAGTGAAATGGTAATTCAAAACATCTGATAAATACTGTACTTCTATCTGGCCACCTAGACAGAAAAAAATATTTATAAATATGTAGATAAATGAAAATGTAAATCTGAATATGTTTCCAAAATATTTAAAAATTTTAGATTTCTTGAATATTGAAGTATGGAAGAAAATATTTCTCCAGATGTCCACGATCAGGTTTCCGGAAACAACCACAATTATGTGGAAAATGAGGACATTGAATTTGTGAAAAGGGAACATGCATTACTGAATGTGGTGGTAAGTTTTTTGAATGAAATTGCAAATATTCTTTTACCTAAAGAAACCTAAATGTTGACTGATTTCATTAACTAGGTTTTGGACAGTATTAGTCGATATTTGCAATACCAAGACATCCGGAGATTTCGTCTTGTGTGTCAGAGGTGGAACGAAGTCTTTGAAACGGTGACTTGGAAATTATCCAAGATCAAAATTAAACATAAAATCCAACAAACGCCCATATTTCTCATTACCAGAGAAGCATTTGAGGAAGAGGATAAAAAGTTAATACAAGATTTTAATAGTACATTCCCATTTCCAGAACTTCCCTCAAATGAAATTGTGTTTGAAGGAGTGATTGATCATTCGTTACTGGATTATTTTTGGAAAGAACGAGGTTCGACTCAGTTGACAAAAGTTTATTTTCGAGATGTTTTCGACCAATCAAACAAGTTCATCGATTTAAGTCCTTACGTGACCCAAAATTTGACAACGTTACATATCAGACATGCACATGCGATATCCCAGATAATAATTTCTTTGAATGCGCTACCAAACATTCAAAACTTTTGTGTGGACTATTGTCATGTTATCTTAAATGGCAAAATTGCTCCAAAAGAATTAACCATACTAGAAAGGAATAGTGTGACCTACAAAGGAATGAAATTTGATTTTCTAAATATTTATGAAAACGCTACTCGAAAAATATTAATTAACGATTTCGTGGACTTTTCAAAATTAAAGAAACTGTGCCTAAGAGGAAATATTTGGAGACTAGACGTTCGCAGTGGTGCCTCACATTTCCAAAATCTTGATATTTCTCAAGTAGAGGTAGTCGGGTTGACTAATAGTCAATGGACAACTAACCGTTTAAATATCAGGGACAATATTTACATTGGAAACAAGATGGAATTGAAATTGTTTTCCATTGTTGATTTTAACACTGTTAATCTTCGATCTCTGCCGACGCAAATTGCAAAAATGTCGATTTCCTATTATAATCAGCTGATTGTTCCACAGTTTTTTGTGTATCCAAAATTAAAATACTTGTCGCTTGAAATACACAATAACTTCGAGTTTCCAATATTGAACTTCACGAATTGTACTTCATTGGTCGATTTTCAACTAAAATATCGATACGGACTTTATAACAAGGATTTCAAACGAATTATATTTCCAAACTCTATTAAACGAGTGAAATTGTGCAATATTGAGCTACCTCCAGAAGGAGATTATCCTTATTGGCAATTAGATACACTTATTTTACGTAAATGCTCTCTCCCATTTGCGGAAAAGTTGCTCAAACATGTTAGCTCTGTAAAACTGGCATTACAGCTTTCCACTATGACACCAGAAGATGAAATATCTATTTTGAATCTTTGGAAAAACAGTAATATTCGTGCACTCGCTTTTGGATCAAATTCATATAATTCAAACATTCCTAGACATTCTGATGAATTGCTTAAAAATGTTGATAAGTCGGGAACTCACTTTTTACTTAGCAAAGCCAATACTGGAAAGGGAAAATCCATACATAGTTATATTTTTAGATATATGTGCACTCTTAGTCCTCACGAACAAGACTTGAAAAACAAAATTCAATTCGGTTAGCATGAAATGTTGTTAAAAGCCTTTATTGTGAAGAACTCGTAAATTCAACAAAATAGTCAAATTATTCGTTCCAAGATTTATCTAAAATCGGGCTTTGAAATAACTTGTAATTTGTTTATTGAGCTTCCTATTTTCCATCTTTCTTTTTACAAATTCATTAACTGTTTTTGTTAATTTGCATCCTCTTTTATAATTTTTCATATGTAATAACCCACGTAAAGACATCGATTCCCAAGGTTATGTTATTATATTTAGAATTGGTTTAATATTGAAATGTGGTTATTGATCCCTATGTATTTATGTTTGGCCATGCTAGATTTTCAAGAAATTAATTTAATAATTTATGGCCTGATTTGATAATTGTGTGATTTAATTATTAGATGTCTGATTTAACTATTAGATGTCTGATTTAACTATTAGATGTCTGATTTAACTATTAGATGTCTGATTTAACTATTAGATGTCTGATTTAACTATTAGATGTCTGATTTAACTATTAGATGTCTGATTTAACTATTAGATGTCTGATTTAACTATTAGATGTCTGATTTAACTATTAGATGTCTGATTTAACTATTAGATGTCTGATTTAACTATTAGATGTCTGATTTAACTATTAGATGTCTGATTTAACTATTAGATGTCTGATTTAACTATTAGATGTCTGATTTAACTATTAGATATCAGATTTAACTATTGAATGTCTGATTTAACTATTAGATATCAGATTTAACTATTGAATGTCTGATTTAATTATTAAATGTTTATTTTAGTATAGTATATTTGCCAAAGTTCATGTGCTTTATTTTTGTTACTTGAAATTTAATTTAATAAAAGCACCATCAACACATTTGTGTTCAATATAGTGAATCAATGAATTTTATTTGTGTTCTTCAGGGAATAAGTCTTCCTTCCAATCCCTAAGTTGGACAGATGGAGTACGTCCCTATCTAACCTACCTTGCTTGGCCTTTAATTGGAATACTTGACCCTGATACCTACCTTTCTCTTTGTTTTTTGAGATATATTACTGATATTTCTAATACCGTGCACATATTTGTAAACAATATTATACCTTGTGGGACAAAATGCCATATAGGGATCTGGGGATCTCGTGCACTAACAGTGTAAGAGTGAACAATTAAATCAACCAGAAAACTGACACTATATACCCAGTTTTCATTTAAAATGTCCTTACATGGATTTTACATAAATTATTGCTATTACGTATTTATTGATATTATTGTTTTCGACATGCTTCTAATGCACGTGTATGAGCGGGTTAACACATACATATATACAAATTAGAAGCATGTAGCAAATTTTAGCTCCATGTGCCCTATGCTGAGAAACTTTTGAACCACATTGTAGTTATAAATGGCTTAATTTCACTTTCTCCTGATTTATATTCCCTATCTCATTTATTAATCCACATTTACCCTTTGACAATGGCTTTTCAAAAACTCTCCTTGATTTTTCAGTCAATTTCTCTGAAGCAAACTACAAATACCCAGAAGAATTTTTCATTTTATATCTAATACTAATACATACGTTGTTATTAGCAATAATAAAACACTGCTGCTACTGCTGCCGATGCTGTTACAATTAGTAATACATACATTGTGCCCTTCAATAACTTAATAAGGTGTTTTAATAATACATAAAAGTTTTATTTCCATATAAAAATGAAAAGCGTTTCAATATTACAATTAATTTGAGAGTAAGTTTATTTATGGTCGAAAGTGTGATTTCAAATACATCGATTTTCTTCATTTCACATTGGATATTTTAGCCGTATTTTGTGCGGCTATATTTTCGTACGCCTTAATAGTACTTCGTATCTATGCGTTTGAGGATCACTGGACCTCGTAAGGAAAAAACGTGCCACATATTAAAAAATATTTCGAGAATAAAAATGTGACATTTTGTAACACATTTTTTATTTAAAATATTTACTAACACATTTTTTATTTAAAATATTTACTAAAACATTTTTTATTTAAAATATTTACTAACACATTTTTTATTTAAAATATTTACTAACATTTTTTATTTAAAATATTTACTAACACATTTTTTATTTAAAATATTTACTAACACATTTTTTATTAAAAAATATTTTGGCATAAAAAATGTTTAGCACATCTTTTGGCCTTTTAGGGTGTCACATGTCATTAAAAATGTAGAAAATCAACCTTTTAAGAAATTAAACTGGCCATGTGACTTGAATAGGATTTGACAATTTTCAAGCGAGTTAATTATTTTATCAAAAAGCTTTCTTAAGCAAAAAAAGTTACGCTGTTTATTCCACTCTCTATTTTACTAAGGTTTTTTTAGAAATTTTTTTTGCATGTTAGAACACATTTTAGAGTATTTTAAACGTAATAAATACTTATTTAGCTGCTTTTAGCACACATTTCGTCATTTTTAAGAACGACCAACATTAATTATCAATTTGGGGGATGATATTGATAGCTTCTGCTTTTTGGACCCCGATAGGGGAATTTATTATTTGTTACTCGGCTCTCGAAGTTCCTTCAGTCGCTGCTTTCTTGCTGCATTTCTAACGGCGGCAATGGCTGCTGCAGCTCGAACTGTTTCAGCCTAGAAATGACATTTAAAACGCTAGTTACTTACAAGCCACTACCAAAATATCAAATCAGTAAAAATATAAGGAAGCGTAAATGTACTACGAGGACTTTAAAACAATGATTTTTGAACCCCCTACTCCCATTGAAAGCCGTTTCGCAGTATTTAGTCATATTGGATCATATTGAGTGAGGCCATTTTGGGTACCCCCTAAAAGGGTGTCCTCGTAGTATGTGTACGCTCCCTAAGTATAGTAATTCACCGGAATCTCTCTGCTGCGAGTTACCAGTGATGAAATTGCCGCTTCGCTGTCCGTATCCTAAGGAATTGGAAATGGGGGATAGTATTTAGTAGGAGTTTACGAAAACCATTTAAAATTGTATTACAAAGCTGCATAATGCAAAGGTAACAAATGTTTAGCAAACCTTGTCCAAAGCTACAACATTTGCCGAAGTCTTCAAACTGTAATTGAATCTTTGAAGGTTGACAGATTTGTTTAGTTCCACAGAAAGTTGCTGTCCGAGGTCAAAATGTATATTGGCAGGATTTTTTGAACCAAAGTAAGGTTCGTTAACACAAATAAATTGAACACCGGAATGCTCGAGGTGGGATTCGGAAAGAATGTATCCCTTATATGGGATACATTCTTTCCGAATATATTCGGATTTGCGAAATGTGGGTACTGTTTACTACCAACACACGATGAAGTAACCGACGGATTTTGGTCAGAATTGTAAGCTTGGGAATAAATCAAATCGCGATTTCTCATATCTTCTTGCGCTAAGGAGAATCAAGGATGCCGAACTAGGGTTTTGGGGTTTTGGGGTTTTTGAGTAAAAATCCGACCCACTTTTTTATCAAAAACCCATGGGTTTTGGGGGTTTTGCAATGCAGGAATGTAAAACACACCGTAATTTTCTTAACAAATTACAGTTTATCCTGCAAAATATTAACATACTTGGCAATAATAGTTAAAAGCTGTCATCCTTCACCACATTGTAACTTTTTTACTCAAAAAAGAATAAATAATAAGCCATACACACAAAATTATTTTGGTTTACCAAAAACCCAAAAAACCCCAAAACCCATGGGCCGAGGGTTTTGCATTCTTGATGAGAATACCCATCAAACACGCATTTGGAGGGGATACGGAGGCACGTACCTCCCAAAATTTCAGAAAAGAAGCATTTTTTCATTAACTGTGCCTCCTTCCCCTTGATCACACTTTTAGATACGTAGTTGACCAGGGGTGACCATATTTTGTGACCCAAAGAATGGGACACTGACACAAAAACTGGGGGCGGAATAACCTGGGTCTTAATTAAGAGAACTGTTAGATAGTGTTATAAGAAGAAAAGACTTAGGAAACTTTTCCTGTTTTTCAATATATAAAGGGGAAAATATACGACGAATGTGCAAATTGAAATTGCGGGCCAAACAGGACAATTTCGTTAAAATCGCGATCTTTTGGGACGCCTCCTGAAAAGCGGGACGGATGGTCACACTGATAATAACAGAAAATTCCTATTCAGCACAACTTGTAGAAATATTCGACAATTTCCGTTTTTCATTCTGACCGTCTTGGTCTGGTGCACTCTTCACTTCTGTATTGACAGATACTGCTGAAGCCGACTTCGGAGGAAAGTAATTCGAATAATATTCTCGGGTCCTGTTCAATCTCAGAGGATTTATGATGGCCCTTTTTATCTCTGTTTCAAAGTATGGGCAGTTTCCTGGAGATTTCCGTCTAGAACCAGATTCTCGACACACCATCGTATAACATTTAGAAAAGTCAAAATTGCAAACAATTGTGTCTTCTGGGGTCGGGTCAACCAATTCCTCTGGTATTTTCTTCTCAGTATTTTTTAATGGTTTGCAGCTTTCATCAGCCTCTGTGGATTTCGGAGATTTGGCACAATCTTCGTCTCCGGGAACAATATCTCTTGCATTTAAGGACAGAGGCTCCTGAAATCCCGGATTAAGTTCAGTTTTCTGACCTATTTCTCGACTCTGTATTACTTTTGTACTATTCTCACTTTGTGCAGTACCCACTTTATTAATCAAATGCAACACCCCCTCCTTGGCAACTTCATTTTCCACTATAGCCAAAGCAGAAGCATGCGCTAACCAAAAACCCTAAGAAAAAATTAAAATTTTACAATTATTATACATTCTGTCGGTTACCTAAGTTTAAGACTTCATGTAGCTCTTTGACTTTTTGTTTGGTTACACTTATGGCCAATACATTTGTTAGATATTATTTTAAAGATTTTTTAGATACAAAATTGTTTACTTCATTTGTGGTTTCCAGTAATTCTGGATTATGAGTTTCATTGTCCCATTCTTTGTGTGATTTTTCTTTATTTTCCAATAAAATCTCTTTTGATATGTCATGTTCTGCACCAGAATAGCTATCTGCATTAATTCTTTCTTCAATGCTTTCTGGGTTTGAAAGCCATTTTAATGAAGATTCTTTGTTCGAGCATTCTTCTGAGGTTTTCTGGATTTTGTCCTTCAACAATAGCCTTGTGTCATTTTTTGATGTAGTCATTTGGTAATGACTGTTTGTGTAGCACTCCTCCGTCAAAAATTGGGAAGGTACGCTTATTTCAAAAGGAAGTCCAAGAACATGGGTCACCGTCGCCGTCTTTTTGCTTTCCAACTAGAATTGCAAATATAATAAAAAATGGTACTGTAAATTAAGGAAAATGTTAATGCCTGATATTTTAAAATAAGCTCAAATCAGCAAAATTGACTACGAGATGGAAATAGTATATGTGCATTTCTTACTTTGTCATCAGAACGCCCTTTAGATGCATCGTTATCAGTAATAAAATGGGTAGTACCATCTGGTCCATAAACAACTGTAATTGTTACATTTTGGTCATCATTGCCTGATTCACAATCATCTAACTCCACATTCAACGTATTGATTGCTCCGGCGATGCTATCCGCTATCTAAAAATATGATAAATCGGCACAGGAATTATTAAATGGTAGAAATAAAAAGAAAATTAATTAATTGTCTAGGGTACAGATACTATTAAAATTGATGTGTTAGATTTTAAGGATTCAGAAATAGATGTGTTAGCGGTAATCAGAAAAATTAGATATGAATGGAAATGCCTATTAGGTTTTTACGGAAATTCCTAAGCTTTTGCGAAAATTTCTAGGTTTTTATGGAAATTCCTAGACTTTTACTGAAATTCCCAGACTTTTGCGGAAATTCCTAGGCTTTTACGGAAATTCTTAGGTTTTTACGGAAATTCCTAGGCTTTTACGAAAATACCTAGGCTTTAACGGAAATGCCTAGGCATTTTCTAAAGCCTACTTTCCCTTACTGTCTCGGCTAAAACGATTTAGGTGGGCACTTCTTAGGCTTTCTTCTTCATGTCTAGACATTTCCGTTAAAGCCTATTTTCCCTTATTACCGCTAACAAATTAAAATGTCATTAGTATTTTTTTAACTGAAGGCAAATAACACTTGTACACTTTATATACTTTTTCTTCATACTTGCTGGAAATTTTTAAGGCTTCACCATATCCGGTTTAAGAAGAATGAATTTCATTTACCTCCGAATCGCTTTTATTTAGTTGAAGGCTTTTGTTTGCACTAGTTTCCTTTTCAATATTGTCGGTGTTACTTGTTTCGAGGACTTGCAATCCATCTGTCCCTTGGCATTCTATAACAATTCACTCTACTACAGCGAGGTTCCCTAGGTAGTATCCATGGCACTTACAATGTATAAAAGGAAATATCATGATATGCATGTACGTGTATATTTTGATTTCCCGCGTCAAGCAAATACGCGCAATTTATATACACATGTACTTCCTTATACACTGTAAGTGCCATGGATACTACCTAGGGAACCTCACTGTAGTTTATTTCCTTTTACAATTCCTTTTTGGGATTACATATTTACAGTGTGCACAACATAATTTTCACCTGTTGAATGACGTTTGAAGTCGTTCTTTGGCATTGCTGACTTTTTTGCAATAGCTGGGAATTTTTTGGAAGAAGTGGCTTCTTGAAGCCTTTTCAATTTGGAAGGTGTTTTGACAGACAGGCTAATAGTTTCGTCAGTGGCTCTGTAAGTTCGTTAGTAAGTTAAAAACAATATTCATATTCTTTGATTGAGTTCGATATTCACAATACCCAGCCCAATAGATTAAACACCTAGGAAAGTTTGAAAATTCGGGAAAATTGCTAAAAAGTGGGAATTATGTTCCAATTTTGGGAAAATTTGAGAAAGTTGATGGGGAACACAAGAAATCTAAAAAATGTGATTTAGGTGCTCATTTAAGATTATAAAATTTCTTTCCCAGAACTTTCTCATATTTCCCAATTTTCTCACTTTTATCCAAAAAATAAAATCATAAATCCACCCGGGAAAGTTGGGAATGTCCCACCCGGGTGTGAAAATGTCAGAGAATACTTACGTTTGAACAGGCGTAATGGTTTTGGAATTTTTGTCTTGATCTTTTTCTTCTTGATATCCCTTAGATGACTTTAAGGCTAAATATTTTGCAGCCGCATCGTTAGCTAATTGTTTAGCAACATCGCTAGGTTGTTTATGAATATTTTTGATGTGCCTAAGAAGATTATCTTTTCTGCAAAATGCTGCTTTGCAAAACAAGCATTTAAATGGACGCTCGCCTAAATATTTAAAAAATTTGCCGTAATTCATTCATTTTTTTATTACATATTGTATTCTGAATACGGAATTACCAGAATGGATGACCAGATGTCGACGAAGATCTTTACTGCTGGAAAATGCAAATGAGCATTGATCACACAGGTAGGGTCGCTCTGAGGAATGTGTTCTTAAATGCAGTTTTAAATTCCATTTCTGTCCAAACGACTTCCCACAGTCAGTGCACATAAACGGTCGCTCTCCTAATTACATAAAATATGGGTCACGATAGTCAAGTAGTGCTCGGACCGTTTCGTATATTTTTGAAAAACCTTCGTTTCGGTTAATTTATTTTTTAAACCGCTTCGTTATTAGCCCAAAACGAACGAAATAAAAATATGCGGTTTTAAAACCGAAACGGTCCGACCTCTATAGTCAAGGTAATGTTTATTAGGATACTACTGTACCTGTGTGGGTAATATTATGCTTATTCAAATTTGTTTTTGCTCTGAATCTTTTATCGCAATATTCACAGGCAAACGGTTTCTCTCCTCTGTGTATCAGAAAGTGGGTCTCAAGTGCCTGCTTATTTACAAATCCACGGTTGCATTTCTCACAAACGAAGGGCTTCTCTCCGGTATGGGAAAGCATATGGCGGGTAACTTTTCCTTGCTGATTGAACCCTCTGCCACATGTTGGGCACACAAAGGGACGTTCACCTAAAGGAATTGTAAATAAACCAAGCAAGAAAATAAATAATGCTATTGCAATTTAATTGAGTGTACAGGGTTGGCCTAAAGTTACACCCCATAGGACAATTGAAAAGGCGACTAAAGTTTGCGATAATGTAAATAATCATTTCCAATGTTTACCCGTTCAATTAAGTTTGTATTGGGGCTGGTTATTTATAGTGTGGCACACTTTAGTCTCTTTGTCCTATGGAGCGTGACATATAGCCAACCCTGTATTTCATTAAGGAAAGCAAACCAGTATGTGTCCTCAAATGATATTCAAAATGAGATTTGGAAATGAAGCCTTGGCCACATAAGTCGCACTTGTAGGGTTTGTTCCCGTTTTGGCAAAATTCGTGGTATTTTATATGAACTTTGGTTTTGAATTTCCTCCTGCATAAATTGCATTCGTACATTATGGGGTCTCCTGGTAATTACAAACAAATATTTTAACTTCTGCATTAATGCATTAATTCATAATTTTAAGAAGGTATTTATAATGCTGCATACCGTTTTGACTTCGGATTATTATAATGTGATCGGGTATCAGTACTGGTTTTCGTTTTTTCTTTCCTTGCATTTCACGTGGTGTTCCTTTAGGTTTGCCCAGAGAGCTAAGTTTAACAGAAGAGAGTTTGGATTTTTCTGAACCTTCATTTTTTGACGTGGAAATTGATTTTTGATGACTATCTTGAGTTTCCGGAATTTTATAACTTATTGAGGAATTTAGGAAGGAACGTTTGGAAGGCTTGTCGTTCAAAATTACATCTTCTTCAAAAATTTTATGAGCGCTTTTTGACGGAATTTTAATTTTTTTATTAGTCTTTTGTCGGGTGAGATGCCTAATAGATTTTCGTTTAAAATTTCTTCTTGTGGAGGACGAAGTGTTCTCCGAGGACGATTCTTTTAATTGAAATCGGGTTACCAAGCCTTTGCTGCTCCTTTCCGTTCCGGAAGAAGGACTTTTTAAGAGTTCCACTATTAAAGCATAAAATTACCATTTGGTTAAATATAGAAAATGGGATTAACAATGAAAACTGGACTCTGCTCAAATGTCACTTCCTGAATAATTTAGCTTACTTTACTCTCCAATTACCGATACCATTTTGTAAAGCAAGCTTTACTAACGCAGAGTTCATTTCAAAAATTTTAGTGAAAAAATTGTTTGTCGTTATTTCGAAAAAATAATAATTTGGTATTGCGGTTTTGGAAAAATGAAAGTTAAGTTTTATAGATCATTTTGGAAAAAATGATAGAAATGGTTAATCGGATTTACTGTAACTTACATGATCTTAATCTTGCGTGTTCTAGGCATTGTGGACATCCGTTGACGTTCTCAATGAAGCAACTTCGACATGTCACATGTCCACATTTCTCTTTACATTGTCTATTGCTTACATCATTGAACGGTATGGCACATTGAGGACAATGATTTACTAAAAATGGAAAGATTGAGATTATTGGCATGAAATCAAGATATTTTTCCATTAAATATCAATCTATTCTTGAAATACTTACGCAACACTTTTTTACTTTTATTCGGGCCATCAAACTTTCTAATTGGCGTGTCCATGGTTTCAACTTTCTTGGTAGGATCCGAAGGCGGTATCTCCACAATGTTTCGTCGGTCCACACTGGAATATCTGCTTTTCCGTACCATAATAGACTGAAATACTAATACATCCTTAATTAGGTAGTATCGTTAATTAAATTAACAAATACTTAAATGTAAAATATTATTTTTAATGTATAAGTACTACGCTAGCACTAATTTGTCGATTTGTGTTAAATTTAAATTTAGGAACGTAAAACAATACATAAATTGAAAATATTATGTGTTAAATAAATTCAAATAAATTCACACTTTTAAAATAAATTCAAACTTTTCTTCGCTTCTTTTTTATATCCATATCTGCATTGGTTTATTATATTAATTATTACAATTATATTTTAGTTATAATTATTAAGCAATGACAAATTACAACTGCTGAATCCAAAAAATACACGCTGTCAAGGGTGAGAAAAATGTTTTAATGGATCTCTGATAAAGTTTTCACCTGCCCCGCCCAATGTAAAATATGATTTCCAAACAACACAAATATTGTTGTAACACTCTATAAAGGGCTCATAGAAGGGGGTTTAAGCAAAATTATTGCTGGGCAAAGAATATACTATAGGTCTTCGTAGTTCATAGAAATTGTCTTCAGTGTCTTTAAAATGAGGCTGGGGTGAAATATCGACAAAAAAGTGACTGCTTAGTTAATGTACGCTCTCTAAACGTGCAGTCACGATTTCTTCCATGAGGTTCACAATGTGAAGCAAATTATTATGGATTTGAAATATGTAGTTTCGTAGATTTTTCTTCAAGAAATTCCTTAAGAAAAATATATGGCACTGCATAATACGAAGGACTAAACCAAATTCCATTTAATAGCATATTTTATGTCTTAAGAACTTAAATAATTATAAATTTCTAAATTTCTGTTACGTTTATTATTACAGTCTTTTAATTTTAAAACTATTTTTGCAACCCCGTTTTCCCTGAAGGAGCACTTTTTTCCCTACAATATTGTTAGAATTTCTTGACTTGTTATTATTTTTCTTTTACGTAATAAAAGCCCCATTAAAAGAAGAAATTGAAGCGGTTTGCAAATCATGAGTTACTGGTATTATTGAAAACAATTGGAGCAATACTTAAGATTGTCTCTTGCAAAAATTAAAACATCGGGAAAATACGTTTATTTGTGTAGCCGTATTTTAAAAGATAGAAGTGTGTTCACGGTTTCTTTGGAGGATCACAAAAATTATAAATAATTAGCCACAAATTTCTAATATCATAATTTAAACTTTGTAAAAAACAACAATTTTAAGCTGACGGGCGCTGAAAAAATGCTAGCAAAAAGCGAAATTGTCAATTGTGATTTTCAAAGAATGAATGTTTATTACCTTTTGAAGTTTGGTAATGCAACACAAAATGCTCTGAGTACAGCACCCCAAGCAAGAAAACCACGCCCTGGCACTTCTGCAAAGATCAGAAAGCAAGAACCGTAAAATATGAATACAAACGTAGAAAATTATTGTAAGGTAACTTACAGATATTGAAATTAAGAATTACTAATTAACAAACTTTAATTTTCTTTAAAAATACGAGAAATGCAATAGAAATTAAGAAACCTTTCCAATAGAAATGAGTAAGTTGGTGGAATGATGAGGCAAGCACGTTTATTTTACAGATTAAACCCAGAACAGAAAATCTCCGGCCAAGTAGTCTCATGTGAAATGAAGTTTACAAGTGAAGTGTATAGAAAAAAAGTGTTATCTAAAATGCAACTTATTTCGGCTAAGTAAATATAACTGTGTGCAATCTTTCTTCCCATTACATACAACGTCATCATTACAGTTTAAAATCCTGCATCCAAGAAGTTCTTTAGTTTTCTATCGAGCCAGAACCTCACTTATGGAACCGTGTTGTCTGCCCGTATGTAAGTATATGGTAATACCATAACTCCAGAAGGCTTCACCGGTTTGAATAAAACCATTGTCAGAAGCCCTACTGAAAGTGGGCGTTGTCGGTCCACCCCCGGTCAGGTCGGCCGGTAAAAAATGAATTGTTTTTGTATTTCTATAAAAAATGAATTGCTTTTGTATTTCTATAAAAATGAATTGTTTTTGTATTTCTATAAAAAATGAATTGCTTTTGTATTTCTATAAAAATGAATTGTTTTTGTATTTCTATAAAAAATTAATTGTTTTTGTATTTCTATAAAAAATTAATTGTTTTTGTATTTCTATAAAAAATTAATTGTTTTTGTATTTCTATAAAAAATTAATTGTTTTTGTATTTCTATAAAAATGAATTGTTTTTGTATTTCTATAAAAAATTAATTGCTTTTGTATTTCTATAAAATGAATTGTTTTTGTATTTCTACAAAAAATTAATTGTTTTTGTATTTCTACAAAAAATTAATTGTTTTTGTATTTCTACAAAAAATTAATTGTTTTTGTATTTCTATAAAATATGAATTCTTTTTGCATTTCTATAAAATATAAATTGTTTTTGTATTTCTATAAATATGAATTGTTTTTGTATTTCTATAAAATATGAATTGTTTTTGTATTTCTATAAAATATGAATTGTTTTTGTATTTCTATAAAAATGAATTGCTTTATTTCTATAAAAAATATTTTTTTTTGTATTTCTATGAAAATATTTGCTTTTGTATTTTTATTATTTTGTTTTGGTATAACAAAATTAATTAATTTTTCGTTGGCATGAAAGAATTAATTAGTTTTCGTTACCATGACACAATTAATCAGCTTTACGTTGTAATTTTCTGACAAATATTTTTGAATTTAAGATTGTCAGATTTTAATTAAGACTGCTAATTTTATAATCCGGGTGGCTTCTGTTACGGCTTACTGTTAGTTTTTATTATACTCTTTGGGGTGCTCCTTTAATCTGTTAAGATTACTTATATGATAATTACAATATATACAAGTACAACCCACAGTAGCTTAACTTGAGAAAGTACAATACATAAAACCGAACTCCGTACTATCGAGTTAAGGATTACAGGCACAAGTCTTGCGGACGAATGCAGAACGTGTGGCCACGGTTTATCGATGAACAAGGCGAGTGGCACGTAAAACGAGCTTTTCCCATCTCGACTCGACACGCTTAATTAATTACCAATACATGGATAAGCCCTTATATTCTAAACTATTGCCTGTAAAGACTTCCACTTGTTGCTTTTATTTTAAAATATTCTTTCCCAGTGCAAAATGGACTATATGGTTTGTTTTCAGGATGCATTAAATATTTCACAGTCAAAGTGATAATGATTCTCGCAAATGATTTCTTAAACTTTCTTCCAAAAGGTATTTAAAGAAATTTTATCTGTATTAAACGAAAAATTATAAATTTAATTAATGCGTGGGTTAGTGTATTATTGTACTTTTTTTAAAAATATTTCGGTTCCTACAAGTGTCTTGGTGAATATTGGACATGGGACATATATTTTCCTCAACTTAGTAGGCCAAAATCCCTATAACTGTAGAAACACATTGGTTTTATGTAAACAAAAAGGCTTATTTGGTTTACATTTAATTTATACACCCATTTATGGATTTTCTGAAAAGTGTTCCAAATTAAATCCTATTCAATATTACTTGCAATTGAAGCAGCGCTAGAAATACAAGCACTGTTGAATGAAAATGAAGTTTGAATTCTGCATGTCCACATGAGTTGCGATAATTACGAATACGAAAGTGGGACTTTAAATACATGCAACATCAAGGTTTTCAAGTACGGTAAATAGTATGTTTGCCAACCATATGTCTATAAGCTGCTATCAGTGCCTAAAATTAAAGCGCGAAAGTGAATGTCATAGAAAAGTTTTGCTAGCGGTTCACAGAATACTGTAATAATATACGAACAGCTTCCCAACACCCCACAGTAGCATTATCCGACACCACTTAGTACCTATTTTTGATTTTTAATTATTCTAGATAAGATTCGGAAAATGCTTTTTTTGTGAAAAGGAGTGGTTTGATATTGTTAACTCGCAAAACGTTATGGCAGTAGTACTACATAATTTGGATATTAAAAACTTTTACTTTTCAAAAAATATAAATACTCATATTCTTCGAAGCACCTGACATCCAGGGAACAAACAAGCAATTGCCTTTTTAAGAAAAAGCCAAAAGCAAACTTGCTTTTTACAAGCTTAAATAAGAAAGCAAAGCATTGATGTGAGTTAGAAAAAAATCTTATTGCTTTCTGGTAATTCTTTTTGCAAGCTGTAAATAAGTTGAAAGGTGTCCGACCAATAATGATCGGTCATCGGCTAACTTGCTGCCGTATAATTGTGGATTACCTGTGACTTGGAAAGAATTGCAGTTAAAATTAAATAAAAAAATTAAAAGGAAGCAGAATCCAATTCTGCTTCCTTTTAATTACTATGTACTTTTCGGCCATTAATGTAATTGTGGCTGCCTGAGCGTCGTGTAAATACATTTACCTCTAACTGCATTGGGTAACTGAGTGAGTTTGTAATTCAAAATTCAAAACCTCTAATATTATTCTTCTTTCTGTCCAGTCCACCTAGAAAGAAAAAATGAATATATTTAAATGGTTACCAAATTAAAAATCTGAATGTGGTATATATTTTTTTAATTTTTCAATTTTTTTACAGAGATTTTCAATCTTGAGTTATGGAGGAAAATATTTCTCCAGATGTTTTCGATCAAGCTTTCGGAAAGGACAATAATTTGGAAACTGAAGATGTTGAATGTAAAATAGAAGCGGGACATGCATTGCTGGATCTGTTGGTACGTTTTTTATAATGAAAGTGCAGATATTTCTTTATCTAAAAAACATAATGTTGAATGATTTCATTAACTAGGTTTTGGATGGTATTATTCGATATTTGAAATACGAAGACATTCGGAAATGTTGTCTTGTATGCCAGAGGTGGAATGAATTCTTTGAACCGGATTTTTGAAAATTGTCCAGGATCAAAGTAAAACATAAAATCCAATCAAAGCCCGATTTCCTCATTACTAATAAATATGAGGAAGAAACTAAAAAGTTAATACAGGATTTTAAAAGTACATTCCCATTTCCAGGACTTCCCTTAAATGAAATTGTGTTTGAAGGAGTCATTGACCATTCCTTAATCGATTACTTTTGGAAAGAGCAAGGTTCGAATCAGTTAACAAGTGTTTATTTTCGAGATGTTTTTGACCGATCAAGCAACTTCATTGACTTAAGTCCTTATGTGACTCGAAACCTAACCACATTACATCTGAGACATGCAGATGGGCTATCCAAGATAATAATATCTTTGGAAATGCTACCGAACATTGAAAACTTTTGTGTGGAATATTGCCAAATTGTGTTAAATGGAAAAATTGCTCCAAAAGAATTAACCATGCTAAAAAGGAATACTGTGAGCTGGAATTGGGAACTTTTTGACTTTTTTAATACTAGAAATCTTCCTCTGAGAATGTTACTAAACGATTTCGTGGATTTTTCCAACATAAAGAAACTGTGCCTAAGAGGAAATCTTTGGAGACTAGACTTAAGTATAGGTACCCCACACTTAGAAAATCTTGATATTGATCAAGGAATAGAGATAATAGGTCGGAGGGAAAGTCAATGGACCACAAACCTTCTTAATTTCGGGAACAACATTTACATTGGAGACAGGATGGAATTGAAGTGGTTTTCCATGGCTGATGTTTACAATGTTAATCTTGGATCTCTTTCTACTAATGTTGAAATAATATCCATTTCCTGTTATAATCAACTGTTTGTTCCACAAATCTTTGTGTACCCAAAATTGAAATACATTTCCCTTCAGATATCCAAGAACTTTGATTTTCCAATATTGAACTTTACGAATTGTACTTCAATGGTTGATTTCCAACTAAAATTTCGGGACGTACATCATAACACAGATTTCAATAGAATAATATTTCCAAACTCTATTAAACAAGTGAAATTGTGCAATATCGAAAAAACTCCAGAGGATGATTGTCCATATTGGCAATTAGATAAACTCATTTTAAGTGAATGCTCGCTTTCATTTGCGGAAAAGTTTCTCGAAAATGTGAGCTCTGTAAAACTGGCGTTAGACATTTCAACTATGACACCCGAAAAGGAAATATCTATTCTGAATCTTTGGAACAATAGCAATGCTGAGATACTTGTTTTTGGTTCACATTATTCTAATATAAGTAAAAATTCTGATGAATTGCTTAAAAATGTTGATAAACCAGGAAGTCACTTTTTATTTAAAAGAGATAATGGAAAGGGGAAATCCATCAGTAGGTCTCGTTTTAGAAATCTGTGCGTTCTCAATCGTCACGTGCTATGTGCTTAGAAACCATAACACAATGTCGTTAGAACGGAAACGTGTGCGATATTTTTGTTAAGAACTCAAAAACCCAGAAAAGTATTTGAATTACATTTTAAAAGATTTTTCATGAATCCGGCAATGAAATTAAAATTTGGAATTGCTTTCCTATTCATTTATTGAGCAACACATTTTCGTATTTATGCTCCTTAAAATCAAATTCGGATAAAATTTTTAATTTAAATCACTATATATAATTTCTCATATATAATCAGTCACATAAGGCCATGGATTTCCTATAGGTTTAGTTAAAATAGTTTTACAATTGTTTTCAAGAATGTATCAGGGAAAATTATCATGGGAATGAGATGACTGAACTTACAATATATCTCAGCGAAAATATTTTGCTATTTTAGCGTAAAATTTTCTTTTTCAGAAATTTAGGCCCCTAGATACTTGCTTGGCTGTTTTAATGTTAAGTGGGTTATTGATCCCTAATTATTTATGTTGTTCCTTGCAAGATTTCCAAGATTTAATAATTGAATATCTGATTTAATAATTAAATGGCGGATTTAATAAGTAAAAATACCGGACTTCATAAATAAATGCGTATTTAATAACTAGAAATGCGTGATTTAATAACTAAATATGTGATGTAATAACTAAGTGTGTAATTTAATAACTAATTGTATGATTTAAAAACTCAATGTCTGATTTAATAACTAAATTTGTGATTTAATAACTAAATTTGTGATTTAATAACTAAATTTGTGATTTAATAACTAAATTTGTGATTCAATTACTAAGTGTGTGATTTAATGACTAAATGTGTTATTTAGTAATTAAATGTCTGGTTTAATAACTAAATGTCTGATTTAACAACTAAATGTGTGAATTATTAATTAAATGTCTTGCTTAATAACTAAATGTCTTACTGAATAACTAAATGCCTTACTTAATAACTAAATGTCTCACTTAATAACTAAATGTCTTACTTAATAACTAAATGTCTCACTTAATAACTAAATGTCTTACTTAATAACTAAATGTCTTACTTAATAACTAAATGTCTTATTAGCGAAAAATTTATTATTTAAATGCCTGATTTAGATTTAATAATTAAAAGTCACAGTTAACAATTAAACGTCTGGTTTAATAACTAAATATCTGATTTAATAAATGTCTTGTTTAATTACTAAATTTCTTATTTTGAATAAATGTCTTATTTATTTACTAAATGTCTTATTTAATAACTAAATGTTTTATTTAAGGTTGAGAGCTGAGTGCCATTTTGGAAACTGAAAAGCTATTAGTTAGCGTGGTAGTTAGTAAAGAGCAAAGAACTCCAACATTAAAGAAGTAAATGCAAATGTGAAAATGTAGAAAGAATCTCCATTACATTTGCAAAATTCTCAAGTGTTGAATTTTTGATTTATCGCCTGTGCTTTGAGAAAAAAGTAGTTTAAAAAAGACAACAGTAGGAATCGACCTACATTGGTTCGATTCACACTGTTGGCTTTTTTTAACTACTTTTTTCTCAAAGCACAGGCGATAAATCAAAAATTCAACACTTGAGAATTTTGCCAATGAAATGGAGATTCTTTCTACATTTTCACATTTACTTATTTAATGTTGGAGTTCTTCGCTTTTAAGAAAGTGAACTTTTTCCATGTTAACTTGCTTTGCAGTTTCCAAAATGGTAGTCACCTCTAAACCTTAATAACTAAATGTCTTATTTAATAACTGTCTTATTTAATAACTAAATGTCTTATTTAATAACTAAATGTCTTATTTAATAACTAAATGTCTTATTTAATAACTAAATGTCTTATATTTAATGGATTCCAATGTTGTTTATTACTTGCCGAAAGCGGGATTTTAAATACATAGGTTTTGTCTTCATTATAGAAAAACTAAATAAATATCATCCTGTTTTAAAAACCTGCATTTTACTAGGTTTTCAAAATACGGTAAATTGTATTATTGCATACTTCCCATTCGTATGTCTATATGCTGCTATCAGTGTCTAAAGCCAATTTTGCGCTAAAGCGAATGTCATGAAAAAGTTGCTTAGAAGGTAAACTACGCATATGCACAGTTTCCCGACACCTCAAAGATAAATTATCCGACAAAAATTATTAGTACCTATTTTTGACTTTTAATTACTGAAATATGATTTAAAAAAATCTATTTGTGAAAAGAAGAGGATAGGTATTGCTTACTGACAAAACATTAGGGTAGTACTACAAAATTTAAAACTTTCACTTTTCAAGAAAGACAAGACTTTTCAAGAAATACTTATTCTTCGGAGCTCCTTTAATACCGCGCATAAATCTATAAACTGAAACAGTTCCCTCATTTGATTTAATGCAATTATTTATGAGAAAATATATTCAATAGACCCAAAACAATACATAGTACAATAATACACAAAGCGAATATAAATGGAGCATCAAATCTGAAAAAACTTCACTGAGAATAATATGATAAAAATTGTAATATGCGTTGCATCGATCACAGGTCAAATCCTCAACTAACTTCCCACTTTATTTCAATACATTCAAAATATTGCATTGTTGTCAATTGTGCATATTGGCTTACTATAAACAATGTGGAATGTCGGTTTTTCAAAAAAGAGCATATAAATGGGTTTTGTAGGTCTGTTCTCAAAAGCAGAGTTAATATGAACTAAATAGGTGTTTTTTTAATTGTTAGGGGCAACTGCAATCATAACAGCTCTCTTGTGAATTGAAGTTTTGGGACGCATTGTTGAAAAGTGTCGGATGTATAATGTTCGGTAATCGGCTAACCGCTGAAGCGTATTGCTTGAATTATTTTGGCGGTTTCTAGAAATGCAGTTCTTCAGTCCTGACCGTGCAACAGAAATAAGTACAAAACAAACTAAAATATTTACACTTTGTATTCCTCAAAAAATTAATTTACAAATAATAATATAAATATTTATTTATTTTCAACTGTCAAACCAAATACTAAATTCAACTAAATTCTTTAATTTTTTACTTATGTAATTGTTGCTGCATACTGTTTGTGTTGGATTCATTCCACAAATACTTCTACTTTTGGTTCTATTGGGTCGTTGAATTGGTAATTCAAAACATTTTAAAATTATAGGCCATATCAGCGCACCGTTCTATCTTTTCTATCCACCTAGAAAGAAAAGAAAATTTTTGCTGAATATGTATAAAATTAACAATCTGAATATGTTTTTTAAAGTTTTTACAGATTACAGATTGAATTATGGAGGAAGTTTCTTCAGAGATTAATGACCAGGCTTCCGGAAACCACGGCAATAATATTGAAAATGAAGACATTGAATTTATGAAAAGGGAACATGCATTACTGAATGTGGTGGTAAGTATTTGAGAATGAAAGTGCACATATTCCCTATCTATGTATCTATATAAACTTAAAAATTGACTGATTCCATTAACCAGGTTTTGGATAGTATTAGCCGATATTTGAAATACGAAGACATCCGGGAATTTCGGCTAGTTTGGCAGAGGTGGAACGAAGTCTTTAAAACGGCGACTTGGAAATTATCCAGAATCAAAATAAAACACAAACCCCAATCAAAGCCTATATTCCTGATTGCTAAACAAGAATTTGAGGAAGAGGATAAAAAGTTAATCCAGGATTTCAATTGTACATTCCCGTCACCAGGACTTCCTACAAACAACATTGTGTTTGAAGGAGTCATTGATTATTCGTTACTCGATTACTTTTGGAAAGAGCGAGGTTCGGTCCAGCTGACAAATGTTTATTTTCGAAAAGTTTTTGACCAATCTAACAATTGCATCGACTTAAGTCCTTACGTGACTACAAATTTAACCATATTACGTATCCAACATGCACATGCGGTATCCAACATAAAAATTTCTTTGAAAATGCTACCAAACATCCAAAACTTGTGTGTGGAATATTGCCAGATTGTGTTAAATGGCAAAATTGCTCCAAAAGAATTAATCATATTAGAAAGGAATAGTGTGATTTACAAAGGAGTGCAAATTGATTTTCTAAATATTAAGAAAAACAATCCCCAAAAAATATTAATAAACGAATTCGTGGATTTCTCCAAAATAAAGAAACTGTGCCTAGGAGGGAATATTTGGAAACTAGACGTTAGCTTAGGTGCCCCACATTTGGAAAATCTTGATATTTATCAAGTAGAGCTGGTGGGGTTAATTGATAGCCAATGGACAATAAAACGTCTTAATTTCTCTAATTTTGAGGACAACATTTACATTGGAGACAGGATGGAATTAAAGTTGTTTTCCGTTGTTGATCTTAACACTGTTGATCTTCGATCTCTACCGACTACTGTTGAGAAAATGTCGATTTCCTATTACAAGCGGCTTATTGTTCCACAGTTCTTTGTGTATCCGAAATTGAAATACTTGTCACTTTGTATAAAAGATGACTTTGATTTTCCAGTATTGAACTTCACAAATTGTACTTCATTGGTTGATTTCCAACTAGAATTTCGATACGGATGTGGTAACATAGATTTCAAACGAATAATATTTCCACACTGTATTAAACGAGTGAAATTGTGCAATTTTGGAAAAACTCCCTGGAGTTTTTCCAATATTGCACAATCTGGAGATGGAGATGGTCCTTATTGGCAATTGGATACACTCATTTTCAGTCAATGCTCGCTTTCATTTGCGGAAAAGTTTCTCAAAAATGTCAGCTCTGTAAAACTGGCTATAGAACTTTCCACTGTGACACCCGAAAAGGAAATATCTATTCTCAATCTTTTGAAAAATAGTAATGTTCAGTTAATCGCTTTCGGCTCAAATAATTCGAATATATCTAGAAATTCTGATGAATTGCTTAAAATTGTTGACAAAGCCGGAAGTCACTTTTTGCTTAGCAAAGCAAATAATGGAAAGGGAAAAGCCATCCAAAGTCTTCATTTTAGATATATGTGCACTCTCAGTCCTCACGAAAATGAGTTGAAGACAAAAATTCCATTTGGTTAGATGAAAAGTAGACGAATTATTCGTCCTAAGATTTTTCAACAATGAGTCATCAAAATAACTCTTTGTTGGTATTTTCCTATTTAATTACTCAGTTTCCCATTTTTCCTGTTTTCCACAACTTTGTAAACCTTTTTTTTAAATTTGCATCCCATGAATAACTATTTGTATACAAACAGGCACATAAGGACATAGGTTAAGCTATTATAGTTAGAGTTGGCTTAGTATTGAAATATGGTTAGTTATCCTCATTTATTTATGCTGTGCATGCTAGATCTTCAAGAAATAGAAACTAGATTTAATTATAATTTAAATCCTGATTTGATAATTTAATTTCTGATTTGATAATTAGTGTCGGATTTAGTAATTAAATATGTTTAATTAAATAGAAATACATGTTGTATTTCATAATTAAATGTGTAATTTACAACTTAAATGTCTGATAAAATATTTAAATGTCTGATAAAATATTTAAATGTCTGATAAAATATTTAAATGTTTGATAAAATATTTAAATGTTTGATAAAATATTTAAATGTTTGATAAAATATTTAAATGTTTGATAAAATATTTAAATGTTTGATAAAATATTTAAATGTTTGATAAAATATTTAAATGTTTGATAAAATATTTAAATGTCTGATAAAATATTTAAATGTCTGATAAAATATTTAAATGTCTGATAAAATATTTAAATGTCTGATAAAATATTTAAATGTTTGATAAAATATTTAAATGTTTGATAAAATATTTAAATGTTTGATAAAATATTTAAATGTTTGATAAAATATTTAAATGTTTGATAAAATATTTAAATGCCTGATAAAATATTTAAATGTCTGATAAAATATTTAAATGCCTGATAAAATATTTAAATGTCTGATAATAAATAATGTCTGGTTAAATATTTATTTATTAGGAAAATGTATTTATCAGAGGCAAAAAGATTATTTTTATTGAGTAAACCGATTATATTTCAGGTCCATTTAAGAGGAGCCAAAAGTATATTTGAAGACACACAAAAAGGGTTTTTAGGAATAAAATATACTATACTTCTTCCTTGATTTTCATAATAATTATGAAAATCAAAGAAGAAGTGTCTCATATCTCAGACTCGGTAAAGCAAAAAGTGATAACATTCATGTAACACTGATGTTGTAAAACACTTAAATTAAATTATTATAATTTTCATTTAAATTTTTGAAAGCCAAGAAATATGTATGGCGTCAAAGGGGATCAAGAAATCGATTTTAATGTCAAATAGACTTCAACATCGACACGTTAACTTAACTTAACTCTGCTAGACAACATTTTCAATTAGAAGAATATTAAATGCAAAGTATAAAACTACCTACCAGACATTTACAAGAAAGTTCGTTTGTTCAGAGAGTCTACAAAGTCATGAATTTTTTAATCGTCTTACATATCAAGCCAGAAATGTTTATCCTTCTTAAACAAACTGTAGAATGTGGCGAATGCTTTATTCCGTATCTACCACTATGGCTGTGAAACGGGAGTTCCGAGGCTTATTGAGACTTGAGGCAAAAGTATTCGACAATTTACTCTCATAAACTGTAAGGAATTTTCTTATATAACGAAAAAGGTGCTTTGGTTATACGGTGAGGCGAGTTGTCTTACGAAATAACATCGTCTTTCTTCATCAAAAATATGCTAAGCCATCTAATTGTTGAAGACATTTAAATTAGCAGCCCGGTTTAATTCGGAAATGTGTTAGACCAATTGATCATTAATCCCAAAAGATGTTGAACTAAATTATCATTTATGCTGCTTTGTTTTTCACAAAAGTCCGTTTTAAACATTGAAAACTGTGGTGCTCTGGCTTGGCAATTTTTTGAAATAATGACTAAAAGCTTTTTTTACGAAAATGATCACTTTGGGTTAACACTTTTCGGAATTAATGATCCAATGGTGTAATAGCTTTCTGGATTAGTGATCAAGTGGTTTACCGCCTTTCTGATGAAGAGGGAAGATAAAGTAGAAGAAGATAAATTGAATTTTTGCATGTATTTCAGAATGCAGAAAATCAGAAAACCATGTGAAAATTTAAAGGTAATAATGACCGATGCACTGGAGTGTTGCAGTCGGATTTGTGGCTGAAAAATGTGACATAAAATCATAAAATCTTTCCCTCTATTTCGAAAGAAGGGTTCATCCGAAAGTTTTAATATTTCTAATACATGCAATGACCCCAATTAATGAGTTTACAATATATTGAAGGGCTAGACTAACTATTGGAAAACCAACGCGCCGAACGAATATTTCAAGGATTTCCATTCATGGTATGTCTTAATGAAATATAACTTGGCCTCCTAGTGAGAAAGCTGTTCATGTTAAAGATTTGCGTCTTCAACAAGAGAGTGTGTATATATTTCAAGCTATTTCTTTTGATTAGCCCTGAGAAATATATAGGAATAGAAGAATATTTGCCTGAACGATATTTGCAAGTACTAATGTTCGCTTAGTTAAAACATCAGCAAAGAAGTCTTGCATGTTTTACTTCTGTAGAAGGAAAGCAAACAATGATGGCTACAAAGGCTTGAACATCACCAGGTAAGCTTATCATGTACGTTGTGAATACTGTTTGAATTATTCAGTAATGTGTCCGGTTTATTACAATACCTCAGCTTTGAAGGAAAATTAGTCTGAGAAGATGGTAACCCTGAATGAAGTTGGATAACGCTGTATGTTGTTATTTTTGCTTCGCAACTAACGCTATCGTTATGAAACTGCAGTCTTACGACAAAATTAGAAGAAATGTGCCAATTAAGAGGAATTTTCTTATAGAACGTAAAAAAGGTTTTTTTACTATATGGTGTAGTGATGAATATATTTTGATTAATGGAGAAACTTTATTAGCATATGGAAAGTTGAAGTGAATATTTTATTTTCTTTAAATATGGAGAACAATTTTTTAGATTTCTTTACATATTACAATAAATCCAATCGCATTCTCAAGTGAAAGATGTTAGGTGCAGTAAAAATTAAATAGTAGAATGATAATCTGCACTAAGATATTGTATCTGCAAGTTGGGATTTTTCTGAATAATGGAGATCAAAAGACTATTGTAATTCTGTAATTGTATACCTTATATCCGAAGTCGCATATTGCATTTTTCTTATATGCAGTGGCTGCCAACGTTGCTGGTAAGCGTTGAAGTTTGATAATATTGAATATTAGTAGACCAACGATTGGAAATAATACAATTCTCATACGTATTATAAGGTGTGATTTATAGAACTACTTCAAATCGATATTTTCAGTAGAGAAGAAGGAAGTTATTTAAACTTGGAACAAAAATGATTTTCTATAGACATCGATATAGCGTCGCAGTAACATCGTAAATAAAAGTCAGCAGTTCTACTAACATTATTTTGATAATTTTGACTTAATAAATCAAAAGTGTACTGCATCCTGCTGTTTAGTGTAAAATTACAGTTATGAATTCACACAAAATCTATTTCCTGGCTATTTTTCTCTCCTGCTTCACTTTCAGTACAGAATGTCAAATTCTACAAACACTTTCGAATTGTGATTTGGACATTCTTTTATTCCAAAGTGAACTGAATGATTATATTTTTGAACAGCTTGAATTCTCTCCACGAACAATAATTGTTCTTGCAACCGTTAATTGGACTAAATTGCATGATAATTACAAAGGAAGGAATTACTACCCGAGTTCATTGTCAAACACGCAGTGCAATATTGCTGTAGCGGTGGAGCCACCAAAGAGAGGAATCAAAGGAATTACAGAAATCCCTATTGACTTTGGTAAGAAAGAAGATCGACCAGGTAATAAGATTCTAGTAATTAGCACAAAAAATAACTTTGAGAAACTCAAACAGAATATTGTTGAAGATTTGGGATGGAGAGTGAGTTTCGTGTATTTTATGGTCATCAATTTCAAGAAGGACATTGAAGTGCTAGCAGTGTCACCATTCACAATGGAATTTGCAAGGATGAACATTGGAACACCAGAAGGCCAACAAAGAGCATTTACAAGAAATGCGTTACCGAGAAATCTTCATGGAAAGAAAATCAGTACTTTTGATCCTCTCTTGAAGACAAATGAAAGAAGACGAGGATGTGCTTCGTCGCCATACGTCATAATTAACAAAGGAATACTTCAGGAATGCCTTTATGGTTATGTGCAGTCACCCCTCTTTGAAATAATGGCTGACTATTTGAATTTCACTTCTGTCTACACAAATGCTCGAGGTCTTTATCGCTTTTGTGGCGTTGTAAGTACGGAACAAATGTATGCCAATGTTGGGTTCTGCGCCACCTAAAGTAATTCTAGTTGTAAGTATATAAAGCGGTGGCTTTTTCTCATGTTTGTAATTGTAATCGAATTGAATCGTATTGCATAGTAGTTGTACTTGTATTGTATTGTGTGCTCTCGCGTGAGCGTTAGAATTAGTGAGAATCATCTAGAATAGAGTCGTGTCAGTTGATTGCTACGAATTGTGGTTAGTTAGCATAGGAAAACTGATTAATTACTTATTCTGTTGATTGTTTATTGCTGATATTGAATTGAATTAATCTTTAATAAAATAGTGTTATTAGGTGAAAAGTCTCTGTGCCTAATAATTTGTCCATCGTCATTGTCCAGTACTGTCGAAACTAACAACTAAATATTTGAGATGTTCTTGACTATTCGGGTAGGTAGTTAGCCATCAACATTTCTGGCGCCCCTGGTTAGGATATTCGTCAGTTTTTTGGACATTAAAAAATGGAAGTGTTAAAGAAAAAACGTGCTCCTCTTCGTGCGGCCTTTACAAAGACGGCGGGCGACCTGGAGGCAGAACTGAATAAAGAAGAAGTCAGTGAGCGTGTCGTCAAGCAGTATTTTCGACTCCTGCGGGGAAAAAATGACCGTTTAGTTGAAGTGGACAACGAAGTCATTGAGAAAATGCAAGAGGAGGACGCGACAGATGACGAATTCAATGATGAACATACCCGATGTGAGGTCTATCGGGACAGGTTCGAACTTCTTACTTCTATGGTTGAAGAAATTTCAGAAAAACGTAGGACGGCTCAAGCAGACGAATATGAAAGTGTTGCCAGTGAAGCATCGTCAGCTGCGTCTGCTACTACAACTGCGTCTAAAAGAAATTTCAAGTTATCTAAGTTGGAGTGGAAGAAATTCACTGGTGAAGTTAAAGACTGGTTGGGGTTTTGGGGACAGTTCGAAAAGATCCATGAGGACAAGGAAATGAACCTAGCCGATAAATTCCAGTATCTACTTCAAGCTGTGGAAAAGGGATCGCGGGCGGCGGAATTAGTAGAAAGTTTTCCTCCGAGTGCTGCGTGTTACCCGAAAGCGGTTGAAAGTCTGAAAAACCGTTTTGGAAAGGATGAAATCTTAGTGGAGGTTTATGTACGTGAGCTGCTTCGTTTGGTGCTGCAGAACGCTCTCAATCCAAAGGCTAAGATTATTTTATCCTCTTTATATGACAAACTTGAAACGTATTTGCGAGCTCTAGAAACTCTTGGTGTGACAACAGACAAATACGCGTCCATGTTGTACCCGTTAGTAGAATCCTGCCTTCCCGAAGATGTTTTGCGGGCGTGGGAGAGAAACAGGAATCGTGGTGCTGTTGCTCAAGAGAATGGAGACGAACCAAAAAACCAATTGACACTCCTTATGTCATTCCTTAGATGCGAAGTGGAAGGGGAGGAGAGAATAGCTCTTGCCCGTAAAGGATTTGCCATCGAGAAGGAACCAAAAAAGGAGAAAACAAAGGCTGAGGAATCAAGAGATGTCCCAACAGCTGCTGGTCTCTTTAGTGGAAGTGCTAGTTCCCAGAAAGAGAAATTTCCATGTGTGTTTTGTGGTATGACCAACCATAAAAGCCAACATTGCTTCAAAGCTAGAAAGATGGACTTGGAGGCTAAGAAAAAGATTCTCAAGCAGAAGAATTGCTGTTTTACTTGTTTCAAAGCTGGCCATAGTTCTCATTCTTGTGACGCAAAGTTAACCTGCAAATTATGTAAAAAAGGACATTTTGCAGTAATGTGTTATGACTATCCGGCTAATCAGGAGAAAAAGGAGAGTGCTGCTCAGGCCGAGTCAGGCAGTGAAAACATAGTTGTTACTTTGGCGAACCAAACCTGTACCCCAGATGTGGCTCTTCAAACTTTGATGGTCGTGTTACTGAACAAGGGAAAGGAACAGATAATTCGTGCGGTTGTTGATGGTGGTTCTCAGCAGTCCTACATATCCAAGGAAGCTGCCAAGTTTATGGGATATGAGAGTACCGGAAAGATGACCATCGGTCACAGTCTTTTTGGTGGAGTGCAAACCGAAGATCAGCACCACACTAGATATCAAATTCGCCTTAGCAGTATGAATAGAAAATTCACGTGTACCTTTAGTGTTCTGGATCAACATGTGATTTGTGGAAATATTTCCAGAGTTAAAAGTGGACCGTGGATGAAAGAAATGAAGAGTCTCGGGATTCAGCTAAGTGACAGCGGACAGGGAAACCCTAAGATTGATTTGCTGATTGGATCCGACGTAAGTGGTAAACTTTATGCAGGAAAATTACGCAAACTAGAGAGTGGCCCTGTGGCAATGGAAACCCTTCTCGGTTGGACTCTGTCAGGCAAATTACCCGGTGAAGAATTGAAGACTGACAACTCTTTACTAGTGACATCCTTGTTCACGAAAACTGAAGCTGTTGAAAACCTGTGGAAACTCGATGCAATCGGAATTAGTGACCCTGTACAAGACAAGTCAAGAGAAGAGTTACAGGAAGCAGCCATGGAGCATTTTCTGAAAACGGTAACGATAAATCCTGAAGGAAGATATGAGGTCGCCTTACCCTTTGTTGTGGGACATGGTGATTTAGCGAGCAACAGAAAACCCGCGGAGAAAAGACTTCTTAGTACAAAGAAGAAAGTAGAATCCGATGGACTGACTGCTGCATACGAAAAGGTATTTGAAGAGTGGGAAAAAGAGAAAATAATTGAAAGAGTTCCTGCTGGGGATTTAACAAAGTTCGCCCACTACTTACCTCATCGTGCTGTGGTGAATGAAAATAGCCAGACTACACCAATCCGGCCGGTGTTCGATGCCTCAGCGCGTGAAAAGCCAGGACTTTCTCTGAACGAGTGCTTAGAGAAGGGTCCGAATTTACTAGAGTTGATTCCTGCAATTCTGACGCGATTCAGAGAGAAGAGAATCGGAATAATTGCAGACATTAGAAAAGCGTTCCTGCAAATTTCTGTGAGACCCGAAGACAGAGATTTCTTACGTTTTCTGTTGTGGAGTAAAGAGGATGGTGCAATTCAAGAGTTTCGACACAGGCGAGTAGTGTTTGGAGTGTCTGCCAGCCCATTTATTTTGGGAGCAACAATAAACTTTCACCTGGATCGAGCCCCATCTTATTTACAAGAGACAGCTCAGAAGTTGAAGACCTCTCTGTATGTGGACAACTGTGTGGCCAGCCTTGACACTGAAAAGGAGATGGTAAAATTCATGGAGGAGTCTATGCAGCTGATGTCTACTGCCAGTATGGATTTGAGATGTTGGGATTGGAACTCTAAAGAAAATAAACCAAATCATACAGTGTCAGTGTTAGGTCTACGTTGGAACTTGAATGAAGACGTACTGAGTTGTGAATTAAGAGGATTCTTACCGGAAGAATCCGTGGTGACAAAGAGAAAGATCTTATCTATTGCTCACAAAGTTTTTGATCCTATTGGTTTTAGTGCTCCTGTTACCCTCCTGCCGAAACTGTTACTGCAAGAAACATGGGGATTGAAAGGCACTTGGGATGCTGAACTACCGGAGAATATTAAGAAAAGATTTGCTGCTTGGATGAATTCACTTCCATTGTTGGGCGAAGTGAAAATACCGAGATGGTTGTTAGGAGCCAGCTGTACGAGGGAAAACTGGAGTCTTCATGTCTTCACGGATGCCAGTAAATACGCGTATGCCGCCTGTGTCTTTCTTCGAGGAGAAACTGAAGCTGGAGTGTCTGTCCAACTGGTGTTGGCGAAAACAAGAGTCGCCCCTGTGAAGGCAGTAACAATTCCTAGGTTGGAATTGTTAAGTTGCTGTATTGGAGCTCGTCTTGGAGAAACCGTCAAGAAGACTTTGGGGTACGAAGATATACCTACTTGGTACTGGACAGATTCTGCCAATGCTCTTTGGTGGATCCGGAAGGAGGGCAACTGGGGAACATTCGTGGAAAACCGAGTAAGTGAAATTCGGAAACTAACTGTGAAAGAAAAATGGAATCATGTGCCTGGAGTCCTAAACCCAGCGGATTTGCCTTCTCGAGGTTGCAGTGTGAAGCAACTTATTGAGTCGGCATGGTGGGAGGGACCTAAGTGGCTAAGAGAGACGGAAGATAATTGGCCGAAAAGTCAAATTGTTCCTGACAAAGATATTGTGGAAAGTGAAACAAGAAAGACTGTTGCTGCCCATGTAAGTGTTCCAAAACAAAAGAAAATGTCGGAAGTTCTTATGAATACTTTTCGTGTAGTGCATTTCGAGTTCTTGGTCAAGATTGTCGCCTGGATTCGACGATGTTGTAATAATCGGAAAAGTAAGTTTAAAAATCGGCAGAGGGGACGTTTAACTGTTGGCGAAATGGAATCTGCAGAAAAGACTTTGGTAAAGTTAATTCAGAGTGAGACATTTTATGAGGGTTCGGAACTGCTTAAAGGAATCAGCACGTTTGAGGACGATGAAGGTGTAATGAGGGTGAAGACTAAGATTGTCAGAAGAGAAGATCTGACTACGTTTAAGTACCCAGCTGTGTTACCTCCGGGACACTCTATAGTGAAATTGATGATAACTAGTGAACATTTAAAGTTGAGTCATGCAGGCGTTCAGTTACTGCTCTGTTCATTACGGGAAAGATATTGGATTATACGAGGAAGACGGACAATTCGAGATGTTGTGCAGGCTTGTCATTCATGTAAGCGTTTTGATGTAAAGCGCTGTGAGGCTGTCCCTGCTCCCCTACCTTTGGATCGTGTGAGACCGGCATCAGTTTTCGAAGTCACTGGGGTTGACTTGGCTGGACCTTTGTTTTTGAAAGGAGGAGGAAAATCTTGGATTGTGGTGTTTACTTGTGCCGTTTATAGAGCTGTGCATCTGGAGCTGGTGACTGCACTTTCAACAGATGCCTTCCTGCTAGCATTGCGTCGTTTCGTGGCAAGACGGGGACGTCCCAGCACCATTTATAGTGACAATGGGACCAATTTTGTGGGTGCCAATAACTTGTTTAAGCAAGTGGATTGGAGTGTTGTGGAGTCTTACGCCTTGGTGAAACGAATTCAGTGGAATTTCGCTGCGCCGACTGCAGCTTGGTGGGGAGGATTCTATGAGAGGATTGTTCAAATGGTGAAGAAAATCTTACGAAGAGTTTTGGGACGGGCATCGCTTACTTATGAAGAGCTCATAACTGTGTTGTGTGACAGTGAAGCTGCCATAAATGGACGGCCCCTAACCTACCTATCAGAGGATCCAGAGGATTTAATTACTCTTACTCCTGCGATGTTCCTGCAGGATATGAAGGAAATTGGAGTTCCCGATTTGGATCAAATGGATAGTAAATCGCTTACTCGTCGCTTTGCCTATCGCCAGAAGTTACGGGATGACTTACGGAATCGGTTTCGTCAGGAGTATTTGGGGATGTTACTTCAACCCGGAAAAAAGGTGAAGGACTCCACAGTGTTGAAACCTGGGGATATCGTACTGGTAGGATGCGATGGAGAGAAGCGTCAAGATTGGAGACTGGCTCGAGTGTTGGAAGTTTTCCCAAGCCAAGACGGAGTCATTCGAGTTGCAAAACTGATGACAGCGAAAGGTGAAATTACGCGACCAATACAGCGTTTGTACTTGATGGAAGTCTCGGAGGATACTCGGAAGGATCTGTGTATCAAGACAGCCAACAAAGGCGCAGTTACTGGAAAGTCTAGTGTTGGAAAAGTCTCTACCGTAAAACCTCCGGACAAGGAAGTTGTTACTCGAAGTGGTCGTGTCGTGAAAGCTCCAGAGAGATATGGCGTGTAGTGATTAATTATAGGAATTAATTATTTCTTGTAATATTTATTAATTTAATAGTTAAGTTCTTCAGTGTTTTCAGAACTTAAGGTGGGAGTATGTTGGGTTCTGCGCCACCTAAAGTAATTCTAGTTGTAAGTATATAAAGCGGTGGCTTTTTCTCATGTTTGTAATTGTAATCGAATTGAATCGTATTGCATAGTAGTTGTACTTGTATTGTATTGTGTGCTCTCGCGTGAGCGTTAGAATTAGTGAGAATCATCTAGAATAGAGTCGTGTCAGTTGATTGCTACGAATTGTGGTTAGTTAGCATAGGAAAACTGATTAATTACTTATTCTGTTGATTGTTTATTGCTGATATTGAATTGAATTAATCTTTAATAAAATAGTGTTATTAGGTGAAAAGTCTCTGTGCCTAATAATTTGTCCATCGTCATTGTCCAGTACTGTCGAAACTAACAACTAAATATTTGAGATGTTCTTGACTATTCGGGTAGGTAGTTAGCCATCAACAGCCAATATGTTTGTATATTATCGGCACATGGTTTCATATGTAAGTTTTCCTGGGGACAAAACATTTATCTACTGTGTGGACAGAGAAACTTATTATCAAAGATCCTTATCTATCTGGATTACCATAATGGACAAGAGTACATGGCTAGTATTGCTAGCGTGCTTCGTTTTATCTAATGCACTAATATTTCGTTTGGCGAAAATTAAAATCACCTTTGAATCTATTAATAATTTCTTTGTTTCTATTATCGCAATTCTCCTCCGTCAAAATCACAACCAAAGGAAATTCCTCTTGTATGGAATTTTATGTCTAATGTTGAATATTCTTGTAACTTGGTACGAATCTTACATCACAAATGAAGTCATTGCTCCTCAGGATAAAAAGACAATGGGAAATTTCGGAGAATTAATTCAAAATGATTATAAAATTCTTTCCATCATTGGAAATTCAACTGGAATGTCTAAGAGCTTAGGTTATAATTTGGTGCATTCGTACTTTGTACAATATTGTATTTCACACAAAGGAAACACAAGTGTATATTTTTATGATTTGGATCAAATTAATGCGACTTCAACTATTTATGACGTATACAAAACATGTTTTTCAAATACGAAGGTTAAACTTTTTATGGATTTTATTATTCCCATGACTGATATGTCACTGTCTAATATACAAGGATTGCTCCCCTTAAAAAAGTGTTTACAAACATTAGAGCCTGCAGGAAACCAACCACTTTCCTGGATGCTTCGAGGATGCTTTCGGCATGAAATGCTGGATGTTGTTCAAATACTGAATCAAATGGGATTTCTTGACGTCTGGAGAACTTTTCAGTATTTCAAACCCAAAGCGTTGAGCTTTAAAGAAAAAGAAAAGCACGCTGAAAGGGAATTTCGCAGTCTTAGTTTTGATATGAAAATTGGTGCAATTTTTCATGTACTTGGATATCTGACCATTATTCCCTGTGTTGTTTTTCTGCTTGAAAAATGTCTGACTCTACTTTTTCATAATATACGTGATGTTTATCTTTTTTGGCTATACTTCAATTGACACTAGTTTAGTTTAGTAAAATCTTTAGTGTTTCCTCAGACTAATAGACTAATATACACACAATGCTTAAAGACCTAACACAACTTAACCAGCTTTAATTCATGTATAATTCTGCCTTAATGTATAATCAAATTATCCTTGTGTAATTTTTATTCGTATATGGCTTTCAGTGATAACCATAGCTCTGTGTAATGATACTCTTAGCCTGTAAACCCACGTGACTCTCGATAATTACTATGAATTCTTTGTACTTGAATAAATATGAACTCTCATTGTTCGTCCTTTGCTTTTGGTGGGATAATGCAAATTATTATATAGCATTTAACATATAACATCAATATAATGCTTAATACTAATATTATAACAAGTTGTAGTTATTATCTGTATCATCGCAATAGCTTCAAAGATTTTATTTATAAATTTATTGTTAGTAAACGTTATTGTAAACAGGTTGAGTGTCTCAAAGAATTTTTGCCTGAAAATAATTCTGTATTCATAGCCTTTCAAATAAATTAGTCATGAAATTCATGTTGTACCACTCTAGCATCTTTTGTTGTGAGACATTTTAAACATATTATTATAATTTTCATTTACTTTGTTTTTAAGAGCCAAAGGAATAGTGTATGGCGATATTACACCGTTGGCTCTGAAAGGGGATCAAGAAGTCGATTTTAATGTAAGATAGACTTCAGCATCGACACGTTAACTTAGTTTAACTCTGCTAGACAACATTTGCAAACAGAAGAATATTACATGCAAAGCTATAGAATTCCATTGGTACAATGAAATACCTAAGATAAAGTATAAAACTACCTACCAGACATTTACAAGAAAGTTCGTTTGTTCAGAGAGTCTACAAAGTCGTGAATATTTTACTAATCGTCTTACATATCACGGCAGAAATGTTTATCCTTCTTAAACAAACTGTAGAATGTGGCGAATGCTTTATTCCATATTTATCACTATTGCTGTGAAACTGGAGTCTTGAGGCAAAAGTATGCGAATATTTTGTCTCCTAAAATGTAAGAAATTTTCTTATACAACGTAAAAGGATCGTTGGTTATACGGTGAGGCGAGTTTGTTTACGAAATAACATATCGTTTCTCTTCATCAAAAATATGCTAAGCCAATTAATTGTTGAAGACATCTAAATTAGCGGACGGATTGGTTTAATACCTTTCTGAGTTAGTTATAAAATGGTTTAGAGTCTTTATGATGGAAAGGGAAGATAAAGTAGAAGAGGATAAAGCGATTTTTTGCATGTATTTCAGAATGCAGAACATCAGAGAACCATGTGATAATTTAAAGGTAATAATGGCCGATGCACTGCAGTGTTGTAGTCTGACTTCTGGCTGGAAACTGTGACAACGCATAAAAATCTTTCCCTTACATCTGAAAGTTTTAATATTCCTAATACATGCAATGGCCTCAATCGTTGAGTTCACAATATATATTGAAGGGCTAGACTAACTATTGGAAAAACAACGCGGCCAACGAATGCTTCAAGGATTTGTATTCACGCCATGTCTTAATAAAATATAACTTGGACTTCTCGTGAAAAAGCTGTTCAAGTTAAACATTTGGACCTTTAACAAGGGAATATATAGATTTGAAGTTATAACTTTTGATTAGCCTGGAGAAATACATAAGAAAGAGTAGAAGAATATTTGCCTGAATGATATTTGCAAGTACTTATGTTCGCTTAGTTAGAATATCAGCAAAGAAGTCTTGCGTGTTTTATTTCTGTAGAAGGAAAGCAAACATGGATTGCTCTAAAGGTTTGAACATTACCAGGTAAGCCTATTATGTACGTTGTGAATCCAGTTTGAATTATTCAGTGGTGTGCCCGGTTTATTACAATACTTTAGCTTTGAAGGAATATCCCGTCTGAAATGGTAACCTTGCGTGAAGTTGTATAACGACTGAATGTTGTTATTTTTGCTTCGCAACTAACGCTATCGTTCTGAAACTGGAGTCTTACGACAAAATTAGAAGAAATGTGCCAATTAAAAGGAATTTTCTTACAGAACGTAAAAAAGATTTTCTTATGGTGTAGTGATGCATATACTATTTTGATTAATGGAGAAAATTTATTTGAATATGGGAAGATGAAGTGAATATTCATTTTTTCAATAAGGAGAACAAGTTTTTAGATTTCTTTACATTACAATAAATCCAATCGCAGTCTCAAGTCTCAAGTGAAAGATGTTAGGTGCAGTAAAAATTAAATAGTGGAATGACAGTCTGCACTAAGATATTGTATCTGCAAATTGGGATTTTTCTGAACAGTGAAGATCAAAAGACTATTGTAATTCTGTAATGGCACCTTATACCCGAAGTTTCATTTTAGATTTTTCTTACATGCAGTGGCTGCCAACGTTGCTGGTAAGCGTTGAAGTTTGATAATGTTGAATATTAGTAGACCAACGATTGGAAACAATACAATTTTCTTACGTATTATAAAGTGTGATTTATAGAACTACTTAAAATCGATATTTCCAGTAGAGAAGAAAGAAGCTATTTAAAAGTGGAGCAGAAATGATTTTCCTTAGACATCGATATAGCGTCGCAGTAAGAGCCGAAATAAAAGTCAGTAGTTCTCCAAAAATTGATTTGATAACTTTGATTTAATACGTCAAGTTTATTACATTCTGTTGTGTTTAGCGTAAAATTACATAATTACAATTATGAAGTCACACAAAATATATATCGCGTCTATTTTTCTCTCCTGTTTCACTTTCAGGGCAGAATGTCAAATTCTGCAAACACTATCGAATTGTGATTTTGGCATTCTTTTATACCAAAGTGAAATGAATGATTATGTTTTCGAGCAGATTGAATTTTCCCCACGAACCCTAATTGTTTTTGCAACAGTTAATTGGACTAAATGGTATAATAATTACAAAGGAAGGAATGCATACCCGAGTTCATTGTCAAACACGCAGTGCAATGTTGCTGTAGTAGTAGAGCCCCCAAATAAAAAAAGAATCAGACTAATTCCAAAAGTCCCTGTTGATTTCGGGCGAAGACGGGATCAACCAAGCGACAAGATTCTAGTAATTAGCACAAATAATAACTTTGAGAAACTCAAACAGAACTTTGTTGAAGATTTGGGATGGAGGGTGAGTGGAGTGTATTTTCTGGTCATCAATTCCAAGAAGGACATTGAAGTGCTAACAGTGTCACCAATCACAATGGAATTTGCAAGGATGGACATTGGAACACTAGAAGGCCAACAAAGAGCATTTACAAGAAATGGCTTACATAGAAATCTTCATAGAAAGAAAATCATTGCTTGGGATCCTCTCTTAGTTAAGGAAAATGAAAGAAGACGCCAATGTGCTTCGTCGCCATACTTTATAATTACCAAAGGAGTACTTGTAAAATGCCTTCACGGTTTGGTGCAATCACCAGTCTTTGAAATGATGGCTGACTATTTAAATTTCACTTCTTTCTACACAAATACTCGAGGTCTTAATCGCTTTTGTGGTTTTGTAGGTACGGAACGAATATATACCAATGTGTTTAAACATAATCGGCATATTGTTTCATATGTAACTTTTGCTGGGGGCAAAACATTCGCCTACTGTGTGGACAGAGAAACTTATTACCAAAAACCCTTATCTATCTGGATTACCATAATGGACAAGAGTACATGGCTAGTATTGCTAACGTGCTTCGTTGTATCTAATGCACTTATATTTCGTTTGGCGAAAATTAAAATCACCTTTGAATCTATTAATAATTTTTTTGTTTCGGCCATTGCGATTCTCCTCCGCCAAAATCACAACCAAAGGAAATTCCTCTTGTATGGAGTTTTATGTCTAATGCTGAATATTCTTGTAACTTGGTACGAATCTTACATCACAACTGAAGTCATTGCTCCTCTGGACAAGAAAACGATGAGGAATTTCGGAGAATTAATTCAAAATGATTATAAAATTCTTTCCATCATTGGAAACTCAACTGGAATGTCTAAGAGCTTAGGTTATAATTTGGTGCATCCATACTTTGTACAATATGGTATTTCACACAAAGGAAACACAAGTGTATACTTTTATGATATGGATCAAGTTAATGCGACTTCAAATCTTAATGAAATACACAAAACATGTTTTTCAAATACGAAGGTTAAACTTTTTAAAGGTTTACTTAACCCCTTCTCTGACTTCGACCTGTTTCGCATACAAGGATCCCTGCCCTTAAAAAAGTGTTTACAAACATTGGAGTCTGCAGAAAGTCATCCGCTTTTCTGGTTGTTTGCAAAATGTTTTCGGCATGAACTTCTGAACGTTGTTCAAGAACTGAATGAAATGGGGTTCCTTGACGTATGGAGAACTGTTACGTTTTTCAAACCCAAAATGTTGAGCTTCAAAGAAAAAGAAAAGCACGCTGAAAGAGAATTTCGCAGTCTTAGTTTCGAAATGAAAATTGGTGCGATTTTTCATGTACTTGGATATCTGACCATTATTCCCTGTGTTGTCTTTCTACTTGAAAAATATCTTACTCTACTTTTTCATAATATACGTGAAGTTTATATTTTTTGGCTATATTTAAATTGATACCACTTTGGTTTAGTAAAATCTTTATAGTGTTTCCTCAGACAAATAGTCTAATATACACAAAATGCTTAAAGACCTAACATAACTTAACCAATTGTAATTAATTGATAATTCCACCTTAATGTGTAATCAAATTATCCTTATGTAATTGTCATTATTACTTGGCTTTCAGTGATAACCATAGCTTTGTCTAATGATATATAGTCTGTAAGCCAACATGACTTTCGATAATTACTATGAATTCTTTGTACTTGAATAAATATGAACTCTCATTGTTCGTCCTTTGCTTTTGGTGGGATAATGTACATTATTGTATATCATTTAACATCTTATAAGACCAAAATACGGCTTAATACTAAATATATAACAAGTTGTAGTTAATATCTGTATCATATTACCGAAAGAGCTGCAAAGATTTTATTTTGCTTTCTGTCTGAGAACAATAAAATAAATTTATTGTTAGTAAATGTTATTGTAAGCAGGTTGAGTGTATCAAAAAAAATTTTCCTGAAAATAATTCAGTTTCCATAGCCTTTCAAATAAATTAGTCATAAAATTCATGATCGATCACTCTAACATCTTTTGTTGTGAGATATTTTAATGCAATTATTATAATTTTCATTTACTTTGTTTTCGAGAGCCAAAACATAGTTTATGGCGATATTACACCGTTGGATTTGAAAGGGGATCAAGAGATCGATTTTAATGTAAGATAGACTTCAGCATCGACACGTTAACATAGTTTAACTCTGCTAGACAACATTTGTAAATAGCAGAATATTAAATGCAAAGCCATAGAATTTCATAGGTACAGAGAAATACCTAGATAAAGAATGAAATTACCTACCAGACATTTACAAGAAAGTTCGTTTGTCCAGAGAGTCTACAAAGTCATGAATTTTTTACTAATCGTCTTAAATATCAAGCCAGAAATGTTTATCCTTCTTAAACAAACTGTAGAATGTGGCGAATGCTTTATTCAGTAGCGGAAAGCTACTGTAAGTTTTCGGGATGTCTGTCTGTCTGTTAGTCAGTTAGTTAGTTAGTTAGTGTGTATATGCCATATCTCAGGAACGCTTTGAAATATTTTGATGAAACTTTCAGTGGACCTTCTAGGGACAAAGTGTAGGTCATCTTTCAAAAATGGTGTTAATCGGTAACTCCTTTCTGACCGTTAACCTCATTTATGTCCAACCATATGTTATGTGTTATATTGCTAATGTTGTGTGTATGTTGTGGTATGTGTCGTAGTCTTCACTCGTGACCACTACATGACGTAGTCTGACTGGCGGCCACTATATGTCGTAGTCGGCACTGGTGACCACTACACGTCGTTTTTTGAATAAATTGAAATAATTAAAATCCGATTGGAATAAATTCAAATAATTTCGAAATGTTTTGAATAAATTCAAATAAATTCGAAATGTTTTGAATAAATTCAAGTAAATTCGAAATGTTTTCAATAATGTGAAGACGCGGTAGGTTCCTGGTCTGTGTTTTGCTGTCAGCGGGTAATTCCCAATATCTCGATCCACCGGGTAATACTGGAGACTCCAATAAATGAACTTTGATAATGGAAAAACTGACGGTTTGTGTTTATTATGCTTGTGTACCTAACTGGAACTCTCAGACTAGGTGAAAATCTATTGTACGATGACTTTTCTAATATTTCCTATCAAAACTGTCGAATGCTCAGTAACTGTATAGAAAGTAAAAATCAACGTACATGAAAAAGTAATTATTTTATAATAATTTATTGCACAAATCAAAAAATACTGAAAAAGTGCAGAGCACAAGAAAATTAGACGCTATCTTTTGCGGCTTCTCAACTCGAACTGAACTTGCAACGTACATTTTTGCTACTCATAGCGAAATCTTCTCTCATGCTCATGCGCAATGATAACTACAAATCATATTAAATATTATTCTAAAGAAATGTTAAGCGGACACAAATCCAAAGAGAATTAATATTAGAAATTCAATACAAATGCTAAAACACAAAGACTCGGTTCAACATTCCCGGCCTTGAAATACGTATTTCAACAAAAAACAATCAATACAAAGATTCATAGAATAATATTTAAATAAACAGCTTAATAAGGATAAGGATAAGGATAAGGAGGGGGTTTATACTCCGTGATATGGCACACATTGGCTCATCTCAGAGTTGTGAGGACGAAGGTACGAAGCTGGTTGATTGCAAGTTGTGAGTACAGGTAGAGTAGGCTACTCGCCCACTCTGTAGGAACTTATGACGGATATAGGAAGGTGAGAGATGTAGGAAGGCAAAGAGAGAGAGTCTGTTAACGTAAACGTGAACGTGAATAATATTTAAATAAACAGGTTAATATTTGATTCAATTAAATAATGAAATAAGAAATGTTTCACTTCTTAACCTAGTCACGCGGCAATGGGCACAACTTGACAATTGGTCTGATCAATTCACCGTTCTCAGTCTTGACACGAACTGAGCGAACCTTTCCATCTTTTCCGGGAAAAGTTTCCACAATACGTCCTATTTTCCACATCAGAGGAGGAGTATTGTCATCATTAATTATTACTTTCCGTCCGACCTCCAAATTCTCTTTCTCGGACCACCATTTCGGTTTTCCCTGTAGTCTCACCAGGTACTCGTCCTTCCATCGTTTCCAAAACTGCTGCAACAGGTGCTCTCTCTGCTCCCAGCGGGCTACTCTTTTTACGTCAAATTCTAATAAATTTTGCTCCGGTACAGCTGTCATTGCGGTTCCAATGAGAAAATGTCCTGGAGTCAAGAGCGCTAAATCATTGGGATCTGTGGACAAAACTGTTAAAGGCCTCGAATTAAGACATGCCTCAATTTGTTTTAACGAAGTTAACATATCCTCAAAACTAAGAACTTCTAGTCAGATAGTTCTCTTCAAATGAAATTTCATGGACTTCACAGTAGCCTCCCATAGGCCGCCAAAGTGAGGTCCTGATGCAGGGCTGTAGTGCCATTCAATTTTCTGTTTGGCAAAGTAATTTTTGATGTCCTCTTGGCTTGGCTGTTCGCGTAAAAATGCCAAGGTTCTCTTGAAGTCATTATCTGCACCCACAAAGTTGGTGCCACAATCACTATGTACGTGTGTTGGTTTTCCTCTAGCGGAAACAAATCTTTTAAATGTTTTTAGAAAGGCTTCTGTGGTCATATCACTGACCAACTCCAAGTTAACTGCCTTAGTAGAAAAGCAGACAAATACAACGACGTATCCTTTGTATGCCATTGGTGCTCTTCCCTTAGCGTTCTTCAAGGTGAAGGGTCCAGCATAATCCACACCGCAATGCTCGAATGCTCTGGCAGGATTTACTCTGGATTCAGGCAACTGTCCCATTAATTGTTTGCTTAATTGAGCTCTCGATTTGACACAAATCACACAGTTCTTTATAATTTCTCTTATAAAGTCTCTTCCTCCCACTATCCAATAAATGTCTTGCAATCTTGCAAGTAGTAGTTGAGATCCTGCATGACAATATTCTTCATGGTAGTGCTCCACGATAAGTCTAGTCACTTCATGTTTCTTTGATATTAGTATAGGATGCTTCTTATCATGACTAATATCTGCGTTGTTAAGTCTTCCTCCAACTCGGAGTATTCCATCTGGATCCACAGACGGAGTCAAGGGTCGTAAATGTTTCGACACTTGTTTGCCTTGTTTTAACTTCTCTATGTCACTTGCAAATCCACTTTCTGAATCTGCTTGCATATTCTTGACAATAAACTTGAAAGCTTCATCACGTTCTTTCACGGACAAAGCACTGGTATCTTTTTCTCTGTTACTGTCATCAGTTTTCATGCGAATTGCATATGCGATTACATCTTGCAATTCATCCCAACTATTAGACATTTTTAAAGCATCGTACAACAAATTGTGTCGGGCTTTCTCTTTAACTGTGGTAGTAATAGATTTTTGTTTCATTTCTCTATACTCCTTCTTCATCTCCACTTCATTTTCAGAAGTTGAATATGACTCTTCAAACAAAATATCTTCTGGTGGTCCATTCCACCATAATCTGTGCTTTTCCAACTCTGCAGGAAATATTCCTCTGGAAGCACAATCAGCAGGGTTGTCGGTTCCTTTAATGTGGTACCACTTGTCAGGGGGTAGAAATTCTTGAATTTCTGCAACTCTGTTGCCCACAAATATTTTAAGTGTTGAAGGGTGCTTCGTTAACCAACCTAACACTATTGTTGAGTCAGTCCACGCAGTGATATCAGTAATTTCAATGTTGTTGAAGGCATCTTTCACACACTGCATTAATCTTGTAACTAATAGGGCTCCACACAATTCCAATCTTGGCATTGTGATCTGTTTATTTACTGGAACCACTTTAGTCTTGGATGCAACCAATCTTCGTATTACTTGTCCATTTGCGTCTTCCGATCGTAAATAAACAACTGCTGCGTAAGCTTGTTCCGAAGCATCGCAGAATCCATCCAAAAAGTAAGTCACGTTTTCTGAAACAAGACAACAAATTCTAGGAATTTTAATTTTCTCTATCTGTTTCAGTTCTTCTGTGTATCTTCTCCACAGAGTTTGCTGATCTTCATTCAGCTGGCCATCCCATTTCATTTCTTCTTTCCACAATTGTTGAAAGAATATCTTTGCTTTCATCATAACTGGTGAAAGCCATCCTAATGGGTCAAATACTTTGGCCAATTTGGATAATACTTTTCGTTTAGTCAGCGTACAATAAAGTGACACTGCAACTGAAAATGAGAAGTAATCTTCTGCAGGGTGCCATAATAGTCCTAATGTCTTCAGAGAGCTGTCAATATCAATTTTCATTGGCAGCTGTGTTTCTCTCATCTCTGGAGGTAGAGATTCCAATAATTTTAGATCATTCGATGACCACTTCCTCAACTGAAATTTTCCTTTATCTAAAACAGCAATTAAATTTTGCTGCAAATCCAATGCTTCTTCTTGACTTGATGCTCCTGTCATCAAGTCATCAACGTAAAAGTCACGTACAATAACTTTAGAGGCTTCAAGGTAATTTTCCTTTTCTGTTTCCGCCAAATGCTGTACACATTTCACAGCTTGGTATGGAGCAGATGAAGTTCCAAACGTGGCTGTAAGTAGCCGATAATCACATTCTTTCTTTTCTCCAGGCTTCTTCCAAACTATACGCTGATAGTCTGTGTCTTCTGGATTTATCTTGACTTGCCGGTACATCTTGGCAATGTCCGCTGTTAATGCAATTTGATGAAGCCGAAATCTCATCAGAATGGCGATTAAGTCATCTTGGAGTCTCGGTCCAATCATAAGATTTTGATTCAGTGATACTCCGGTTATTGAATTAGCCGAAGCATCGAACACTACCCTCAAAATGGTAGTAGTGCTTTCTTTTAGAACACAGTGGTGAGGCATATAATATATTTCTTTATTAGTTACAACTTCTGACTATGGAACCTTTTCCATGTGTCCTAAGTCTTCATACTCTTGAAGTACCCCGTGATACTTCTTCCCAAGTTCAGGATTCCTTTCAAATCTGCGTTCCATTTGTTGAGAACGTTTGACTGCTGCAGACCTAGATTCCCCAATTGGTTTCCTATTTTCTTTGAACGGTAATTTAACCACATATCTTCCATCATCTGCACGAAAATGGTTGTTTGAAAAGTGTTCTTCACACTCTTTCTCTTCAATTGTAAGACACCTTTTGGTTGGTACTTCTTCTAATTCCCAGAATTTTTGTACACTTGTATCCAAAAGCTTGTTGCATGTTGCATGATGAACTTTGATTCCAGTACGCTCTGGCGTTACATCATATTTTCCCTGAAGGATCCATCCCAATACTGTCTGTATTGCGGTTGCTGTTCCATAATCTCCTTTCTTTATACCTGGTTTCATCAAATCAACGTATATGTCAGCACCGAGAAGCACATCTATGTTCCCCGGCTCGTAGAAGAAAGGATCTGCTAATAGAACTCTGTCGATATGTTTCCATTTTTCAATGTCAATTCTTGCACTAGGCAAATCTCCTGTAATACTCTTCATGACATGAGCTTCAATAATGAATGTTTTCTTTGAATTGTGTTTTGAACCGAATTCCAGTTCAACTCCCATCTGAGAGGTTCCAACTGCTGTATCTCCTAATCCAGATATAGGTATATTGACCTTCTGCAATTTCAAACCCAATCGGTTCACACATTTCTTGGTAATAAAGCTGCACTGAGACCCGTTGTCTAATAGGGCTCTGCATGTTACATTTTCACCTTTACTATTTTTCACCTGTATCAAGGCTGTGGAGAGCAAGGTCTGCGAATTATCTTTTATTCCCATACTGCATGAAAATAAAGTTGATTTACTTTGAGATTCTTCTTTATTTCTGTAGTGTATCTATATTGTACCTAGAAGTGCATTGTGCATTGCACTAATTCTTATTACGCCTATTGCATGTACCTAGTTATAGATACTTTGTTTTATGCAGTTTATGCAATAGTCAGCACTTAGGTTACTAGGCAGAGCTTAGATGATGTGTCATGTCCTTGTCCTTGTCTGTCCTTCTATCTTGGTCTTTTCTGTCTCTGCATAGATTTAGAGATTTACTCTTCTATGGGCGTTTCCCAAGTACTGTGTTAGTCTTATTATTAATTATTAATAAGTCTAAGTCTAATTATTAATACTTATTAATAATTGTCCAATTATTAACTATCAAATAAATAAGTTAGTGTTTTTATAATACATATAAATCAACATACACTTATTCAACATAATATTTACACAAATATTACATTGGCGCAGCCTTCTTAAGTGAACTTTTTGTGCGTGTTAGTCGTTTTTCGGGTTTTCCAGTGTTTCTAAGTGTCCACCTCAGTCCTTTGTGTGTGACAATGCCTGTTGGCAAGTTAGAAGTGTTTAATCCGTCTCTGGACGACTTTGAAAGTTGGGTAGGTGTTTTTAAAAACTATCTAACTGCTAATGATGTTGGCATTAGTAAAAGTGATGGTAAAGCGAAAGGTAAAGCTATTTTTCTCTCTGCCGAGTCCAAGGACTTAGATGATTTAGTGCGAGTGATGACTGGTCATTTTAAGCCGGAATCAAAGGCGATTGCTGAAAGGTTTAACTTTTTTCATCGTAAGCAGTTGCCCGGTGAGTCTGTCACAGTGTTTTTAAGTGAATTACGTAAAATGGCTGTGAAGTGCAAGTTTACCGATCTAGATGTGTCCCTTCGGGATCAGTTTGTTGTTGGCATCTCGTCTGAGGCTGCCCAGAAACGGTTATTTATGGAGGATGACTCGTTGACCCTTATTCAGGCTGTTTCTGTTGGCATTAGTCAGGAAGCCGCAGAAATTAGTACTCAACTCGTTCGTCACAATGGAAATCTCCTCCAGCCCGAGTCTACTAATAAAGTCAGTCGGAAAAACTTTTCGCAAGGAAAGAAGAAGAGTCAGGGTCAGAGTCAACCCGCCGACGGGTCCAGTCCCAAGTGTCCCAATTGTGGGAAGAAGCACAATAAAAAGGACTGCTCTCACAAGGACGTTACTTGTTATTCATGTAATAAAAAAGGTCATTTTGCAAATCTGTGTCACTCCGGTCCGGGTAACAGTAAAAATAACTCAAATAATAACAATAAGTCCAATAATAATACCAGTGGTAAAGTCCATACGGTACACCAAGTTTCTCGTAGTAACCGTGTGATTTATATTCCATTATTAATCAATGATGTTCATCATAAAATGGAATTAGATACTGCCTCTGCCAGTAGTTTTGTTTCAGTTGCCTTTTGGAAAAGTTTAGGGTCCCCTAAACTCATCAAGTCTGATGTTGTTTTTCAAACTTATACGAATGAACAGTTTGAGGCAAAAGGAAAATTTTCTTGTGTTATTAAATATGACGGCCAGACAGTGGAACATTCACTTCACGTTTCTGAGGGTTCTGCACTTTTTGGTCGGGATTTGATTAGTTCCTTCAAGATGGATTGGGCTAATATTGCGTCGCAGTGCTCCCAGTCTACAGTAAACCAGCTAAGTCACACAGATACTTTAAAATCTTTACTAACTGAATTTTCTGATGTGTTTGATAAACCAGTTGGCACCGTTAAGAATTTTAAAGCCAAGTTGGTCCTGCGTGACGATGCTGTGCCACGTTACTTCAAGAGTCGTCCTGTCCCCTTCGCTTTGCGTGACAAGGTGGATAAGGAACTTGAACGGATGGAGCAGTCTGGTGTTTTAACTCGCGTTGCACATTCCGATTGGGCGTCTCCTTTGGTAGTTGTACCTAAGCCTAGTGGTGGAGTTCGTATCACTGGCGATTTTAAAAGGACAATAAACAATCAATTATGTGTTACTCAATATCCATTGTTGCGTGACGAAGATATTTTTGAGTGTGTTTCAGGTGGAGAAAAGTTTTCTCAACTTGATGGCCCAGATGCTTTTCACCAAGTGGAAATCGATGAAAGTTGTAAAAAAATTTTGGTGGTGAGTACCCCACGGGGTTTGTATCAGTACAATGTGCTACCCCAGGGTATTGCCTCGTCGCCTGCAATTTTTCAGGAACTCATGGACAAAATGTTGAGTGACATTCCCATGTGCACATCTTTCATCGATGACGTCATTTGTTCTGGTCGTACGGATGCAGAACATTTTCAGAATCTACGGAAGGTGTTTGAACGAATGCGAGAGTGCAACTTTCGACTCTCACGTTCCAAGTGTAAGTTTTTGGAGAAGCAAATAAAATTTTTGGGGCAATTAATTTGTTTTGAAGGTCTTCGCACTGATCCTTCTAAGGTGGAAGCCATCATGTCTATGAGGGAACCTAAGGACGTGTCAGAAGTCAAGTCTTTTTTGGGATTAATTAACTTTTATGCAAAGTTCATTCCTAATTTGTCACATGAAAGTGCAGTACTTAATAATTTCACTCGAAGTGGAGTCGAGTGGCAGTGGACACAACAATGTCGTAATGCTTTTAATCGTATTAAAAAGTGTGTTTCTTCTACAGGTGTCCTCGCTCATTTTCAGCAGCATGTGCCTGTTGGAATATCATGTGACGCTTCTTCAGTGGGTTTAGGTGTCGTCCTATTCCACAAATATCCCGATGGGAGTGAACGTCCGATTGCGTATGCATCTAAGACTCTTTCTTCTGCGGAGAGAAAATATTCACAAATTGAGCGTGAAGGACTTTCAATCATTTTTGGGATTAAAAAGTTTTTCCAGTTTTTGTGTGGACGTAAGTTTTTGCTAATAACTGATCATAAGCCATTATTAGCAATTTTTGGCAATAAGCGTGAATTACCTCCTTTGGTGGCTACTAGGCTTAATCGTTGGAGTATATTTCTTAGCCAATTTCAGTATGACATTGTGTACCGTAACACATTGAGTCATGGTAATGCGGATGTGTTGTCCCGCTTGCCACTCCCTGATTGTTCTCCGGCGGATTCACATTCCGATTTCGTCGTGAAGCAGATTACTGAATCTAATCCTGTAACGTCCAAGTTAGTGACATTTCGCACGTCGCGTGATAAATTATTGTCACTTGTAATCCGTTATATTCAGAACGGATGGCCTGTTAATGCTTCTCAAGTTGACATGAAACCTTACTTCAGTCATCGAAGTGAACTTTCTGTGGAACGAGGAACAGTCATGTGGGGTATTCGTGTCGTTCTCCCCGCCTCTCTAAGGTCTGATGTCCTTCGCCAGCTACACGACACTCATCCAGGTGTCGTTCGTATGAAATCCATCGCGTCAATATGTCTGGTGGCCTGGGATTGACAGTGACATTGAGACTTTGGTGAAAACTTGTGTGTCTTGTGCAGGGCACAGAGACAATCCAGCGGTTGCTCCATTGCACCCTTGGGCATTTCCTGAGCGGGCCTGGCAGCGACTTCATATTGACTTCGCTGGTCCATTCAAAAATAATATGTGGTTAATCATCGTGGATGCTTACTCCAAATGGCCCGAAGTTTTTAATCTTGGTAAAGATTCCACGTCATGGAAAGTCATCGGGTGTGTTCGTGAAACTTTTGCTCGCTTTGGCATTTCAGACACTATTGTCTCCGACAATGGTCCTCAACTTGTGTCAAAGGAGTTTGAAGATTTTTGTGCCAACAATGGCGTACGTCACACCACTAGCAGTGCTTATCAGCCTCGTAGTAACGGGGAAGCTGAATGTTTTATCCGTTCGTTCAAAAACGCTATGAATCGTAGTGGGAACTCTAATCTCAATTTGTCTTTGTGCAATTTTTTGTTGAATTATAGAACCACTCCTCATGGTACCACTGAAGTGTCACCGTCGGAATTGTTGCTGAAAAGTAAGCCGAAAACGGTTATGGATCTCATTCGTCCGGATGTCCATTCCAAAGTTCGTGTCAAGCAAGAACTCCAGCAGGAGAACTTCAACGGTGTGTCTTCTACTCGTGGCTTTCGGGAGGGACAACCTGTCTGGGTGCAAACTTTTTCTAAAGATAGCCCGAAGTGGTCCTTGGGTAAAATAGTTCGTGCTGTTGGCCCCGTCTCCTATCAGGTTGCGGTCAACACTCGGATTATGAAACGCCATGTTGATCACATTTTGCCCGGGGAGGTAGCCGAGTGTATTTCTACGCCGATGCCTCGTCCAGTGAAGCCGTCGCCAACGACGACTCCTTTTCACTCTGCACCATCTACACCTACTAGTGCCGGGAGGAGAACCCAACAATCCCCGCACAATATGACTACATTGCCACTCCAGTTTGATGAGGAGGATGTCGATCCCTCTGAAGAAATTGTGGAAGCCGGTCCTGCTCCTCGACCTCAACGTCAACGAAAGCAGCCCGACCGTCTTCAATATATATAGTGTTAAAAATAAATGTGGAGGAATGTAGTGTATATATATTGTACCTAGAAGTGCATTGTGCATTGCACTAATTCTTATTACGCCTATTGCATGTACCTAGTTATAGATACTTTGTTTTATGCAGTTTATGCAATAGTCAGCACTTAGGTTACTAGGCAGAGCTTAGATGATGTGTCATGTCCTTGTCCTTGTCTGTCCTTCTATCTTGATCTTTTCTGTCTCTGCATAGATTTAGAGATTTACTCTTCTATGGGCGTTTCCCAAGTACTGTGTTAGTCTTAGCACTTATTAATAATTGTCCAATTATTAACTATCAAATAAATAAGTTAGTGTTTTTATAATACATATAAATCAACATACACTTATTCAACATAATATTTACACAAATATTACAATTTCCTTCTGGGGTTGACTTCTCAGCTTCAGAAGGTTCAGCTTTCTTCTTATTTGAAGAGTTATTATTTTTATTGTAGGGGTGTATGGATGAGTGATGAGGTTCACTACATCTTCTGCAATTAAACTTGAATGAGCAATCAGAAATTTAATGTCCTTGTGATAAACATTTTGGGCATCTATTCGTTTTGCTAACGTAATCTCTTCTTTCTGATATGGTCATCTTTCCAAAATCTTCACAGATGTGAAGATGGTGCTTTCCTTTTGTGCATAATGAACAATGTTCCAAATTGCTCGTTCCAAGATGAGTCTTCTGCTTCTTTTCAGCTGGAGCTCCTTGGTTAGTACTTTTGCTTTTTATTCCTGTAGCAGCAGTGATTCTTGCTTGAGTCAAAACAAACTCGGTGAATTCCTTAATTGTAGGCATTGAGTTTGGCTTTTGAGTCCTTTCCCAATCCTTTTTAGATTCTGGATCTAATTTTCTATACATCAAATGAATTAGTATCAGGTTTACTTTTTCTTCTGGAGTAATCTTCATTATTTCCAGAGTTTGAATGCACTGATTAACAGTATTTGCCAATTTCTTCAAAGCATCGGCGTTTATTTGGTTCATCGGGGGTAACGTGAAGAGCTTATCAAAATGAGCACGTATTATATCCCGTTTGCTATCATAGGTAGATTTCAACAAGTCCCACGCAAGTTGATAATTTGTGTCAGTTGTTGAAAAATTCTGCAACAATGCCTCAGCTTCACCCTTAACGGATCTCTTGAGATATTGTAATTTCTGCACATCAGCCATGTTAGCTAGATGTATTGAAGCCCAGAATGCATCCTGAAATGGTATATAGTCTTTTATATCCCCACTGAAAAATGGTAATTCAAGTTGTGGTAACTTGATATCCACTGGTTTTGGGGGTGCTGCAGCAGCTAGAGTGTTCTTAATTTCGATTAATGTTACTTCCAATTCTATTATTCTGTCATCTTCATCTTCGAAGACTTTTTGATGTACAGCTATTTCTGCATCATCAGCGCATAATGGAAGAATTTCATCATTGATATCCGTATTGTAGCTTTTCAAGTACCTAACGTCTTCCAAGCCCAAATTCACTTTTACTTCATTGTATAGAGCTACGAAAGTGTTCACAAGTTTCTTCAATTTATTGATTCGGCTTGTCATACCTTTCCGCTTCTTGACTAAATCTTTCAATGTACTCATTTTAGATTTGCTTGTTTAAGTTTTTCAATTGGCGTACATTATAGGTTCTTCTTGAACTTTGCGATCAATTATCTTCTGTGTAAGTTGCAAATTCTTGCACTTGCACTTTTGCAACTTGCACGATTTCAATATTTTCAATAATATTGTTCAGTTTAAAATGTTATAGTCAACTTACGATACTGAAGATTGACAAACTGCTTGCAGACGTAAGGCACACTTACTCCGACTTTTCCCACGAGGTCGATTCCCAGGTAGGTATGCTTGACACCACGATGAGTGCTTCTTAATCTTGACGATGACTGACGACTCTTGAGTACTCGACTTCTTGTTCGCACTGCGTCCAACGTCCTTGTTGATTGTAGTCTTCGTCCTCACTATTCTCGGTAATAGGGACTTGATCTTGCCTCGCTGAATCCAACGGGACTTCACTTATCTTCAAAATTGTCAACCAGTAACTCCGACGTCAATTTTTAATTGATTGCTGGAATATCCAGGCTCGATAGGACCATGTGAAGACGCGGTAGGTTCCTGGTCTGTGTTTTGCTGTCAGCGGGTAATTCCCAATATCTCGATCCACCGGGTAATACTGGAGACTTCAATAAATGAACTTTGATAATGGAAAAACTGACGGTTTGTGTTTATTATGCTTGTGTACCTAACTGGAACTCTCAGACTAGGTGAAAATCTATTGTACGATGACTTTTCTAATATTTCCTATCAAAACTGTCGAATGCTCAGTAACTGTATAGAAAGTAAAAATCAACGTACATGAAAAAGTAATTATTTTATAATAATTTATTGCACAAATCAAAAAATACTGAAAAAGTGCAGAGCACAAGAAAATTAGACGCTATCTTTCGCGGCTTCTCAACTCGAACTGAACTTGCAACGTACATTTTTGCTGCTCATAGCGAAATCTTCTCTCATGCTCATGCGCAATGATAACTACAAATCATATTAAATATTATCCTAAAGAAATGTTAAGCGGACACAAGTCCAAAGAGAATTAATAATATTAGAAATTCAATACAAATGCTAAAACACAAAGACTCGGTTCAACACATAAATTCAAGTAAATTCGAAATGTTTTGAATAAATTCAAGTAAATTCGAAATGTTTTGAATAAATTCAAATAATTTCGAAATGTTTTGAATAAATTCAAATAATTTCGAAATGTTTTGAATAAATTCAAGTAATTTCGAAATGTTTTGAATAAATTCAAGTAATTTCGAAATTTTTTGAATAAATTCAAGTAAATTCGAAATGTTTTCAATAAATTCAAATAATTTCGAAATGTTTTGAATAAATTCAAGTAAATTCGAAATGTTTTGAATAAATTGGAATAAATTCGAAATGTTTTGAATAAATTCAAGTAAATTCGAAATGTTTTGAATAAATTGGAATAAATTCGAAATGTTTTGAATAAATTCATGTAAATTCAAAATATTTTGAATAAATACATTTGTTTTGCTTCAGCTACTGTCTTATATCCGTTTTGCAATGGTTTATTCCGTATCTACCACTATGGCTGTGAAACGGGAGTTTCGAGGCTTATTGAGAGTTGAGGCAAAAGTATTCGACAATTTATTCTCATAAAATGTAAGGAATTTTCTTATATAACGTAAGAGGGGCTTTGTTTATACGGTGAGGCGAGTTGTCTTACGAAATAATATCGTCTTTCTTTATCAAAAATATGCTAAGCCATCTAATTGTTGAAGACATTTAAATTAGCAGCCCGGTTTAATTCGGAAATGTGTTAGACCAATTGATCATTAATCCCAAAAGATGTTGAACTAAATTATCATTTATGCTGCTTTGTTTTTCACAAAAGTCCGTTTTAAACATTGAAAACTGTGGTGCTCTGGCTTGGCAAATTTTTGAAATAATGACCAAAAGCTTTTTTTACGAAAGTGATCACTTTGGGTTAACACTTTTTGGAATTACTGATCCAATGGTGTAGTAGCTTTCTGGATTAGTGATCAAGTGGTTTAGCGCATTTTTGATGAAGAGGGAAGATAAATAGAAGAAGATAAATTGAATTTTTGCATGCATTTCAGAATGCAGAAAATCAAAGAACCATGTAAAGGTAATAATGACCGATGCACTGCAGTGTTGTAGTCTGATTTGTGGCTGAAAACTGTGACATAAAATCATAAAATCTTTCCCTTACATCCGAAAGTTTTAATATTTCTAATACATGCAATGGCCCCAATCAATGAGTTTACAATATAATTAAGGGCTAGACTAACTATTGGAAAACCAACGCGCCGAACGAATATTTCAAGGATTTCCATTCATGGTATGTCTTAATGAAATATAACTTGGCCTCCTAGTGAGAAAGCTGTTCATGTTAAAGATTTGCGTCTTCAACAAGAGAGTGTGTATATATTTCAAGCTATTACTTTGGATTAGCCTGGAGAAGTATATAGGAGTAGAAGAATATTTGCCTGAACGATATTTGCAAGTACTTATGTTCGCTTAGCTAGAACATCAGCGAAGCAGTCTTGCATGTTTTATTTCTTAAGCAAACAATGATGGCTATAAAGGTTTGAACATGACCAGGTAAGCCTATTATGTACGTTGTGAATCCAGTTTGAATAATTCAGTAATGTGCCCGGCTTATTACAATGCTTTAGCTTTGAAGGAATATCCCGTCTGAAATGGTAACTTTGTATGAAGTTTTATAACTGCTGAATGTTGTTATTTTTGCTTCGCAACTAACGCTATCGTTCTGAAACGGAGTCTTACGACAATATTAGAAGAAATGTGCCAATTAAAAGGAAATTTCTTATAGAACGCAAATAAGATTTTTATATGGTGTAGTGATGAATATACTATTTTGATTAATGGAGAAAATTTATTAACAAATGAGAAGATAAAGTGAATATTTATTTTTTTAAATATGGAGAACAACTTTTTTAGATTTCTTTACATTACAATAAATCCAATCGCAGTCTCAAGTGAAAGATGTTTGGTGCAGTAAAAATTAAATAGTGGAATGACAGTCTGCACTAAAATACTGTACCTGCAAGTTGGGATTTTTCTGAATAGTGAACTATTCAGAAAAATTAGAATACTATTGTAATTTTGTAATTGTATCTTATATCCGAGTCTCATTTTACATTTTTCTTACATGCAGTGGCTGCCAACGTTGCTGGTAAGCGTTGAAGTTTGATAATATTGAATATTAGTAGACCAACGATTGGAAACAATACAATTCTCATACGTATTATAAGGTGTGACTTGTAGAACTACTTAAAATCGATATTTTCAGTAGAGAAGAAAGAAGCTATTTAAAAGTGGAACAGAAATGATTTTCCTTAGACATCGATATAGCGTCGCAGTAAGAGCCGAAATAAAAGTCAGTAGTTCTCCAAAAATTATTTTGATAATTTTGATTTAATACGTTAAGTTTATTACATTCTGCTGTGTTTAGCGTAAAATTACATAATTACAATTATGAATTCACACAAAATATATATCGCGAATATTCTCCTCTCCTGTTTCATTTTCAGTGCACAATGTCAAATTCTACAAACACTATCGAATTGTGATTTTGGCATTCTTTTATACCAAAGTGAAATGAATGATTATGTTTTCGAGGAGATTGAATTTTCCCCACGAACCCTAATTGATTTTGCAACTGTTAATTGGACTAAATGGTATGATAATTACAAAGGAAGGAATGCATACCCGAGTTCATTGTCAAACACGCAGTGCAATGTGGCTGTAATAGTAGAGCCCCCAAATAAAAAAAGAATCAAAGTAATTCCAGAAGTGCCTGTTGATTTCGGGCGAAGACGGGATCAACCAAGCGAAAAGATTCTAGTAATTAGCACAAAGAATAACTTTGAGAAACTCAAACAGAATTTTGTTGAAGATTTGGGATGGAGGGTGAGTGCAGTGTATTTTCTGTTCATCAATTCCAAGAAGGACATTGAAGTGCTAACAGTGTCACTATTCACAAAGGAATTTGCAAGGATGGACATTGGAACACTAGATGGCCAACAAAGAGCATTTACAAGAAATGGCTTACAGAGAAATCTTCATAAGAGAAAAATTACTTCTTTCGATCCTCTCTTATTTAAGGAAAATGAAAGAAGACGCCAATGTGCTTATTCGCCATACGTTATAATTAACAAAGGAATGCTTGGAAAATGCCTTTACGGTAGTGTGCAATCACCAGTCTTTGAAATGATGGCTGACTATTTAAATTTCACTTCTTCCTACACAAATGTTCGCGGTCTTAATCGCTTTTGTGGCGTTGTAATTACGGAACAAATGTATACCGATGGATTTAAATACCATCCGTATATTGTTTCATATGTAACTTTTCCTGGGGAACAAAGATTCGTCTACTGTGTGGACAGAGAAACATACTATCAAAGATCCTTATCTATCTGGATTGACATAATGGACACGAGTACATGGCTACTATTGCTAACATGCTCCTTTGTATCTAATGCACTTATATTTCGTTTGGCGAAAATTAAAATCACTTTTGAATCTATTAATAATTTTTTTGTTTCGGCCATTGCGATTCTCCTCCGTCAAGATCACAACCAAAGGAAATTCCTCTTGTATGGAATTCTATCTCTGATGTTGAATATTCTTGTGACTGAATACGAATCTTACATCACAACTGAAGTCATTGCTCCTCTGGACAAAAAGATAATGAGAAATTTCGGTGAATTAATTCAAAATGATTATAAAATTATTTCCATCATTGGAAACTCAACTGCAACCTCTAAGAGCGGAGGTTATAATTTGTTGCATCCATACTTTGTACAATATGGTATTTCACACAAAGGAAACACAAGTGTATATTTTTATGATATGGATCAAGTTAATGTGACTTTAGATTTCAATGAAATATACAAAACATGTTTTTCAAATATGAAAGTTAAACTTTTTAGGCATTTTCCTAACTCCTTCTCTGACTTCGAACTGTTTCGCATGCAACAATTGCTCCCCTTAAAAAAGTGTTTACAAACATTGGAACCTGCAGAAAACCAACCACTTTCCTGGATGTTTATGACATGTTTTCGGCATGAACTGCTGATTGTTGTTCAAGAACTGAATGAAATGGGGTTCCTTGAAATATGGAGAACTTTTCGGTATTTCAAACCCAAAATGTTGAGCCTTAAAGAAAAAGAAAAGCACGCTGAGCGAGAATTTCGCAGTCTTAGTTTTGACATGAAAATTGGTGCAATTTTTCATGTACTTGGATATCTGATCCTTGTTCCTGTGTTGTTTTTCTACTTGAAAAGTATCTGACTCTACTTTTTCATAATATACGGGATTTATATCTTTTTTGGTTATATTTCAATTGATACTAGTTTAGCTTAGTAAAATCTTTTTAGTGCTTCCTCAGACTAATAGACTAACATACACAAAATGCTTAAAGACCTTCGCAAACATAACTTAACCAATTGTAATTAATTGATAATTCTACCTTAGTGTATAGTCAAATTATCCTTGTGTAATTTTCATTCTTATATGGCTTTCAGTGATAACCATAGCTTTTGGTAATTTGATACATAGCCTGTAAGCCAACATGACTCTCTATAATTACTATGAATTCTTTGTACTTGAATAAATATGAACTCTCATTGTTCGTCCTTTGCTTTTGGTGGGATAATGTACATTATTGTATAGCATTTAACATATAAGATCAAAATACGGCTTAATACTAATATTATAACAAGTTGTAGTTAATATCTGTATCTTATTACCGCAAGAGCTGCAAAGATTCTATTTTGCTTTCAGTCTGAGAACAATAAAATAAATTTATTGTTAGCAAATGTTATTTTAAGCAGGTTGAGTGCCTCAAAAATTTTTGCATGAAAATAATTCAGTTTCCATAGCCTTTCAAATTAATTAGTCATGAAATTAACGTTCGATCACTCTAACATGTTTTGTTGTGAGACATTTTAATGCAATTATTATAATTTTCACTTAATTTGTTTTTGAGAGCCAAATGAGTAGTGTATGGCGATATTACTCCGTTGGCTCTGAAAGGGGACCAAGAAATCGATTTTAATGTAACATAGACTTTAGCATCGACACGTTAACATAGATTAACTATGCTAGACAACATTTGCAAATAGAAGAATATTAAATGCAAAGCTAGAGCATTTCATTGGTGCAGAGAAGTACCTAAGATAAAGTATCAAATTACCTACCAGACATTTACAAGAAAGTTCGTTTGTTCAGAGAGTCCACAAAGTCGTGGATTTTTTAATCGTCTTACATATCACGCCAGAAATGTTTATCCTCCTTAAACAAATTATGGCATGGCATGTCTTAATAGAATATAACTTTGGCCTCCTAGTCTCAGAGAGCTGTTCATGTTAAAGATTTGCGTCCTTAACAAGAAAGTGTGTACATTTCAACCTATTACTTTTGATTAGGCTGGAGAAGTATATAGGAGTAGAAGAATATTTGTCTGAACGATATTTGCAAATACTTTTGTTCCCTTAGTCAGAATATCAGCAAACAGTCATTAATGTTTAATCTGTCTAGGGCTATAAAGGTATGAACATTATGCCAGGTAAGCCTATTACGTACGTTGTGAATCCAGTTTGAATAATTCAGTAACGTGCCCGGTTTAGGCCGGTTTATTACAATACCTTAGCATTGAAGGAATATCCGTCTGAGATGGTAACCCTGAATGAAGTTGGATAACGCTGTATGTTGTTATTTTTTCTTCGCAACTAACGCTATCGTTCTGAAACTGGAGTCTTACAATAAGGTTAGAAGAAATGGGCCAAATGTAAGAAATTTTCTTGTAGAAAGTAAAAGGCTTTTTATTTATAAGGTGTAGTGATGTTTAAATTTTGATTAAGGTAAAAAATATATTAGCACATTTAAAGATGAAGTGAATATTTAGTTCTTCAATTGGGAGAAAACGTTTTAGATTTCTTTACATTACAATAAATCGAATCGCATTCTCAAGTGTTTGTAGTTTGTAGTTTATTCAAGTGCATACAAATTCAATACAAATAAATGAAAGTTGTTAGGTGCAGTAAAAATTAAATAGGGGAATGCATTCTGCACTAAGAAGTTGTAACTGCAAGTTGGGATTTTTCTGAATAATGAAGACAAAAAGACTATTGTAATTCTGTAATTGTATCTTATATCCGGAGTCTCGTTTTAAATTTTTCTTACATGCAGTGGCGGCCAACGTTGCTGGTAAGCGTTGAAGTTCGATAATATTGAATATTAGTAGACCAACGATTGGAAACAATACAATTCTCATACGTATTATAAGGTGTGACTTGTATAACTACTTAAAATCGATATTTTTAGTAGAGAAGAAAACATTATTTGGTGATTTTGATTTAATAAGTCAGAAGTCTATTACTCCCTGCTCTGTTTGACGTAAAATCGTTACAATTATGAATTCACACAAAATATATATCACGAATATTCTTCTCCACTGTTTAATTTTGAGTACGGATTGTCAAATTCTGCAACCACTTTCGAATTGCGATCTGGACATTCTTTTATATCCAAGTATTCTGAATGACTATGTTTTCGAAAAGATTGAATTCTCTCCACGAACTCTAATTGTTTTTGCAACAGTTAATTGGACTAAATGGAGGCATAATTACAAAGGAAAGAATTACTACCCGAGTTCATTGTCAAACACGCAGTGCAATGTTGCTGTATCGGTGGAGCCACCAAAGAGAGGAATCAAAGCAATTACAGAAATCCCTATTGACTTTGGTAAGAAAGAAGATCGACCAAGTGACAAGATTCTAGTTATTACCACAAGGAATAACTTTGAGAAACTCAAACAGAATTTTGTTGAAGATTTGGCATGGAGGGTGAGTTTAGTGTATTTTATGGTTATCAATGCCAAGAAAGACATTGAAATGCTAACAGTGTCACCATTCACAAAGGAAATTGCAAGGATGGACATTGGAACACCGGAAGGCCAACAAAGAGCATTTACAAGATATGGCTTACAGAGAAATCTTCATAGAAATAAAATCAGTACTTTTGATCCTCTCTTGAAGACAAATGAAAGAAGACGCGCATGTGCTTCGTCGCCATACGTCATAATTAACAAAGGGATACTTCAGGAATGCCTTTATGGTTATGTGCAATCACCTGTCTTTGAAATAATGGCTGACTATTTGAATTTCACTTCTGTCTACACAAATGCTCGAGGTCTTTATCGCTTTTGTGGCGTTTTAGGTACGGAACAAATGTATGCCAATATGTTTATTTATTATCGGCACATGGTTTCATATGTAAGTTTTCCTGGGGACAAAACATTTATATACTGTGTGGACAGAGAAACTTATTATCAAAGATCCATATCTATCTGGATTACCATAATGGACACGAGTACATGGCTGCTTTTGCTAACGTGCTTCGTTGTATCTAATGCACTTATATTTCGTTTCGCGAATATTGAAATCACCTTTGAATCTATTAATAATTTCTTTGTTTCTATTATCGCAATTCTTTTCCGTCAAAATCACAACCAAAAGAAATTCTTCTTGTATGGAATGTTATGTCTAATGTTGAATATTCTTGTAACTTGGTGCGAATCGTACATCACAACTGAAGTCATTGCTCCTCAGGATAAAAAGACAATGGGAAATTTCGGTGAATTAATTCAAAATGATTATAAAATTCTTTCCATCATTGGAAATTCAACTGGAATGTCTAAGAGCGAAGGTTATGATTTGGTGCATCCTTACTTTGTACAATATGGTATTTCACACAAAGGAAACACAAGTGTATATTTTTATGATTTGGATCAAATTAATGCGACTTCAACTATTTATGACGTATACAAAACATGTTTTTCAAATACGAAGGCTAAACTTTTTATGGATTTTATTATTCTCATCACTGATATGTCACTGTCTAATATACAAGGATTGCTCCCCTTAAAAAAGTGTTTACAAACATTAGAACCTGCAGAAAACCAACCGCTTTCCTGGATGCTTCGAGGATGCTTTCGGCAAGAACTGCTGAATGCTGTTCAAGAACTGAATCAAATGGGATTTCTTGACGTATGGAGAACTTTTCAGTTTTTCAAACCCAAAATGTTGAGCTTTAAAGAAAAAGAAGAGCACGCTGAAAGGGAATTTCGCAGTCTTAGTTTTGACATGAAAATTGGTGCAATTTTTCATGTACTTGGATATCTGGTTCTTATTCCCTGTGTTGTTTTTCTACTTGAAAAATATCTGACTCTAATTTTTCATAATATACGGGAAGTTTATCTTTTTTGGCTATATTTCAATTGATACTAGTTTAGTTTATTAAAATCTTTATAGTGTTTCCTCAGACTAATAAACTAATACACACACAATGCTTAAAGACCTTTGCAAACACAACTTAACCAACTGTAATTAATTGATAATTCTACTTTTGTGTATAATCAAATAACCCTTATGTGGTTTTCATTCTTACATGGCTTTCAGTGATAACCATAGCTTTGTGTAATGATATATAGCCTGTAAACCAGCATGACTCTCGATAATTACTATGTATTCTTTGTACTTGAATAAATATGAACTTTATTGTTCGTCCTTTGCTTTTGGTGGGATAATGTAAATTATTATATAGCATTTCACATCTTATAAGATCAAAATACGGCTTAATACTAATATTATAACAAGTTGTAGTTATTATCTGTGTCTTATTGCCGTTCGAGCTGCAAAGATTTCATTTTGCTTTCAGTCTGAGAACAATAAAATAAATTCATTGTTAGTAAATGTTATTGTAAGCAGGTTGAGTGTCTGAAAATAATTGAGTTTCCATAGCCTTTCAAATAAATTAGTCATGAAATTCATGTTCGACCACTAACATCTTTTGTTGTGATACATTTTAATGCAATTATTATAATTGTCATTTACTTTGTTTTTGAGGGCCATAGGAATAGTGTATGGCGATATTACACCGTTGGCTCTCAAAGGTGATCAATAAATCGATTTTAATGTCAAATAGACTTCAGCATCGGCACGTTGACATAATTTAACTCGCTAGACAACATTTACAAATAACAGAATATTAAATGCAAAGCTATAGAATTTCATTGGTACAGAGAAATACCTAAGATAAGTATCAAATTACCTACCAGACATTTACAAGAAATTTCGTTTGTTCAGAGAGTCTACAAAGTCGTGAATATTTTACTAATCGTACTACATTTGACGCCAGAAATGTTTATCCTTCTTAAACAAACTGTAGAATAAGGCGAATGCTTTATTCCATATCTATCACTACTGCTGTGAAACTGGAGTTCCGAGGCTTGAGACTTGAGGCAAAAGTATTCGGCAATTGTTGCTCATAAACCGTAAGGAATTTTCTTATATAACGTAAAAGGGACCTTGGAGGCGAGTTGTTTTACGAAATGACATGTCGTCTTTCCTCATCAAAAATATGCTAAGCTATCTAATTGTTGAAGACATTTAAATTGGCGGCCCGGTTTCATTCAAAAATGTGTTAGACCAATTGATCATTATATTAATTCCAAAGGATGTTAAACTAAGTTGTCATTTATGCTGCTTTGTTTTTCACATAAGTCCGTTTTAAACATTGGAGCCTGTGGTGATCTGGCTTGGCACTTTTTGTGAAATAGTGATCAACAGCTTTTTCACGAAAATGATCACTTTGGGTTAACACTTTGGAATTAATGATCCAATGGTTTAATACCTTTCTGAATTAGTGATCAAGTGATTTAGCGCCTTTCTGGTGAAGAGGGACGATAAAGTAGAAGAGGATAAATCGAATTTTTGCATGTAATTCAGAATGCTTAAAATCATCATTTGAAAATATAAAGGTAATAATGACCGATGCATTGCAGTGGTGTAGTCTGATTTGTGGCAGTAAACTGTGACTGAGCATAAAAATCTTTCCCTTACATCCGAAAGTTTTAATATTTCTAATACATGCAATGGGGCTTCCCTAATCCGATGAATGGAATTCGATGAAAATGAATAGAAACCGATGAATATACTGAGATTTGTTTATTTTTTATTAGGTTAGGTTTGTAAATATGCGTTACTATGGTTACGTTAATAATTGTTTGTTGCCCTGAACATCGTAACGCGTATTTTACAAACCTAACCTAATAAAAATAAACAAATCACTAGAGCCATTCATCTGTTTCTATTCATTTTCATCGAATTCCATTCATCGGATTAGGGAACCCCCATGCAATGGCCCAAAACTCTGAGTTCACAATATATTGAAGGACTACACTAACTATTGGAAAACCAACGCGCCGAACGAATATTTCAAGGATTTCCATTCATGGAATGTCTTAATGAAATATAACTTGGCCTCCTAGTGAGAAAGCTGTTCATGTTAAAGATTTGCGTCTTCAACAAGAGAGTGTGTATATATTTCAAGCTATTACTTTGGATTAGCCTGGAGAAGTATATAGGAGTAGAAGAATATTTGCCTGAACGATATTTGCAAGTACTCATGTTCGCTTAGCTAGAATAGCAAAGAAGTTTTGCATGTTTTATTTCTTAAGCAAACAATGATGGCTCTAAAGGTTTGAACATGACCAGGTAAGCCTATTATGTACGGTGCAAATCCAGTTTGAATTATTCAGTAATGTGCCCGGTTTATTACTATACTTTAGCATTGAAGGAATATCCCGTCTGAAATGGTAACTTTGTATGAAGTTTTATAACTGCTGAATGTTTTCATTTTTGCTTCGCAACTAACGCTATCGCTCTGAAACCGAGTCTTACGACAAAATTAGAAGACATGTGCCAATTAAAAGGAATTCTCTTATAGAAAGTAAAAAAGTTTTATTTTTACATGGTGTAGTGATGTTTACATTTTGATTAATGGATAAAATATATTTGAATATAGGAAGATGAAGTGAATATTTAATTTTTTAAATATGAAGAACAACCTTTTTAGATTTCTTTACATTACAATAAATGCAATCGCAATCTCAAGTGAAAGATGTTAGGTGCAGTAAAAATTAAATAGTGGAATGACAGTCTGCGTAAGATATTGCATCTGCAAGTTGGGATTTTTCTGAACAGTGAAAATCAAAATACTATTGTAATTCTGTAATGGTACCTTATACCCGAAGTTTCATTTTAGATTTTTCTTACATGCAGTGGCTGCCAACGTTGCTGGTAAGCGTTGAAGTTTGATAATATTGAATATTAGTAGACCAACGATTGGAAACAATACAATTCTCATACGTATTATAAGGTGTGACTTGTAGAACTACTTAAAATCGATATTTTCAGTAGAGAAGAAAGAAGCTACTTAAAAGTGGAACAGAAATGATTTTCCTTAGACATCGATATAGCGTCGCAGTAAGAGCCGAAATAAAAGAATTTAAAAATCAATATTATTTCCAACACAAGGGGATCCAGATGGGTGGAGCTGCATCGGTATCAATAAGTAATATCACATGTTACTTTGAATTAAAATCTATATTCGAACATGTAAATGAATTTGTTTTCCACAAAAGGTACATCGATGACATATTTGTAATTATGGATGTCACAGACATTGATAATGTAGAAAGCTGGCTTGATATAAAATTCAAACATCCGTTTCTAGATTTCACTAAAGAAATGAGTGATCATTGTATCCCATTCCTAGATTTAGAAATAATGCTAAGTGAGAAAAATGAAATCTCTACAAAATTATTTCGTAAACCTATGTCCAAAGCGCAACCGCTACATTATTTATCTAACCATAGAAAATGTCTTTTAAATTCAATACCCTATGCTCAAGGACTAAGAGTTATTAGATCTTATACCAATAATATAGATATGCAAACGGAATTAAATTATGTGATGCAGAATTTCAGACGACGTATGTATCCAGAAAAATTATTAAGTGAAATACCTAAGATAAAGTATCACATTACCTACAAGACATTTCCAAGAAAGTTCGCTTGTTCGGAGAGTCTACAAAGTCGTGAATTTTTTAATCGTCTTACGTATCAAGCTAGAAATGTTTATCTTTCTTAAACAAACTGTAGACTGTGGCGAATGCTTTATTCGGTATCTACCACTATGGCTGTGAAACGGGAGTTCCGAGGTTTGAGACTTGGGGCAAAAGTATTCGACAATTTTTTCTCATAAAATGTAAGGAATTTCCTTATATAACGCAAAAGGGGTTTTGGGTTATACGATGAGGCGAGTTCTTTTTACGAAATGACTTGTCGTCTTTCTTCATCAAAAATATGCTAAGCCATCTCATTGTTGAAAACATTTAAATTAGCGCCCGGCTTTAAATCAAAACTATGTTAGACCAATTGATCATCAATTCCAATAGTTCTTAAACTAAATTGTCATTTATGATGACTCTGTTTTGCACATGCACAAGTCCGTTTTTAAACATTGGAACCTGTGGTTGATCAAAAGCTTTTTCACGAAAGGGATAACTTTGGGTTAACACTTTTCGGAATTGATGATCCAATGGTTTAACGCCTTTCTGAATTATGTACTGATTTAGCGCCTTTCTGATGATACAATAAAGTGAATTTTTTCATATATTCCAGAATGCAGAAAATTGGAGAACCCTATCTAAATTTAAATTAATTAATTTGAAAAATTAAGAGCACTGCACTGGTGTAGTCTGATATTGTTGCTGTGTTTGTCGTTAAGGCTGATTCTACCCATTTACATTGAAAGTCTAAACTCCATAATGCAACTCATATATTTTTGGCCGAATATGAATTATGTGTGTTTATTTTGAAATTTTCTAACTCTTTACTGAGGGACCATCGGGCTTCAAAATTATGAATACCTTAAAGTATAAGTTTGATTTCAATTTGAAAAGTTAAAATCACAAGAATATGTTCCTATCCATATAAAATGGTGGGACAGATAAAACATGATGGTGAATGTGACTGAAGGTATATTTCACAAAACAAAGGCTGTAGTCCCTATATATTTTTGTCCCCTTTTCAGATTTGTAAATCATGATTTTCAAAAGTTGAAAAAAGTCCTCAGTTATGAATTCTTGAAAATTACATTGAAAATTGAAGCCAATGAGGATTTATTACTGAATGACTTTGGGATTTCGGGGAAACCTGAAATGAGTCTTCTTTGTACAGAATATGGTGAAATGAAATGAGTAGATAAATAAAGCATATGAAGCTGATTATTTGCTTATTATTGTTTGCAATGTTGTAGACACGCGTTTTATGATTGCCTATAAGTTTAAGGCCATTTCTTCATCACAAAATTTAGAATCCGCTCTGTAAGGTTAGAATCAGCCTTAATACTGAGCATAAAAATCTTACCCACAATATTCCCGTATATCCGAATTTAAAAAAAAAAATCTTTTACCATCAATCGCCAATCGCTGAGTTCACAATACATAGAAGTTTGCAAATAATGCCAGACTAACTATTGAAAAAAACAAGGCGGCGAACGAATGCTTCAAGGATTTGTATTGACAACATGTCTTAATAATATATAACTTGGACTTCTCGTGAGAAAGCTGTTCACGTTAAACATTTGTGCCTTTAACAGGGGAATACATAGATTTGAAGTTATAACTTTTGATTAGCCTGGCGAAATACATAAGAAAGAGTAGAGGAATATTTGCCTGAACGATATTTGCAAGTACTTATGTTCGCTTAGTTAGAACATCAGCAAAGAAGTCTTGCATGTTTTATTTCTGTAGAAGGAAAGCAAACAATGATGGCTATGAAGGTTTGAACATTACCAGGTAAGCCTATATGTACGTTGTGAATCCAGTTTGAATTATTCAGCAGTGTGCCCTGTTTATTACAATTCTTTAGCTTTGAAGGAATATCCGTCTGAGAGGGTAACCCTGAATGAAGTTGGATAATGCTGTATGTTGTTGTTTTTCCTTGGCAACTAACGCTATCGTTCTGAAACTGGAGTCTTACTACAAAATTAGAAGAAACGTGCCAATTAAAAGGAATTTTCTTATAGAACGTAAAAATGTTTTTATTTTTATATGGTGTAGTGATGTTTACATTTTGATTAATGTAGAAAATTTATTAGAATAATATGGGAAGATGAAATGAATATTTATTTTTTTAAATATGGAGAATTACTTTTTAGATTTCTTTACATACAATAAATCGAATCGCAGTCTCAAGTGAAAGATGCTAGGTGCAGTAAAAATTAAATAGTGGAATGACAGTCTGCACTAAGATATTGTATCCGCAATTTCGGCTTTTTCTGAATAGTCAAAAGGATATTGTAATTCTGTAATTGTACCTTATATCCGGTCTCATTTTAGATTTTTCTTACATGCAGTGGCTGCCAACGTTACTGGTCAGCCTTGAAGTTTGATAATGTTGAATATTAGTAGACCAACGATTGGAAACAATACAATTCTCATACGTATTATAAGGCGTGACTTGTAGAACTACTTAAAATCGATATTTTCAGTAGAGGAGAAAGAAGCTATTTAAACTTGGAACAAAAATGATTTTTATAGACGTCGATGTAGCGTGGCAGTAACATCGTAAATAGAAGTCAGTAGTTCTACTAACATTATTTGGTAATTTTGATTGAGTAAGTCAGAAGTCTATTACGCCCTGCTCTGTTTGACGTAAAATCATTACAGTTATGAATTTACACAAAATATATATCACGATTATTCTCCTCCCCTGTTTAATTTTTAGTACGGATTGTAAAATTCTGCAACCACTTTCGAATTGCGATTTGGACATTTTTTTATATCCAAGTATACTGGAGGATTATGTTTTCGAACAGTTTGAATTCTCTCCAAGAACCCTAATTGTTGTTGCAACAGTTAATTGGACTAAATGGAGGCATAATTACAAAGGCAGGAATGACTACCCGAGTTCATTGTCAAACACGCAGTGCAATGTTGCTGTAGCTGTGGAGCCACCAAAGAGAGGAATCAAAGGAATTACAGAAATCCCTATTGACTTTGGTAAGAAAGAAGATCGACCAGGGGATAAGATTCTAGTAATTACCACAAAGAATAACTTTGAGAAACTCAAACAGAATTTTATTGAAGATTTGGGATGGAGGGTGAGTGGAGTGTATTTTCTGGTCATCAATTCCAAGAAGGACATTGAAATTTTAACAGTGTCTTCATTCACAAAGGAAATTGCAAGGATGGACATTGGAACACCGGAAGGCCAACAAAGAGCATTTACAAGAAATGGCTTACAGAGAAATCTTCATAGAAAGAAAATCAGTACTGTGGATCCTGTCTTGAAGAAAAATGAAAGAAGACACTATTGTGCTTCGTCGCCATACGCTATTATTAACAAAGGAATGCTTCAGAAATGCCTTAACCGTTATGCGCAATCACCCGTCTTTGAAATGATGGCTGACTATTTAAATTTCACTTCTGTCTACGCAAATGTTCGCGGTGTTCATCGCTTTTGCGGCGTTGTAGGTACGGAACAAACGTATGCCAATATGTTTATTTATTTTCGGCACATGGTTTCATATGTAACTTTTCCTGGGGACAAAACATTCGTCTACTGTCTAGACAGGCAAACATACTATCAAAGATCCTTATCTATCTGGATTACCATAATGGACAAGAGTACATGGCTAGTATTGCTAACGTGCTTCGTTGTATCTAATGCACTTATATTTCGTTTGGCGAAAGTTAAAATCACTTTTGAATCTATTCATAATTTCTTTGTTTCTGCAATTGCGATTCTTCTCCGTCAAGGTCACAACCAAAGGAAACTCTTTTTGTATGCAATTCTATCTCTGATGTTGAATATTCTTGTAACTGAATACGAAACTTACATCACAACTGAAGTTATTGCTCCCGTGGACAAAAAGATAATGAGAAATTTCGGTGAATTAATTCAAAATGATTATAAAATACTTTTAGTCATTGGAAGCTCAACTGGAATGGATAAAAGCAAAGGCTATAATTTGTTGCATCAATACTTTGTACAATATGGTATTTCACACAAAGGAAACACAAGTGTGTATTTTTATGATATGGATCAAGTTAATGCGACTTCAAATTTTAATGAAATATACAAAACATGTTTTTCAAATACGAAGGTTAAACTTTTTAAAGATTTTCTTAACCCCTTCTCTAACTTCGACCTGCTTCGCATACAACGATTGCTCCCCCTAAGGAAATGTATAAAGACATTGGAACCTGCAGAAAACCAGCCGCTTTCCTGGCTGTTTTTTAGATGTTTTCGGCATGAACTTCTGAACGTTGTTCAAGAACTGAATGAAATGGGATTTCTTGACGTATGGAGAACTTTTCGGTATTTCAAACCCAAAGTGTTGAGCTTTAAAGAAAAAGAAAAGCACACCGAAAGGCAATTTCGCAGTCTTAGTTTTGACATGAAAATTGGTGCAATTTTTCATGTACTTGGATATCTGACCATTATTCCCTGTGTTGTCTTTCTACTTGAAAAATATCTGACTCTACTTTTTCATAATGCACGTGATGTATATCTTTTTTGGTTATATTTCCATTGATACTAGTTTAGTTTAGTAAAATCTTTATAGTGTTTCCTCAGACTAATAGACTAATACACAAACAATTCTTAACGACCTTTGCAAACATAACTTAACCAATTGTATTTAATTGATAATTCTACTTTAGTGTATAATCAAATTATCTTTGTGTAATTTTCATTCTTGTATGGTTTTTAGATAACCATAGCTTTGTGTAATGATATATAGCCTGTAAGCCCACATGACTTTCTGTAATTACTATGAATTCTTTGTACTTGAATAAATATGAACTCTCATTGTTCGTCCTTTTGCTTTTGGTGAGATAATGTAAATTATTATATAGCATTTAACATCTTATAAGATCAAAATAGGCCTAATACTAATACAATAGCAAGTTGTAGTTATTATCTGTATCTTATTACCGTAAGAGCTGCAAAGAGTTTATTTGGCTTTCAGTATGAGAACAATAAAATAAATTTATTGTTAGTGAATGTTATTTTAAACAGGTTTAGTGCCTCAAACAATTTTTTCCTGAAAATAATTCAGTTTCCAGACTTTCAAATAAATTAGTCATGAAATTCATGTTCGATTACTCTAACATCTTTTGTTGTGAGACATTTTAATGCAACTATTATAATTTTCAATTACTTTGTTTTTGAGAGCAAAAAGATAGTTTATGGCGATATTACACCGTTGGCTCTCAAAGGGGATCAAGAAGTCGATTTTAATGTAAAATATACTTCAGCTTTGACACGTTAACATAGTTTAACTCTGCTAGACAACATTTGCAAATAGAAGAATATTAAATGCAAAGCTATAGAATTTCATTGGTACAGAGAAATACCTAATATAAAGTATCACATTACCCACCAGACATTTATAAGACAGTTCGTTTGCTCAGAGAGTCTACAAAGTCGTGAATTTTTTAATAGCCTTTTATATCACGCCAGAAATGTTTATCCTCCTTAAACAAATTGTGGCATGGCATGTCTTAGTGGCCTCTTAGTGAGAAAGCTGTTCATGTTAAAGATTTACGTCTTTAACAAGAGAGTGTGTATATTTCAAACTATAACTTTGATTAGCCCTGAGAAATATATAGGAGTAGAAGAATATTTGCCTGAATGATAGTTGCAAATGCTTATGTTCCCTTAGTTAGAATATCAGCAAAAAGTCATGAATGCTTAATTTGTCTAGGGCTATAAAGATTTGAACATTACCAAGTCAGAAAGTTATGTACGTTGTGAATCCAGTTTGAATTATTCAGTAATGTGCCCGGTTTATTACAGTACTTTAGCTTTGAAGGAATATCCGTCTGAAATGGTTGTATAACGGCTGAATGTTATTATTTTTGCTTAACAACTAACGCTGTCGTTCTGAAGCTGGAGTCTAACAACAAAGTTAGAAGAAATAGGCCAAATGTATGGGATTTCCTTGTACAACGTCAAAAACTTTTATTTTTGTATGGTGTTTATATTTTGATTAATGGGGAAAATTTATTAGCATATGGAAAGATGAAGTGAATATCTTTTTAAATATGGAGAATGGAGAACAATTTTTTACATTCTCCTACATCTCAATACATCCAATGGCATTCTCAAGGGAAAATGTGAAATGTTAGTTGAAGAAAAAATCAAATAGTGGAATGACAGTCTACACTAAGATATTGCATCTGCAAGTTGGGATTTTTCTGAATAGTGAACTAGTAAGCAAAATTAGAATACTATTGTAATTCTGTAGTTGTAGCTTATATCGAAATCTCATTTCAGATGTTTCTTACAAGCAGTAGTAAAACTTGAAGTCTGTCAGTATTGAATATTGGTGGACTAACTGTTGGAAACAATTCGCATCCTACACATGTATTATAAGGTGTGACTTATACAACTGTTTAAAATCGATATTTTCAGTAGATGAGAAAGAAGCTATTTAACCATGGAACAAAAATGATTTTCTTTGGACATCGATATAGAGTCGGAGTAACAGCCGAAATAAAAGTCAATAGTTCTACTAACATTATTTTGATAATTTTGATTTAATACGACACAATTCTATTACATCCTGCTCTGCTTCATTAAAAATTACAGTTATGAATTCACATAAAATATATATCACGACTATTCTCCTCTCCCTTTTCATTCTTAGTGCAGAATGTCAAATTCTGCAACCACTTTCAAATTGTAATTTTGATATTCTTTTATATCCAAATAAACTGAAAGATTATGTTTTCGAACAAATTGAATTCTCTCCACGAACCCTAATTGTTGCTGAAACAGTTAATTGGACTGAATGGCATGATAACTACAAAGGAAAGTATAACTACCCGAGTTCATTGTCAAACGCACAATGTACTGCTTCTGTAATAGTTGAGCCACCAAACAACAAATTCGGACTTACAGAAATCCCAGTTGAATTTGGTCGAGAAAAGGGTCGGCCAAAAGACAAGCTTCTAATAATTAGCGCAAAGAATACGTTTGAGAAACTGAAACATCATTTTTTTGATGAATTATTGTGGATGGGGATTCCAGTTTATTTTCTGATCATGAATGCCAAGGACAGCGCCCGCCTTAGAAATGTGAGGCCCCCGGCAGAATGGCTTAAAATATAGAAAAAATATCAATTTTACCTGCGCGAAGCGCAAAATTTTTTGCAATTTCAACAAAATGTCCTTAGTTTTCGTTGATCTTGAGCATCAGTTTTTGATTTCACTAAAATTACACAAAAAAGTTAATAATATCTGCGCGAAGCGCAAAATTTTTTTCAATTTTAACAAATTGTAATTAATTTTCCTTGATTTTGACCATCAGTATTTTGGATTTTACTAAAAATATTTAAAAAATGTGAATATTATCTGCGCGAACCGCAAAACTTTTGGCAATTTTAACAAAATGTTCTTAATTTTCCTTGATTTTGAACATCAGTTTTTGATTTCAATAAGAAAATACATAAAATGTTAATGATATATGCGCCAAGCGCAAAATTTTTTTCAATTTTAGCAAATTGTCCTTAATTTTCTTTGATTTTGGACATCAGTTTTTGAATTTCTCGTATGTCTCTAATTTTGAGGCCCCTAAAATTTTGTGAGGCCTGGGCAAAAGCCGGAATTGTCCGTCCTTAAAGCGGGCCATGGCCAAGGAGAATATTGAAGTGCTAACAATGTCACCATTCACAAGTACGGAATTTGCGGAGGTGCGGATGGACATTCGAACACTTGAAGTCCAACAAAGAGCATTTACAAGAAATGGCTTATACAGAAATCTTCATAAAAGAGCAATTGTTTCTTTAGATCCTTTCTTACACAACAAAATTGAAAGAAGACGCCAATGTGCTTCGTCGCCATACTTTGTAATTAATAAAGGAATACTTGTAAAATGCCTTCACGGTTATGTGCAATCACCAGTCTTTGAAATAATGGCTGACTATTTAAATTTCACTTCTGTCTACACAAATGCTCGAAATCTTATTAACTTTTGTGGCAGTGTATTACCAGAATCAATTTATGCAAGTTTGTATGAATACAGACGGAGCAATGTTATATATTTAACTTTTCCTGGAGACAAAACATTCATCTACTGTGTAGACAGAGAAACGTATTACCAAAAGCCCTTATCGATCTGGATTACCATAATGGACAAAAGTACATGGCTAGTATTGCTAACGTGCTTCGTTGTATATAATGCAATTATATTTCGTTTTGCGAAAATTAAAATCAGTTTTGAATCTATTAATAATTTCTTTGTTTCGACCATTGCGATTCTTCTCCGTCAAGATCACAACCAAAAGAAACTCTTTTTGTATGGAATTTTATGTCTAATGTTGAATATTCTTGTAACTTGGTATGAATCTTACATCACAACTGAAGTTATCGCTCCTGTGGACAAACATATAATGAAGAATTTTAAGGAATTGATTCAAAATAAATACAAAATTATTTCCATCATTGGAAAATCAACTGGATTGTCTGAAAATGGAGGTTATGCTTTGTTGCATCCATACTTTGTACAATATGGTATTTCTGACAAAGAAAACACAAGTGTATATTTTTATGATAGGGATCAAGTTAATGCGACTTCGTCTGATAATGTAATACACGCAACGTGTTTTTTAAAAAAGAAGGTTAAACTATTTGCTACCGTTAGAAACTCTGCTTCTGACTTGAAACTGCTGTATATACAACGATTGCTCCCATTAAAAAAGTGTATGAAAACATTGGAACCTGTAGAAACCCAACCGCTTTCTTGGATGTTTGGTGGATGTTTCCGACATGAACTCCTAAATGTTGTCCAAGAACTGAATGAAATGGGATTACTTGACATGTGGAGAAATTTTCGACATTTCAGAGCAGAAGTGTTGAACTTCAAAGAAAAAGAAAAGCAAATTGAAGGGGAATTTCACAGTCTTAGCTTTGATATGAAAATTGGTGTAATTTTTCATCTCCTTGGATATCTGGTTCTTGTTCCCTGTGTTGTTTTTCTACTTGAAAAGTATCTCACTTTACTTTATCAAAATATGCGTCTTGTTTATATTTTTCGTCTGCAATCTGCATGTACTTACTTAAGGTGCTGATTATTTAATACAGAGCATCTGCATTTGAATGAATTCTTTGTACTTCAATAAATATGAACATTTACTGTTCGCTCTTTGCCTTTGTTGACTTAATGTAAATAATTATAAAGCATTTAACATCTTATAAGATAGGAATACGGCTTAATACTAATGTTATAACAAAATGCATTTAGCATTTATTACTTTAAGAGCTGCAAAGATTTTATTTGGCTTTCAGTTTGAGAACTATAATAACTTTTTATTGTTAGTAAATTTTTCAACTGTTTTCAAAATGCTCCTGAGGTCTTGCTTGGTGTAAATCCGGTTGTATCTGAATTTTTCCCAAAAAAATTTTAAAGGGGAAAAAGCTTGTCATTCATTTTATCATTTTAAAGTCGTTTTGGGATATGGCAAGCTTCGAGTGAAACATACTGTATGTGTGATTAGAAAATGGGCAATAAGAGTGTGATTAGTGATTGCCATTACATTGCTATGAATTCTTTTGAATTAATTAAAAATATACCAAAATTTTAATTTTTGTATGTTTTTATTTAAAAATTAATTTAAGTGACCACGATTACATTAACATGACTGCAAATTATATGCGCATAGGAAAGGCATGATTTTCGGTGACCTGAACACAAAAGGAAAATATATTCATGAATTCATAATTGCAAAGAGGTCCAATTAGGTATGTACATTAGATTCTGTCGGTTTATATTTCCTAAATGCAAGGTGATGCTCATGGGATTTGACAAATTTACTTTTGCTCACTAAAGAATGATGGAGTATTATAGAGAGCTTCTTAACGAACATTTTCTCATAGGTGCCGTAGCCAGTGCTTTCCAAGAATTACAAAATAACTGCTGAATGAACAGTTTTTCTTTGCTTACTGTGTTTATTAGCTCTGACTCTCCAAAATCCCAGATTAAGACTAATTCTCTTTCTAATAAATCATTCTTAATCCCAAATAATTTCGTAGCAGTTTTCTTGCATTGATTTTTTTGTAAAAAGTGCTACTCTTACTTTTTCTAAAAACGCATTTGCTTCTTTACTTCTTGGGGATTTCTCCAGCATGAACTTTTGTATATCTTGTATGATATTGAAGACTATTATTGCTACGAAATAATTTCCCACAGAGGACACAACCATAAGGTTTTTCTCCACTATGATTCGTGGATTTTAAGAAGAGAAGTTCTTCCAAATGATTTCTCGCACGTGTTACAACTGTAAGGCTTTTCCCCACTATGATATCTTTCATGGGCTTTAAGATTAGAACTGTCGGTGAATGATTTTCCACACGTGTTACAATTGAATGGCTTTTCTCCACTATGAATTCTTTCATGGATGGTAAGATCTCCACTAATTCTAAAACGTTTATTACAAACAGAACAACCGTAAGGCTTTTCCCCAGTATGAATTCTTTCATGGCATTTCAGTTTGCTATTGTATTGAAACTTTTTACTGCAGAAACTGCAACTATAAGGTTTTTCTTCAGTATGCATTTTTTCATGAAGCTTGAGATAAAAACTGTGGCCAAAAGATTTGCCACAGGTGCTACAATTGTAATTTTTTCACTTTCTATGAATTGTTTCATGAATTTTAAGATACTTACTATCGCTATATGATTTGCTACAAAAATTACATTGATAAGGTTGTTCCCCAGTGTGAATTCGTATATGTGTCTCTAGGCTTCTAAAAAAGTTAAAGCTTCTACTACAGAAACTACAACGGTAAAGCTTTTCTCCAGTGTGAATTCTGATATGGCTTTCAAGGTATTCAAACCTACGAAACGTTTTACTACAGAAATTACAACGATAATGTTTATCCGCATGAATTCGTTCATGCTGCCTAAGTTCGCCATTAGTTTTAAATTTCATAGAGCAATAGCTGCACTTAAACGGGGTTTCTCTAGTATGAATCAGTAAATGGATTTTCAGGGTTTCATTGTCTCTAAACTTCTTACCACAGAAAATACAGCTGTACGGCTTTATTCCACTATGACTCCTTTTATGACGTTCAAGATGATTCCTGGTCCCATATTGTTTGCTACACAAATTACAACTATGAAGCTTTTCCACAGGAAAAATTTTTTCACCATTTTTTAATCCACTTTCAATTTTTTGGGATGAATCTTGAGATTCAGCTTGTCGCACAGATATTTTATCTTCACTGGCTGCAGAAACAATTTTCCAAATTTAGTACAATCCCTTTGCACACATTTATTTGCCATTTTATATATGCCATTTATTTATTTATATATTCATTTATATATTTATATATTTGCCATTTTTTATATATTTTGTTTGGCTTACCATTTCCAACATCTGCTCCTCCTTGTAATTCTACGTGCTTTAATTCTGTGGAAGTGCTTCTTTTAATGCTTTCTTCAACAATCACCACTTTAATTTTTGTAAGTAATACTTTCGGTTGTAAACGGGAGTCACGCATTTCCTAAATAAATGTTTTTATAATTGATGCATTAAGTGAATGCCTTGACTTGAGTTTACTTTTACGATTCTAGTATAGCTACAGCGGTAAGAAATTTTTTGAATCTTCAAATTAAGGAATTTTATTTCCCAGGAAATAATATAGAAATACATGATGCTAAGCAATTCACATAGTGTATATTTAATTTTAAACAGTCTAGGATTAACTGTTATAATATTATAAATCATTAAATATTGACAGTTAAAACAAATAGGAAAACTTGAACTACGTACAGTAATGCATTGGGCGGGTCGTACTAAAAGGCACCCCCAAAATGGATTTCGCACCCCCAAAAAAAGTCACCCCCATTAAGGTGATCATATTTACCCGCATTTTTCTAACCTAACTTAATAAAAACAAACAAACTTCCGGACCTACTATAAGGCACCTCTCAAAATGGATTTCTCACCCCCAAAAATAAAAGGCACCCCCCATTAAGGTGACCATATTTATAACGCAACACTATAAAAAATATATCTACATTGAAGTTTGTTTTATTAGGTTAGGTTAGAAAAATGCGAGTAAATATAGTCGCCTTAATGGGGGTGCCTTTTATTTTGGGGGTGCGAAATCCATTTAGCCTTTGGGGGGGGGGGTGCCTCATAGTGCGACCCACATCAATGTAGATATATTTTTTGTAGAGTTCGGTTATAAATATGGTCACGTTAATGGGAGGTACCTTTAATTTGGGGGATGCGAAATCCATTTTTGGTGGGTGCCTTTTAGTAGGTCCGGTAATGCATCCGAGATTCACAACTCAGTGGACCTTTCAAAGACTTTTCCTTCCAATTTCGCTTTTAATTTATATCACATCAAATTTAAAATTCAATTTGAAAGAATTCAAATAAACCTTTAAATACAAAATTACTTACTGCTATGGTACCATCACATCAACATAAATTAACATTGAGACAGAATCTGGCTTACCCTTTACTACTTATTAGAATTTATTAGAATTTATTAGAAATTATTAGAATTAGAACAATAATATTAGAAGTTACCTTAAAGACAAAATATGTGAAATAATCAAATACTGCTCTCAGTGTCACGAAATTATTGTAATCATAAACTATATTGGACACGTGTTAAGGTTGGCATTGGCACTTTAAATGTTTGTTGCTTAAATTTTAATGTGTTGGCGTATGTTTTTATGGGTTGGAATTTCGTTACTTCCTGATTCAGCGAACAACATATACCGCCGCTTCCAAATAAATTGCGATCGTTGAAATTCACCTTTGGATAATAGCTTTGCTTTTTGGGGTATTTTGAGTCGAGATTCTCTCTTTTGATTCTCAAACACGTCATCTTCAACTCAGTAGAATATTGTGCTAACCAATTCGCGTACGCAGATTTAACACTAGGGGGTTAATCAATGACGGAAATGATTACGGAAAGGAATTGCTCATGTTGTTCGGTGATTTTAAATGACTCGTTAATAAACACGAATTTGAATTTGAATTTCAGAGCTGAACGTCAAAATAAGCCGATTATATATTAGCTAATTGTATTTATGCATTTATATGAGGTTAAGATGATTATTTTTCTTAAGCCGATTATTCTTGAGGTACACTTAAATCAAGCCAATTTTTTAATTTTATTATATTTTAATAATTCCACGGCCACAGACATCAGTAAGAAATAAATCACGATTATTATTCATCTCATCTGAAGTATATCCAGAAAGTATAAACATCACGAATATTTAGAAAGAGTAAGTGAAATATCTTTCAATTAGGAAAACAACAAAGGGAAGAAAGACAAGATGGCCAAGTACATGAAAAACTGCACCAATTTTCATATCAATGCTAAGGCTGTGAAATTCACCTTCGGGTTGCTTTTCTTTTTCCTAGGATCTGAAAAGGTCTGAAATATGTAAGTCGACGCCAAATACGTTTTTCGATGTCATAATTTGTATTTGCGTATCGTATTCATATAATTTTTTACAATTGCGTTCAATTGATTCGAATATTTAGAATTTATGGAATCTTAGGACGCTTTTGTGTTGTGATGTGAGATTCGAGATGTAGATTCAGACGTCTCTTAACCCTGAATGATTGACCACAACTGTCGCATTCAAAAGGTTTCTCTCCAGTGTGGATTCTTCTGTGTTCCACCATATCCCGCTTAGCAAAGAATGACTTGGCACAAATATCGCAAGCAAAAGGTCTTTCACCGGTGTGGGTCATCGAATGTCTTTTGAGGTGTGCATTTCTGTTGAATGACACACCACAAATTGTGCAAACATGTCGTCTTTCTCCAGTATGCTTCCTAAGATGGATTTTTAAAGAGTTACTTGTCTTGAAAAGTACACCACAAACGTCACACTCGAGAGATTTCATTCCTCCATGATTATTTTTATGAATATTTAGTTTTTGAATTGATGTAAACAATTTTCCGGAAATCCTAGATGTCGGTTTCAAAAGTTTTTTACTGCCGGTGTGCGACTTTCGGTGCATTTTTAAATTCTGGCTGTACTTGAACCCGAGGCCACAAATTTCGCACTCAAATTCTTGTTTCTTCCGCCTTCCACGAACCCTTCGTATTTTTTTCTTTCCAGTTAAGTCATGTCTACCGTTTATAACAGATTGTGCAGACGTTTCAACTTGGGGACCGATATCTGATACTGAAGGAGTTTCAAAATTGCAATCAGGAAGAATGTATGAATATGACTCTACTGTAGAATTGGGGTTTTCGTCAGTTCCATCTTGTTCAATTTTGTATTTTTGATTCGAATTTTCACACTCATTTTGGGATTGCCTGCTTTCTTCAAATTCAGAAACTTCAATCATGGAATTAATTACTTCGGCATCCTCTGAAAATTAATTAAAAATGCATTACACCCAAGATACGTCGTTGTAGCAACGGTTTACAGACCGTGTAGAGGTAGTCGCTTAGTGAAAATTAAAAACTAAAATTTTACTTTTTTTCATTTTGGCTCTTATTCTGCGATTTGAGAGCCAATATTTGGTTCTCATGGTAGACTGGCTCTCAAATCGCAGAATAAAAGCCAAAATGAAAAAAGTGAAATTTTTATTTATTTTTTTATTTTCACCACGAGACTACCTCTACACGGTCTGTAAACCGTTGCTACAACGACGTATCTTGCATTACACCTTTTGAATATGTCTTTTACCATAAATACTACGTGATTCCTTTTTTTTGTAAAACATGTATGTTTTCAATTTAAAAAATACCTTCATCTACATTCAAAGGAACTGAATCTTCCACTTCAGTCTTGACTTCATTTATTTGCTCCAGGAGGACAGGTGTTTTAAATAAGTAAGATTGTTGCTCTTCACCTAAATTTGTAGAAATTTCCGAGCTGTTTCCAAGTTTTGAATTCCCAGCTGAATTTTTAAACTTTTCATTTGGAGTATCGGTTTCGTAAGATTTAATGAAGCCCGAAACATCTGTTACAATGTCAAAATGTATTTGCAATATTTATAATGACTTATTTTAATATCTCATCTTTCAGGTATATTAATGGCTTAGTTGTATTAAATACCAACCTTGTGTAATAACATAGGATCTTACGATTGCTTCACATTTGGATTCGATGGCCCTTGTTTTCTGGGATTTCAGAATTGTGTTTTTAATATCCAGACGCAACTTTTCATAATACTGTTGTAAGGATACTATTTGTTCAAAAGCAGTGTGACATTTCTTGACTAAGCCTGAACAGGTGTCACAGCATTCTATCCAAAGATTCGGATTACCGAAATGCTGAAGAAGTAGACAGCAGGTGTTTTCTGGTATTTCCAAAAGCTTACGTAGCAGAAAGATCACTTCTAGTTGGTTTTCCACTTTACTATTTTCATTAACTACTATTTACAACAAGAAGCATAAAAGCATATGTTAATTTAAATAATTTAGCTAATTACAGGAATTTAATAAACAAAGCGTGAGAACATTCTCTAGAATTAAACATTTTTTTGTTCCGAAAATTTACCGGTTTGGCCATTGATATTTGGAATATTTGAAAATCTTCCTCCAGCTGTGTTTCTTGAGTCTTTCTGAGAATTCTGACGAAGGCTCTGTTTTGAACAGATTAGGCAACTTTTGGACAGCATGTTAATTTTACAAACTGTAAAATACTGTCTCACTAAGTAAGTTTCCAGGATTCCACTCACATTAATTTGAAATAAACTCTTACTCTTGGGCTACTCGTATTAAAACTGAATTTTCTGAAAACACGACAATATTTCTCGGTATTTGTTTACCTTTTCATTACGCGGGGAACGGAGGCGCCGAAGCAAATCTCTGATGACAGGGAACCATATCTCAATAAAAGCACACACGGCACTCATAGCTTCCCAACACCCCACACAGCAATATCCGACACGCTTTTTAATTTCCAATTATTCTAGAGAATATTCCGAAAAGGTTCTATTTTCGAAAAGGAGAACCTATGTAAAACCAACTGGCAAAACGTTAGGGTTTTAGTACTACAAAATTTGGGTATTAAAAAGTTTCACTTTTCAAGAAAGAAAAATATACATATTCTTAGGGGAGCCCGAAATCAAATCAAAACTGTGCATAAATCTATAAAACTTAACTGTCCTCATTCAAAGCAGCCATTTATGAGAAAATATACTTAAGACGAAAAATTACATGCCAGCCATTCATAAATACGTAACACAGTATGCAAAGCAATTATAAATAGAACTCATCCATCCTGAAAATATTTCCTTAAATTCGAAATATAGCATTGTTGTCAATTGTGCATATTCAGTCACGTACGTCTCCAGGGGGTGGCTACGGGACTAAACCCCCACCTAAATTCTTGAAAAAAGGGGAAATTTTTCATCGAAATACCAAAAGTTTTATTTTTTGGCATTTAGCAATTAGCATTTTTTGGAACATATTTTTCGTTAAGCCCCACCATGATGATTTTTCTGGATACGTGCCTGTATTCAGTCCTTTAACAATGTGCTTTGTCGGCTAAAGAAATTAGTAAATAAATGAATTAATAATTGCGGCTTTAATCATAATAGCAATTTTTTGAAATGATGCATAGGGATTGTAGTTAACAGTGTCGGATAAACAATGACGGGACACTGGTAAACGGTTTCCGCATGATGTGTGAGTTGCTTTTGCGCCGAAGAAAGTTCTACGATCAAAAATGTTTTCGTCAGCCCATTCATTTACGAGGTAATTTAAATATATATTACGTGTATCAACTATAAAACCAAATACTAAAATTCTTAATACAATTTATTCTTGGATCCTTAATGTAATTGTGCCTGCTTATGTGTTGGATTCAGTAATTACTTTTGAATGTAACTGCTTTGGTGACTGAATTGGTAATTCAAAACATCTAATATTATTCTTCTTCTAGAAGAAATAGAAAAATATTTATAAATGTGTATAAACTTGAAAATGTAAACCTGATTTCCAAAATAGTTAAAATTTCGAGATTTCTTCAAGTCGTGAAGTATGGAAGAAAATATTTCTCCACATATTTGTGATCAAGCATCCGGAAACAACCACAATTATTTGGAAAATGAAGATATTGAATTTGGAAGAAGAGAACATGCATTAATGAATGTTTTGGTAAGTTGTTTAGAATGTTTCCTAGTTTTCTAATTGATGTACGTTCCCAAAATGCAATGATTCTCTTATCTACAGAAACTTAAATATGTTAACTGATATCATTATCTAGGTTTTGGATAGTATTAGCCGATATTTGAAATCTGAAGACGTCCGGAAATTTCGACTTGTTTGTCAGAGGTGGAACGAAGTCTTTACAACGGCGACTTGGAAATTATCCGGAATCAAAATTAAACATAAACCCCAATCAACGCCCATATTCCTCATTACTAAAGAAGCATTTGAGGAAGAGGATAAAAAGTTAATCCAGGATTTCAATAGTACATTCCCATCTCCAGGACTTCCAACAAATAAAATTGTGTTTGAAGGAGTCATTGATCATTCGTTACTCGATTACTTTTGGAAAGAGCGAGGTTCGACCCAGTTGACAAACGTTTATTTTCGAAATGTTTTTGACCAATCTAACAACCACATCGACTTAAGTCCTTATGTGACTGAAAATTTAACCACATTACATATCCGACATGCACACGCGTTGTCCAACATAAAAATTTCTTTGAATGCGCTACCAAACATTCAAAACTTTTGTGTGGAAAATTGCCAAATTGTGTTAAATGGGAAAATTGCTCCAAAGGAATTAGCCATATTAGAAAGGAATAGTGTGATCTACAGAGGAGTGTTATATGACTTTCCACGGATTTATGAAAACGCTCATCAGAAGATATTAATAAACAATTTCGTGGATTTTTCCAAAATGAAGAAACTGTACCTAAGAGGAAATATTTGGAGACTAGACGTACGAAGAGGTGCTCCACGTTTCGAAAATCTTGATATTTATAAAGTGGAGTTAGTCGGTTTGCCTAATAGTCAATGGACCACAAATCGTCTTAATATCAGGGACAATATTTACATTGGGAACATGATGGAATTGAAATTCTTTTCCATTGTTGAAAGAACCACTATTATTGCCAGAAGAAGAAGTGCTGCTGTTGTTGATCTTCAACTTCTGCCGACTCAAATTGCAAAAATGTCGATTTCCTATTATAATCAGCTGATTGTTCCACAGTTCTTTGTGTATCCAAAATTGAAATACTTGTCACTTTATATAAAAGATGACTTTGATTTTCCAATAATGGACTTCACGAATTGTCCTTCATTGGTTGATTTTCAACTGAAATTTCGAAACCGGTATTATAACATGGATTTCAAACGAATTATATTTCCAAACTCTATTAAACGAGTGAAATTGTGCGATGTTGACGTAGCTCCAGATGCAGATTGCCTTAATTGGCAATTAGATACACTAATTTTAAGCAAATGCTCCCTGTCGTTTGCAGAAAAGTTGCTCAAACATGTCAGATCTGTAAAACTGGCATTAGACCTTTCCACTATTATGACACCGGAAAAGGAAATATCTATTCTGAATCTTTTTAAAAATACTAGTGTTCAAGTCGTCGCTTTCGGCTCAAATGAGTCATCTAGAAATTCTAAGGAATTGCTCAAAAATGTCGATAGCGCAGGAAGTCACTTTATACTTAGCAAAAAAAGTAATGGAATGGGAAAATCCATACATACTTTTCATTTTAAAAGTCTGTGTACTCTTAGTCCTCACGAAAAAGACTTGAAAACCAAAATTCAATTTGGTTAGAATGTAAATGAGGAAAAAGCTGTACGTTTCTATTAGTAACTCAAAAACTGGATAAAGTATTTGTATTCAAAGATTTATTTATTTTTATTTATTTATTTTTAGAATTCAATAAATCAAAGATTTTTCATAAATCGGAACCCTAAAGATATTTCCCTAATTATTTATTGACCTTCTCATTTTTCCTGTAAGGTTAAGCGGTCTTTTAAGTTACATGTACAAGTTTGATTTCCGCATAGAAATGAAATCCGTTTCAAAACTGAAATTAATTTGAATATAGTTTATTTACGGCGGAGAGCTGGATTTTAAATATGTACGTTTTGTTATAATTTGACATAAACTAAAATGTAGTTGTAGTCTTATAATGCCTGTATGGCTGCATTTGACAAGGTTTTTATATTTGACAATCTCATATCTATATGCTGCTATCAGTATCTAAAGTTAATTTTAAGGCGCTAAAAGTTAATGTCATACAAAAGTAGTGTTGGCGGTTAACAAAGTAGTGCAATGTATGCACAGCTTCCCAACACCCTACAGTAACATTATCCGACACGACGTGGTACCTATTTTTGATTTTCAATTTTTATAGAGAAGATTCTGAAAATTCTCTATTTGTGAAAAGCAGTGGCTAGGTATTGTTAACTCAGAAAATATTCAGGTAGTGGTATGTCATAATTTGGATAGTAAAAAGTTTACTTTTCAAGAAAGAAAAATATGCGTATTCTTCGCAACACCTGTCATCCAGGGAACAAACCAGCAATTGCCCTTTTAGAAAAAAAGCAAAAGGCAAACTTGTTTTTGTACAAACTTAGATAGAAAAACAAAAGGTTGCAGTGGAGTTAAAAAAGCTAATTGCATTCAGGTAATTCCTTTTACAAACTATTTAAAAGTAAAAATCAATTGAAAATCTAAAAAACTTGTCTTTAAAACTTGACTAAATATGTGATTTTGTGCTAAATGTGTTTTTTTCTAAAGAACCATTACTTTCAGCTGCAATGATACCAATAATCTTATGAAGTGATGCATTGGGATTGGGATATTATTGTTGAAAGGTGTCGGCTAAATACTGATCGGTAACCGGGCAATTCGCTGCCGCATAATGTTTGAATAGCTGTGACTGTGACTGGAAGGAGATAATATAGTTACAATACAATATATCTGCTTCCTTTTAATTGCAATTTATAATTATTTCGTTAATGAAATTGTGGCTGCCTACGTGTCGTATTCAGAAAATACTTTTACCTTTTACTTTTTTTTGGATAACTGAGTTGGTAATTCAAAACCCTATCTAATATTATTCTTCTTTATGTCCTGTCCACCTTGAAAGAAAGAGGAAAATAATTTTAATGTTTATAAGAGTGAAAATCTAAATTTGATAGTTTTAAAATTAAATTTTTCTACAGAAACCTTCAATCTTATAGTATGGAAGAAAATATTTCTCCAGATGTTTACGACCAAGCTTCCGGAAACAATGACAATATATTGGGAAATGAAGACATTGAATGTAAACAAACTGGACATGCATTACTGAATGTGGTGGTAAGTTTTTTAGAATGAAAAATCAAATATTCCTTTATCTAAAGAAATATAATTTTGACTGATTTCATCGACTAGGTTTTGGATCGCATTATTCGATATCTGAAATACGAAGAGATCCGGAATTGTCGTCTTGTGTGTCAGAGGTGGAACGAAGTGTTTGAAACGAATTTTTGGAAATTATCCAGGATCAAAATTAAAGATAAAATCCAATCGAAGCCCTGTTTTCTCATTACTAATAAATATGAGGAAGAGAACCAAAAGTTAATACAGGATTTCAAAAGTACATTCCCATTTTCAGGACTTCCTTTAAATGAAATTGTGTTTGAAGGAGTCATTGATTATTCGTTACTCGATTACTTTTGGAAAGAGCGAGGTTCTACCCAGTTGACAAATGTGTATTTTCGAGATGTTTTTGACCGATCTAGCAACTTCATTGACTTCAGTCGTTATGTGACTCGCAACCTAACCACATTGCATCTTAGACATGCAGATGGGTTATCCAAGATAATAATTTCCTTGGAAATGCTGTCAAACATTCAAAACCTTTGTGTGGAATATTGCCAAATTGTATTGAATGGGAAAATTTCTCCAAAAGAATTAACCATGCTGGAAAAGAATACTGTGAGCTACAATGGGGAACTTTTTGACTTTTTTAATACTAGAAATCTTCCTCAAAGAATACTACTAAACGATTTCGTGGATTTTTCCAACATAAAGAAACTGTGCCTAAGAGGAAATCTTTGGAGACTGGACTTTAGCATAGGTTCCCCTCATTTAGAAAATCTCGATATTGATCCCGGAATAGAGTTAGTAGGCAGGAATGATAGTCAATGGACCACAAACCTTATTTTAAATTCGGGGTATAATATTTACATTGGGGACAGGATGGAACTAAAGAGGTTTTCCTTTGTTGGTATGTACAATGTTGACCTTGGATCTCTGCCGACTAATGTTGAAATAATTTCCATTTTCTATCATGATCAGCTGATTGTTCCACAGGTCTTTGTGTACCCAAAATTGACATACATTTCCCTTTGTATATCTAAGAACTTTGATTTTCCAGCATTGAACTTCACGAATTGTACTTCAATGGTTGATTTCCAACTAAAATATCAAGACGGACATCGTGACATAGATTTTAGACAAATAATATTTCCAAACACTATTAAACGAGTGAAATTGTGCAATATCGAAAAAACTCCAAATGGAGATGGTCCTAATTGGGAATTAGATAAACTCATTTTAAGTGAATGCTCGCTTCCATTTGTGGAAAAGTTTCTCAAAAACGTCAGCTCTGTGAAACTGGGATTAGATCTTTCCACTATGACACCCGAAGACGAAATATCTATTCTGAATCTTTGGAAAAATAGTAATGTTCAGATAATCGCTTTTGGCGCACATTATCCGCATAAATCTAAAAATTCTGATGAATTGCTTAAAAATGTTAATCAAGCAGGAAGTCACTTTTTACTTAACAAAAAATATAATGGAAAGGGGATTGCCATCAGTAGTTCTCGTTTCAGAGGCCTATGCGTTCTCAGTAGTCACGAATATGACTTGGGAACCATTTACGGAACTCTAAAGGAGCAGTTTCATTTATAATCGGAAAATTAAAAAAAATGTGGTCTCAAAACAATTTTATATATCCTTAAAATTTTCCTAACAATAAATAAAAAATACTCATTTTCAGAAAAGAAACCTTTTATGGCCCCATGTGGGGAAAAACGAGATTTCAAGGTCATCAAAGTTGCAATCTTGTAACACTCATAGAAGGCAAACCACATGTCCAAAAAATATGATCTTTTTTTAAACATCATCTAACTTCATGGCCAAGATAGATCTTTTTCAGAATTTGAAAATTTGACCTGCATCACATGTTAAAATTTTTCTAATTTTTGAAAAAAATTTTAAAATGTTTTATACTAATGAAATGTTGTACATGTTGTTCCTACTTGACAAAACGCATTATAATACTTTATTTTGCGTTGACTTTACAAAAGGTCAAAGGTCATGCGTAGACATACGCATTTAATATAGCCATATGACATATCAATCAGCTTCAAAATTTTGTCTAGAAGACGTTTCTGGCATTGCCTAATACATAATGGTCGCTCTAAAAAAGTTAACGGCCGAAATTGCAACTACATTTTTCCCCAAAGAAGAATAAGGCTGCGATTTTGGCCGGTAACTTTTTTATGGTAGCCCTACTCTATTAGGCAATGCCAGAAACGACTTCTAGACAAAATTTTGAAACTGATTGATATGCCATATGGCTATAATAATTGCGTATGTCTACGCATGACCTTTGACCTTTTGTAAAGTCAAGGCAAAATAAAGTATTATAATGCGTTTTGTCAAGTAGGAACAACATGTACAACATTTCATTAGTATAAAACATTTTAAAATTTTTTTCAAAAATTTTGAAAAATTTTAACATGTGATGCAGGTCAAATTTTCAAATCCTGAAAAAGATCTATCTCGGCCATGAAGTTAGATGATGTTTAAAAAAAGATCATATTTTTTGGACATGTGGTTTGCCTTCTATGAATGTTACAAGATTGCAACTTTGATGACCTTGAAATCTCGTTTCTCCCCACATGGGGCCATAAAAGGTTTCTTTTCTAAAAATGAGTATTTTTTATTTATTGTTATGAAAACTTTAAGGCATATATAAAATTGTTTTGAGACCACATTTTTTTTAATTTTCCGATCTTAAATAAAACTGCTCAAAGATCTGAAAGGTGTGCTATATTTTTGTTACGAACTCGAAAACTCAACGAAGTATTTCAATTACTCTTTCAAAGATTTTTCATAAATAAGGCAATTGAAGTAAACTATGAATTTGTTTTTCTATTCATTGTTGAGTTACACATTATCGTATTTTTGCTCTTCAACATTAAATTCGGATAAATTAAGTTTTTGCTAACTTAAATCATCAAGTATAACTCATATATAATCAGCCACAAAAGGTAGGTTTAGTTATAATAGTTTTTACAATAGTTTTCAAGCACGTATCAGGAAAAATTATCATGGGAATGAGATGGCTTAACTTAAAATATATTTCAGCGAAAATATTTTGCTATTTTAGCGTAAAAATTTCTTTTTCGGAAATTCAGATCCCCTATAGACACCTTCTTGGTTGTTTTAAAGTTAAGGTGGCGTCATTTTATTGATCACCATTTATTTATGTTGTTCCCTGCAAGAATCAAAACCCTTCATTTATTAACTAAATGTCTGATTTAATTACTAAATGTCTGATTTAATTACTAAATGTCTGATTTAAGTACTAAGTGTTTGATTTAATAACTAAACGTGTGATTTAATTACTAAATGTCTGATTTAATAACTAAACGTGTGATTGAATAACTAAATGTCTGATTTAATAACTAAACGTGTGATTGAATAACTAAATGTCTGATTGAATAACTAAATGTCTGATTGAATAACTAAATGTCTGATTGAATAACTAAATGTCTGATTGAATAACTAAATGTCTGATTGAATAACTAAATGTCTGATTGAATAACTAAATGTCTGATTGAATAACTAAATGCCTGATTAAATAATTAAATGTCTGACAATATGTATTATATTACCCAAAGTTCACGCAATTTAGTTCTGTTAAAGAGAGTAATTTTTTGTAGAGAAAACAAGCTTCCATCAGAAATAAAATTTCTCACGTCAATAAAGACTTTAACCCTCGTGTCAGACAAACAGGATGCTAATATTATATTATAATTTGAAATCGCATTAACTTGCTCGGTATCATAAAAATAAACACTTGAATTTTCTTTGTCATTGATGCCATATTGTACAAAATATGGATACACACCAAAATAGCTAGCATTTTGAGATATATTTTGAATAACACTGGGTTTAGGCCCCAAGTCACACACTATAGGAAAATGCATGTAATACTTGAAAATGCCTCTCAAACTGTTAGAGTATCATTTTCACACATATTACATAATGCTTTTTCCCTATGGTGCGCGACTTGTGGCCAACGCTTGCTAACTTAAGAAAGCGTAATACAATGTCTGTTGAAATTCAATACGGTTTAAGTTAAACTTTATGTGACAATATATAGACAGCATTTACAAAAGAAGTATGCGCTTTAATATATTACATTGTCATGTCTAAATCTCTATGTAATTCATTGTTTCTCTCTCATTGTAACCTATAATATAGACAGTTAAAATATTCATGTAAATATAGTGCGTAAATATTCTTCACTTTCGTAGATATTTCTCCCGATTAATGAAATGTTCCAAGCTCAAAGTTACCTTTCCAGCATCCTTGTAGTAACATCATTTTGCGACACCCCATATAATGTTAAATTTTACTACGATATAGAAAGACTGAAAATGTAAATTCTTTGTGAATTAGGCCCATATGTTATTCTCCTTTGCAGAAAAGTCCCCAGAATCCAATAATATTTGTAAATGGCTAAGGGCAACACCTTTTTATGTAATGGTAAGATGATCCAGCACTAATACAACTTGCTTCGTGTTACAAGTTTTTGTAGCCGTACGTACGTTGGTAATGTGCCTTTCTGCAGCGAGGTTCCAAAGTACCGCACCATAAGCATGTGGTGCTAAACGGTTAGAATAATTTCCGTACATCGTATTTACTGAATTTCTGCTTATAATATATTCCCTGCTGTACTTCAGTAAACTTGTACTTTTATAAAAAATAAATGTATGGAAGCATGCAATTATATTTTCAGTTTGTCCATCATTCGAGGTCAACATAATACATAACAGAAACTTCCTGGAAAATGAGCACTTCTGTCGTTCTTATCAATTCGCAGTATAAAGATCCTGGCGATTCTTAGTAATGCGGATGGTGAAGGCACAATTGCGTATGATTCCAGAAGACTTGCTCTTCTGCTTTTCCTGTACAAAATGTGATCGTAAATAAACACAGATACGCAGTGCTTAAGTATTATTCTCGGGGAATGTATCTACTGCGTACTATTTACCAATTGCAAATATACAGGGTGGTCCATATCTATGTGCTATAGCTGTACAGGAAGAACCGGAAGTAGTACAGGAAAACTGTTACCACCATTCGAAAGCCAATACAAAGTTACATTGGAATCCCAATTTTCATCACAATATCCCTACGTATTCGTTTACACTGACAGTTCTCCCAAAAAAGTCAAAAATATATAAATTAAAGCTGTTTTTCACCCGAAACTTTTATTTTCACACAAGATGGACTCATGTCACTAAAATTCTGAAACATTATAAATAAATCTCTTCCGATATGTTTTCAATTACCTAATAATAGTGTGTCCTCCTCCAGCTTCTCTAACAGCTTCAAGTCTACGAGGAAATGACCTTAGAAGAGTTTCGAATAAATTCCTATCTGTCTTCATGTCTTCAAGCACTGCCGCTAAGCGTTCTGCTGTACCAACGTTGTTATTTGGAAAATCCTGTATCATTTTTTGTTCAACTCTGGTTTTCATTATTACCCCTAAGTGCTCCGCCGGGTTTAGGTCGGGTGAAATACCAGGCCACTGAGAGTTGTTGAAGAAATTGACATTATTCTCTCTCAATAGAGCTTGGGTAGCCAGTGCCTTTATTCACTTAATTATCAACTATACTTCTTCATTGTCATTAAGAAGTGACATTTATGACGAAAAACTAAGGACAATAACTGAGGGAAGCACTAACAATTTGTAAAAGTATCAGGATTAGGATTTAACTCTACCGAGAAAGATTTCACTACGATTTAGCTAGTTTTCGACTTTTTTTGGGAGAACTGTCAGTGTAAACGAATACGTAGGAATATGCTCATGAAAATTGGGATTCCAATGTAACTTTGTATTGGCTTTCGATTGGTGGTAACAGTTTTGCTGTACCACTTCCGGTTCTTCCTGTACAGCTATAGCACATAGATATGGACCACCCTGTTAGATGAACTGAGAATGTGCGAAATAATACAGAGGTTTCTTAAAGTCTGTTTTTAATCACAAAATGTATGATTCTATATTTATATTTCAAATTCAATTAATTTTGGTTCTTGGTGATAAAGAATTTAGATATTACAGGTGTACATTATTTAACATTGAAAATCAGTGTGTCCTTCAGAAGACCAAGAGGATCGAATTTAACTTCTGGTGTTAGAAACTGTACTCTGACCGCCCAAGTTCCCGGGGCTGCATCAATTTGAAAACGGTTTTCCAAATGAGTCTGTTCGATGAGATTTCTGAACCAGTGAACAGTCAGCTGTTCTCCATCGACTGCATTTCCAAGTTCTCTGAATTGTGCGAGCCTGAGAGTATTTACAGTGACGGGAAAAGTGCCATCTAGTGACACCTGGTCATCTACAGTGACATTGTCAATAAGGGACACCCTTTGGAAAAATTGGTACCACATTCCCTCTCTGCAGACTGCGCACAAAGAATTATGGGTCATATTGCGCATAAGGCAACCTTCATTGGTGGGTCGGTAGGATTTTCTTCTCCGGTGGTCCCAAGTGGGATAAGCGGACACGTGAGTATTATCTTTGGTAAAATCTTCCTCTGATCCATACTCGTGAAGAGTGACTGAACATACCATTCGAGGAATGTCTCGATTGGTACTCCGTGTTTTGGACCTCACGGTCAAATTGTGTTTTCCTTTGGAGAATCCTTCGTGACCATGCCAAACGTAAAATTCCCGGTCGTCGAATCCCGTTGAGGTCCAAGTAAGAACTTCCCCATCCAAAATAAATTCAAGACAATCATTTTCTCCCGCAGCACTCACGGTTGCCAAAAGGTACCAGCTTTTATACTCTCCATTTGAATCGAAAACGAAAGTTTTGCTTCCCTTGCTCAAATCTTTCCAGGGGTATTCCAATAACCGATAGATGGCTTTCTCTTCTCTTGCAGGTTTGCTTAACCAGTGACCCCAACCTATTGTCCCAAGGGTTCGTGCTGCATTGACACCCCAATAAACTTGACCGTTGTCATATTCCTCCCCGACGTCAACAAAATTGTGTCCCATTTCGTGGCGGAGCACAACTGTTCCACTCCGGTTGCTTTTTGTAGAAATTACGAATTCCCCGCCAAGCCCACCATAATAGTCATCATTACCAATAAGACTAGGGTAGTCGCACCCACTAGGCCCAACCAATCGACACACCCGCCGGGCTTTTGCAACGTCCCCGGGAAATATGCCCCGAAGTTCTCCTTTCTCCCGGTAAAGTTTAAAAGCAGTGTTCTTTGCACCGTCGTACCCTATTCCAGATTCCTTACTGGGGACAAAATTGCCCAAATATTAAATAGCGGCAGATATGACTGAAATGTTACCCCTTCAAACATCTCCGTGGTCAAACGACTCATGTCTTCGAAAAATTGGGAACGCTCCGATGTTTTGTATCCGTCGCCCATAAATACTACGTCGATTCGGTTCTTCTGGTCACCGCTATCGATTAATTTCACGATTTCGGGAGAACTTTCGTCAACTTCCTCCTCGTCTTCAAAAGTCGGAGTCTCTTCCGAATTTCGAATCGTTTGGCAGAGGAGATTCATATGGGCACGTAGAACCAATTCCCGTCTCCCGTAGATTTCGAATATTTCTGATCCATCTTTCGGAGGTTGCATTGTGTCCCCCAGGGGCAACAAAGCTGGTTTTCTACTGATGTGCAGAGCATCTTCACTAGTACTGTCGAATCCACGGAACTTTTCAACTTTTTCCCAAGATATTATTGTGCACAAATTTTCTTTTTCGATATTCCGATGAAATCGGACTCGGAACGCAGCGTCATTTCTGTTGTAAAAAGTTCTGGGCTCACGGGCTTCAAATCTAAGTGATAATTAAACATTTATCGTTAAAGACAAACTTTTATTCTTCAAAAAAATTGCTATTATTTGTTAAAAATGTAAAACTGAATTAATATAATTTATTACATTGCAGAAAAACCAATTAAAAGGAAAGTTATTGCATAATGTCTCGCCATTACTGCTTTAGAGAATTTTGAACAGTTTTACTACAGACTATGTTGCATTCTAACAGCAGAAATTGTTCTGCAAAAGAAGAAAATGCCTGATGGCTGAAAATCTACGCTGCTTATATAGTTTATTTTTGCATTAGATTTCATTTTGTTGTTAATTGTCTCAGTTACATTGACATCCTTCCCCAATAACTAATCTATATATATTCAAATTTTTTATGCATGCAAGCATATGTCAATGAAAATTTGCACGCTCTTTGATGCAAATGTTCAGTGAATCATTTCGGGCAAATTTTGGCACATTTCAGCCATGTTAACAGCATATAATGCATTTCGTGCACGAATTACTGCATTGAAGCAATATGTACAGATGCAAAATAAGTATGGAGAGTAAATGCATTTTTTGCATCTTTCATCCTTTACATATATTTTGTAAATTGCATTTCATGTAGTTCTCTTTAATAGTCCTTATTTAAAGGAGAAATGTAGTTTTAATTAGTGTTAATTATCGTTAAGAATTGTAATTTTTATTTCTGGCAGCATTTGAAAAATGTACAAAGTATTTTACACTGGAATCAGTTAGTGAAGTACACTTTGATGTTACAGATTGATGCTGATGGATAAAGTAACTTTATTATGCTAGGTTTGGAATTATGCTACGGCCTTGGTATAAAAGACTGTTTTTATGTTCAGCGTGGCGATATCAAGCAATTAGACACTTGTGTTATTTAATTCTGATAACGTAATGATCATATTGACCCCATTTTTTATTATTATTAAATGGTAATTATTAATATCTGGATATAGATTTCCAAACTGTATCAGTCTCCTGCTTTTTTCAGTTATAACATGTCTGCTAATTCCAATATACAGTATGTCTACAGAGAAAGTTGACATATCCCAAAACGACTAAGATTTTCCCCTTCAAATTTTTTGGGGGAAAAGTGAGATAACGCCCGCTTTACACCAAACCACACCTCATGAACAATTTTGAAAAAAAATTTTGGAAATTTTGTTTTGATGATATTTTGAAATTCTTTTAAAACTTGCTCCTGAGGTGTGGTTTGGTGTAAATCCTGTTATTCCAATTTCCCCCAAAACAATTTGCAAGGGAAAAAACTTTTGTTGTCGTTTTGGTCGTTTTGGGATTTGTCAACCCTCTTTGTAGACATACTGTAGGTTTATAAATAAATATCTTGAACCAAAGTATTGAGTACGATTATGGTCTTGAGGTCACTACAGTACTTCTAAACCTTCATTACTATCATTACTGATAGAATAAGTTTTGTATGAAATGACTGAAATGTAAAAGTATCAAATTATATAATAGCTCAGGCAAGTATCCAGGGGTGGCTACGGGGCTAAAGCCCCACCTAAATTCTTGAAAAAGAGGAAATTTTTCATCGAAATGCCAAAAATGTTTCGCGCTTCGCGCGAATTAGCACTTTTTGGAACATATTTTTCGTTAAGCCCCACCATGACGATTTTTCTGGATACGTGCCTGTAATAGCTTTCTCCTGTGTAATCATACTTTTATCCACTTTTGAAATAAAACAATTCACATGTTTTTGGTTCATTATTCAGTAGTGCAACTACTGTATGCGATTGGGATGTCTGTCTGTGAGTCAGTTAGTTAGTTAGTCAGTCAGTCAGTTAGGTCAGTCAGTCAGTTAGTTAGTTAGTCAGTCAGTCAGTCAGTGAGATAGCGCTATAACTCGAGAACGGTTAAACTTTTTTGGTATCTGTTTCCACATTATAAAAATATAGGTTCACCTTATGAACAGGTTTGTAAATGAGCAAAATTGGACAACGCCTTCCCCTTAAAGAGGAATGTTTAACTGTTCGTGTTATACGTATGTTGTGTATTGGGTTTTGTGTGTATATTGTGGTATATGTCGTAGTCTGCACTGGCGACAACTATATGTCGTAGTCTGCTCTGGTGACCAGTACGTGTTGTTTTAGAATACATTAATGTAAATTGAAACGTTTTTGAATATTTTGAAATAATTTCAAACTTTTTTAAATATTTTGAAACAATTTCAAACTTTTTTGAATATTTTGAAATAATTTCAAACTTTTTTAAATATTTTGAAATAATTTCAAACTTTTTTAAATATTTTGAAATAATTTCAAACTTTTTTAAATATTTTGAAATAATTTCAAACTTTTTTAAATATTTTGAAATAATTTCAAACTTTTTTAAATATTTTGAAATAATTTCAAACTTTTTTAAATATTTTGAAACAATTTCAAACTTTTTTAAATATTTTGAAACAATTTCAAACTTTTTTAAATATTTTGAAACAATTTCAAACTTTTTTGAATATTTTGAAACAATTTCAAACTTTTTTGAATATTTTGAAATAATTTCAAACTTTTTTGAATATTTTGAAATAAATAAAAATATTACGGTTGCACTACTGTGATATATCCGTTTTGTAATGGTTTATTTTATTATTGTTTTATTATTTAATTATAACAACAATTTCTAGAATTTATGTATTTTATTACCTTCCTATGTTCCCAATTAGTTTAATTCCTTAGACAAGTTGCCTTTTTGTCACATAGATTTTTTTAAACAGTTAATTAAACAATACACAATTTCTACAGTGATTCCTGTCATTGAGCAGTTGCCTTATAACCATTGATGTGTTATTGACAACAATTGTTACTAATATCTTGAGTTTCGTTTTAAAATACTGCCACTACATATTAATAATATTAACATTGCTATTATTGAGGAACATTTAGTATTTTTATGAATATTCTATACAAGTAGGTGCAAAGTGAATATTTGTTATTAATAAATTTTTATAATCATATTTTAAAATATTTCTAAAGATGCTCCACAAAGCTATTCAGATGTGACTAAATTGTTCATGATGTATTCATATTTATTCAATTACAAAGAATTCATTCAAAGATAGATACTGTGCAGTAAACATTCAGCACCTTAAGTAAATGCAGTCTTACTCCCGAGCCAATGCGCCCAAGTAATTATTTTGATATTCATGTTGGCATACAGGCATATGTCAATTGAAATGTAACCAAAAAATATAAACCTCACGTATATTTTGATAAAGCAAAGTGAGATACTTTTCAAGTAGAAAAACAACACAGGGAATAATGATCAGATATCCAAGTAGATGAAAGATTGCCCCAATTTTCATGTCAAAGCTAAGCTTTCGAAATTTCCTTTCAGCGTATTTTTCGTTTTCTTGGAGTCTTAACACTTCGGGTCTAAAATCTTGCTTATTTCTCCAAATGTCTAGAAATCCCATTTCATTCAGTTCTTGGACAACATTTAGCAGTTCATACCGAAAACATCCGTAAAACGACCAGGAAAGCGATTGGGCTTTTGCAGTCTCCAGTGTTTTTATATATCTATTTAAGGGGTCCAATTGTTGCATTTGAAGCAGCATGAGTTCAGAGTAAGAGTTTGGAAATGCAAAAAACAGTTTAAACTTCATAATTGATGAACGCACTTCCCTTTCTATATCATTAGAAAAAGTGTTATTAACTTGATCTCTATCATAAAAGATTACACTGGAATTTTTATTGCTCAAAATGCCATATTGGGCAAAGAATGGGTGCAGAAAACTATAACCATCACTTTTAGAAAAACCTCTTGAGCTTGAAACGAAGGTAATGATTTTATATTTATTTTCAATTAATTCTCTGAAGTTTCTCATTACATGTTTGTCCACAGGAGCAATGACTTCAGCTGTGATGTAAGTTTCGTATTCAGTTACAAGAATATTCAACATCAAAGAAAGAATTCCATACAAGAAGAGTTTCCTTTGGTTGTGATTTTGACGCAGAAGAATCGCAATGAGGGAAACAAAGAAATTATGAATAGATTCACAGGTTATTTTAGTAATCTTCGCAAAATGAAATATTAGTGCATTAGCTGTAAGACTGCAGGTTAGAAATACTAGCCATGTACTCTTGTCCATTATGTCCATCCAGATCGATAGGGACTTCTTGTGGTAAGTCTCTTTGTCCACAAAGTAGACGAATCTCCAGTCCTCAGGGAAAGTTACATAATAAAATTGTTCCCAATTGTATTTAAATACATCCACATGAAGGCGTTCCGGAGTTATTTCCCCACAAAACCGGTTAAAAGTGTCAATATTTATGTAGACAGTAGTGAAATTTAAATAGTTAGCCATTATTTCAAAGACCGGTGATTGCACACGACTGTCAAGGCATTCTCCAAGTATGCCTTTGTTAATCAGACGGTATGGCGACGAAGGACAATGGTGCCTTCTTAAATGTATGGAAGACACGTTTAAGGAATGATGATAAATAGGGATTTCTCTTTTATGAAGATTTCTCTGTAAGCCCTGCCTTGTAAATCCTCTCTGTTGTTCGTTTGAAGTTGAGTCATCAATCCTTGCAAATTCCTTCGTGAATGGTGACAATGTTATCACTTCAATGTCCTTCTTGGCATTTATAATCATAAAATACACTGCACTCACCCTCCACCCCAATTCATCAACAAAATTCTGTTTCAGTTCCTCACACTGAATCTTTGTGCTAATTATTAGAATCCTGTCTATTGGTCGATGAATTTCTCGACCGAAATTAACAGGGATTGCTGTTATTCGTTTGATTTTTCTTTTATTTGGTGGATCTACTGCTACAGCAATATTACACTGTGTGTTTGACAATGAACTCGGGTATTTATTCTTTCCTTTGTAATTATCATGCCATTTAGTCCAATTAACTGTTTCATAAACAATTAGGGTTCGTGGAGAGAATTCAAACTGTGCGAAAACATAGTCATTCAGCTCACTTTTATACAAAAAAATGTCAAAATCACAATTTAAAAGTGGTTGAAGAATTTGGCATTCTGCACTAAAAAAATGGCAGAGAAGAATAGCCGTGATATTTATTTTATGCCAATTCATAACTGTAATTTACGCCAAACAAGCAGAATGTAATAGACTTGTGACGTACTAAGTCAAAATTATCAAAATAATGTTAGTAGAGCTATTGCTTTTCTATTACGCAGTTGCAATGACTCTATCTCTATCTACTTCTAAGAAAATTTTGCTCTGAATTTAAATAGATTCTGTCTTGTCTTCTGAAAATATCGATTTGTAGTGTATAATGTATAATTCATTTATAATTTATATGAAGGGTAAGAATTTTATCCAATCGTTATATAGTCTACCAATATTGAATAATTACAAACCTCAAAGGTCACCAGTAACGTTGGCTGCCACTTCTTGTAAGAAAAGTCTAAAATGAGACTTTCGATATAAAGTACAATTACAAAATTAGAAAAGTCTTCTATTCTGCAATATTAAGGGAAATATCAACGTTCACAGACGATTTTGATGAAACCGTTAATTCACAATTCGATTTTTGTTGCAAATAACATCTTCGACTTGAGAATGCGATTCGAGCAGTACGATGTCCCCGTTAAGAGTGTGTTGGCTAAACCTGAATTTTCGCGAGCTTTGAGACACATACATATATTATAAGTCTCTTAAACTCCAACTGCGAATTGTCCACTTTGCTTTTCACCTGTTGCTGCGGTACAGATCATTAACTCCAGAGATCGTTAAATATTCATGACTTGACCTGAAACCTAAAAAGACATTTCTAAGTGAAAGACATCTAGAAAATATCGTGCCAGTAAAGTCAATTCCTGCCAATAACAAAAGCATCGGCCATTCAACTTTGATCTAAAAGAATGCTAGCATCAGAACGCAAGTAACTATATACGTGGTAGACACCACCAGTTTATGTAACCAGTATTGAAAGTATTAAGAAGCAGTTTTCCATTTGTTTATCGCTTGTTCCCAAGAACTCAAGAATACCCAGACTTTTAAAATATTCATGAATTGACCTGACACCATTAAAGACTTTTAAACCGAAGAACCTTCTGGTAAATATCGTGCTCTTTACTAAAAAACAGTTCACCCTATATATGTCACGGGGATGGGCTGACATCGGTAGTGACAGGACATAATAGTAAAATAAAAAACTTTACTAATACTGTGAACAAACCATCAGCATAAGAGGAACAGAATTAAATATTTCATTTAGATTTACAAAGAGATTATTAGAATTTACAACTACTATAAATTCATATCAATCACAAAAGACTTCATCTTTGTTGCCTGATCTACTGAAGAAAATGGTTACCAATCTACTGTATTAAATATTGTAAAAAAGCATCATACACATACATTATTGCGTTTAGCATTCTGAATACTACAGGTAAACGAATATTCGCTTCACCTAATGCTAAAATGTTACTAAGCCTTCCCTGTTTATTAAACATGCTAAAAATTTCTGCAGAGCTATGTAAAGCGGTTATAAAATTCCCGACTTTATGGACTTTTTAACCGAACCAACTTTCCTATAAATATGAAGCAGGTAAGTGACGCAATCGTGAACCCCATTACATCAGCGTGATGCGTAATAGTAATAAGTTGCTTATATTATGATATTGAGTTTTAATAAGAAGAATAATAAATTTGAGTCTAGACTGTTTCATTACGCTGAAGAAATATTTACAAGGAAATTTGCTGAGCCAGAAAGTCAGTAAAGGCATGAATGTTTAACTTTCTAGACTCCATATATAACAACCAAGAAACATCAAGAGGTAGTTGAATAATGTTTACTATATCACAACTAAATCGAAGGAGTGTGCTAAACCACTAAAATGGGAGAGTAATAATTTCTGTACTCATTAAGCTTACATTATAAATGTCATAACCTCCAACTGCCTAGTTGGTTACTTTGTTTGTCGCCTGTTGCGGCGGCACAGATCATTAAGCATTCATGACTTGGCCTGGTCTTATTAAAGACTTTTGAGCTGAAAAACCTTCTGGAAAACATCGTGCTATTTATTAAATTGCATTGCATTGCGAGTTTTACAATGAACTCGGGTATGAATTTCTTCCTTTGTAATTATTAAGGCATTTAGTGGAATTGGCAATTAATAGTTATCCAAAAAAATTATGTTTCTGGAGAAAATAAAATTTTTCAAAATCATAATCCCTCAGGTTACTTGCATATAAATAAGTGTCAACCGGAATTCGAAATTAATTGCAGAATTTGATATCTGGATAGATTGCCAAACTGTATTATTGTTCGACATTGACATCTCAGTTATTGACATCAGTTATTTCATTGCATCATTATAATACAAAATAAACCATTGCAAAACGGATATAAGACAATAGCGAAAGCAAAATAATTGTATTTATTCAAAACATTTCGAATTTATTTGAATTTATTTAAAACATTTCGAATTTATTTGAATTTATTTAAAACATTTCGAAATTATTTGAATTTATTCAAAACATTTCAAAATTATTTGAATTTATTCAAAACATTTCGAATTTATTTGAATTTATTCGAAACATTTCGAATTTATTTGAATTTATTCAAAACATTTCGAATTTACTTGAATTTATTCAAAACATTTCGAATTTACTTGAATTTATTCAAAACATTTCGAATTTACTTGAATTTATTTAAAACATTTCGAATTTACTTGAATTTATTCAAAACATTTCGAATTTACTTGAATTTATTTAAAACATTTCGAATTTACTTGAATTTATTCAAAACATTTCGAATTTATTTGAATTTATTTAAAACATTTCGAATTTATTTCAATTTATTCAAAACATTTCGAATTTATTTGAATTTATTCAAAACATTTCGAATTTATTTGAATTTATTCAAAACATTTCGAATTTATTTGAATTTATTCAAAACATTTCGAATTTATTTGAATTTATTTAAAACATTTCGAATTTATTTGAATTTATTCAAAACATTTCGAATTTATTTGAATTTATTTAAAACATTTCGAATTTATTTGAATTTATTAAAAAAATATCGAATTTATTTGAATTTATTCAAAACATTTCGAATTTATTTGAATTTATTCAAAACATTTCGAATTTATTTGAATTTATTCAAAACATTTCGAATTTACTTGAATTTATTCAAAACATTTCGAATTTACTTGAATTTATTCAAAACATTTCGAATTTACTTGAATTTATTCAAAACATTTCGAATTTACTTGAATTTATTCAAAACATTTCGAATTTACTTGAATTTATTCAAAACATCAATCAGACTGCATGTAGTGGTCATTAGTACAGACTGCGACATATAATGGTCACTAGTGCAGACTACGACACATACCACAACATACACACAACATCCTCAATATAACATATAACATATGGGTGGACTTAAAACTAGGTTAAAGGTCGTAAGGGTGTTACCGATTAACCCATATTTCAATGGGAACCTACACTTAGTCCCTAGAAGATCCACTGAAAGTTTCATCAAGATATTTCAAGGCGTTCCTGAGATATTGCATATACTCACTAACTAACTAACTAACTAACTAACAGACAGACAGACAGACAGACAGACAGACATCCCGAAAACATACAATAGCTTTCGCTATTGAACAATAGCTTTCGCTATTGAATAAACATTACAATTCTTCATAAAACATTCACAAATAGCAATGCAAATACTAATATAAACATTGCTATATATAACCGAGAAACATTTAGCACTGTGTTTTAATGTTTTTAAGAATACTTAATGCAACTTTTTAGAGTATTAGAATTAAACCGTGTTCCGATCGCACAAAATAATAAATGCCGTATTATAATTTACATTAATTGTCTACAAACTCCTTTGCAGAGTGATTATAATTCCAATTATACTCACTTTAATCGTGTAAATCGGCAATTAAGATTACTATAATCGGGGCTGCATTTTTCAAAACAGTAAAATTACGATCCTTGGCGGATTTTCTTTCTACCATAAAAATTTGCTAATTATTTTACAAGGCTAACGATCGCAATTTTACTGTGTTCTGAGAATTCCAGCCAGGAATCACTAGGTCAAGAAGTTTTTAGACCTATTTAAATAAAATCAAACGACGAATACATTCACATTCATATTTATTGTAATACCAAGAATTCATTCAAAGGTTGAAGCTCAGTTTTAAATTATCAGCACCGAAAGTAAGTAAATGCAGAGTTTACTCCTAAACCAAGGTACTCAAGTAATTATCGAGAGTCACGTTGGCATACATGCTATGGTCCATTATAAATATAACCAGAAAATATAAACAGAACGTATATTTTGATAAAGTAAAGTCAGATACTTTTCAAATAGAAAAACAACCCATGGAAGAAGGCTGAGATATCCAAGTAGATGAAAAAATGCACCAATTTTCATATCAAAGCTAAGACGGCGAAATTCTCGTTCAGCGTGCAATTCCGTTTCTTTGAACCTCAGTACTTCGTATCTGAAATATCGAAGATTTCTCCAAATATCAAGAAGTCCCATTTCATTCATTTCTTGGACAGCATTCCGCAGTTCATGTCGAAAACATCCATTAAACATCCAGGAAATCGGTTGATTTTCTGCGGGCTCCAGTGTTTTTATACATTTCTTTAAGGGAAGCAATTGTTGCACATAAAGCAGTTTCAAGTCAGAAACAGATTTTCTAATGGCAAAAAACATTTTAATCTTCGTATTTGAAAAACACATTTTGTAAATTTTATCATCAAAAGTCGCCTTATTTAGATCCCTATCATAAAAATATACACTCGTGTATTCTTTATGGGAAATACCGTATTGTACGAAGAATGGGTGCACAGAATAATAACCTGCCCTTTTAGACATCCCGATTGACATTCCAATAATGGAAACTATTTTATATTCGTTTTGAATTAATTCCCCAAAGCTTCTCATTATTTTCTTGTCCACAGGAGCAATGACTTCAGTCGTGATGTACTCTTCGTACTGAGTTACAAGAATATTCAACATCAGAGATAGAATTGCATAAAAGAAGAGTTTCCTTTGGTTGTGATCTTGACGCAGAAGAATCGCAATAAGAGAAACGAAGAAATGATGAATAGATTCAAAAGTGATTTTATTCTTTGCCAAATGAAATATAAGTGCATTTGCTGCGAGGCAAGACGTTATCAACAGTAGCCATGTACTCTTGTCCATTATGGTAATCCAGATTGATAGGGATTTCTTGTGGTAAGTTTCTTTGTCCACACAGTAGATGAATCTCCATTCCCCAGGAAAACTTAAATATAAAATCATGTGCCGGTCGTATTTAAACAAGCGTACATGATTTGATTCAGGAGATACAATGCCACAAAAGCGATTCGTACCACCGCGAAAATTTGTGTAGACAGAAGTGAAATTTAAGTGGTCAGCCATTATTTCAAAGACTGGTGACTGCGAATGGCCATAAAGGCACTCTTTAAGTATTCCTTTGTTAATTATAACGTATGGCGACGAACCACATCGGTATTTATGGTCAAGTTTTATTTCTAACTCCCTGACGTAATCGAAACTGGGAATTTCTATTTTATGAAGATTTCTAATCTTGTCATTTCTTTCAAATCCTCTCAGTTGAACTTCTGGAGTTGAGATATCAATCCTTGTAAATTCTTTTGTGAATGGCGACACGGTTAACACTTTAGAGTCTCCATTAGAATTAATGACCATAAAATACACTGAACTCAACCTCCATCCAAATTGATACACAAAATTCTCTTTCAGGTTATCAAACTTTTTCCTTTTACTAATTATTAGAATCTTGTCGTTTGGTCGATCCGCTTCTCGACCGAAGTCAACCGAGATTTCTGTAATTAGTCTGATTTCTTTCTTTGGTGGCTCCACTACTACAACAACAGTACACTCTGTGTTTGACAAAGAACTCGGGTATTTATTCCTTCCTTTGTAATTATCAAACCATTTAGTCCAATTGACAGTTGCAAACACAATTAGGGTTCGTGGAGAGAATGCAATTTGATCGAAAACAGAATCCTTCAGTCTACTTGGATATAAAAGAATGTCCAAATCACAATTCGAAAGTGGTTGTAGATTTTGACATTCAGTACTGAAAATACAACAGGAGAGAAGAATAATATTGAAAAATATTTTGTGTGAATTCATAACCGTATTTTTGTAAATTTATGTCAAACAGAGCAAGATTTAATAGACTTCTGACTTACTAAGTTAAAATTATCAAATACTGTTAGGAGAACTATTGCCTTTTATTTCTTACTTACACTGGCTCTATAGTGGTGTATAAAGAAGGACATTTTGTTCCATATTTAAATAATTCTTTCTTGTCTACTGAAAATATCGATTTTGATAGTTCTACATGACATACCTTATAATACATATGTGTAGATTGTTTCCATGCAATCGTTAGTATACCAGTATACAATATTCATAACGCTTACTAGCAACGTTGGCAGCCACGTCATGTAAGAAAATTCTAAAATGTGACTTCGGATATAAGGTACAATTAAAGAATGATAAGTCGCTTTTGATCTTCAGTATTCAGAAAAATCATAACTTAAATAGACAATATTAATGAGATTGTAAGTCCACTTTTTAATTTTTTTTGCAAATATCATCTTTTACATGAGAATGCTATTTATTGTGATATGTATAATAAAAATGGCATTTAAAAAATGTTTTTCGCATTTTTAAATAAAATAAAAATAAATAATAAACTATAAATATAATCAATAAATATTCACCTCATCTCCCCATGTATGATAATATATGGGGGGATGATTCCTTCTCCCTTAATAAAAATATATTCATCACTGCATCTTATAATAATAACAATTTTTAAGTTCTTTAAGAAAATTCCTTATATTCGGCTTACTTCTTCTAATTTTAAGGTATAACTCCTATATCAGAGCGAAATATTGCTTTAAAATACTAATACCTTTCAGCCATTATACTACTTTGTATAAGGCATACAAGGTTACAATTTCAGATTACTTAAAGCGAAAGTTGTATCTGTAATAATAATCGGCCACACCACTAATTTATTTAAAGTGGATTCACGACGTACATAATAGGCTTACCTAGTAATGTTCAAGTCTTTATAACCTTCATTGTCTGCTTTCCTTCTAGAAAAATAAAATAATCATGAATTCGCCGATGTTCTAACTAAACAAACATGTGTACTTGTAGATATCACTCAGGCAAGTATTCTTCTACTCTGTCTTAAGCCTTTCCCAAGAATCAAATGTTTTAACTTCAATCAATCAATTAGGTGTGTTTATTATCACATCAGAATTGGTTTAATACAAAGTTGTGTAGAGACTGAAAATATGGTATGGTATCGAACAAATTTTTTACATCTTTAATAGAAAACTTAAATTTTAGGGAGATCAAGGAACAAATAAATGCCTTTCCATCTTCTCTAAGTAAATCTTCAGTGGTTAATTTCAGCTATAAATACGTTTACTATTGGCGTTTTGTTTGATTTCAAACTAAAGTGTACAATTTGAATAAACAACCAGCATTTAGACCGATCTAAACAATTAATAAAACTCTCTAAGTTATAAGGTACACACAGCTCACATAAAATGAAAAAGAATAGTTTTTAGGATGCAAAAAATGCCTGTGCTGAATTTTTAATTAATCGATTGCGTTCTGATTGGAATTTCCAATTTGGTGATAGCGTGACATTGTCCTCTTTGTACAACGGGGTATCAACTAAATATTTTAAAGCGTTCATCAAGACAGCTGGACGCACTAACAATCAAATAGGTAGGTAAACAAACGGCTCTCACCGGTTGGACCAATTTCAGCTCAATGCTTTTAACTTTAGGCGCTATGAGCAGGCACATCAGCATCTGATTTACTGAACCATATGTTAGTTCGACTGTGCACAATATGAACCACTCTTTCTTCTCCTTTGACTGCATACATTCACACCTAGGCTCGTGGCACACGTGAACCCGGAGTTTTCGGGTCAATGCTTTTAACCTCCCTTTCAATGGTTTGTTTCTTTAAACTAGAGCGTATTTCATTAGCTGGCAATTCAGGTCAATGCTTTTAACTTTACGCGCTATGAGCAGGCACATCAGCATCTGATTTACTGAACCATATGTTAGTTCGACTGTGCACAATGCACAATATGAACCACTCTTTCCGGGGTCACCTCTCAAACCCGGTGTGAATGTATGTTTGACTGCCTCACCACGCCTCAGCAAGACATTCCAAGCATCTTTATATACCCACAGCTAGCTGTGTGTAAATAATGAAAGCTGATTAACATACTAAAAATATATCAGTTGGAGATCTATAAATAACATTCCCAGTGAAGCAAAGCATCGATCGACTGGAATTCATAAATGGTGCTGCATACAATGTGCTATGCATTCGTAAGGCAGTCTAAGAAAAGACGATTGGAACAGGATCCTGTTTTATGCAATGCAAAGATACATTTTTATATTACATAAATATAAATAGTGACAACTGCCATTTGTAAATCACTTAAATATGACGCAATATGCAAAATGAGTAAAAATAAATTTGGGTTTACTGTTTTTGAACATAAATAAGTTATTCATTGGTTTTATTTCTTAAAGAGACTGCTTGGCGCATAAATTCTTTTAGATATTTAATTAAACAGTATACAATTTTTACAGTGATTCCTGTCATTGAGCAGTCGCCTTATAACCCTGAATACGTTATTGACATCAGTGATATTTTGTTACTAATATCTTGGGTTTCGTTTCGAAATACTGATTACTGCATTGTACATACTAATATTATTAACATTGCTATTATCGAAGAACCTTTGGCATTCTTTATGAAAATTCTCTATAAGTAGGTGCAAAGTGAATATTTGTTATTCATAAACTTTTATAATCATATTTTAAAATATTTCTAAAGATGCTCCACCAAGCTATTCAGATGGGAATAATTGTTCTTGATGTTCAGATTCATATTTATTCAATTATAAAGAATTCACCCAAAAATAGACGCTGTGCAGTAAATATTCCGCACCTTAAGTAAATGCAGTCTTACTCTCAAGCCAATGCGCCCAAATAATTGTTTAGCTGGTCATGTTGGCATACATGCAGATGTCAATTGAAATGTAACCAAAAAATATAAACCTCACGTATATTTTGATAAAGCAAAGTGAGATACTTTTCAAGTAGAAAAACAACACAGGGAATAATGATCAGATATCCAAGTAGGTGAAAAATTGCCCCAATTTTCATGTCAAAGCTAAGCTTTCGAAATTTTCTTTCAGCGTGCTTTTCCTTTTCTTGGAATCTTAACACTTCGGGTTTGAAATTTTGATTATTTCTCCAATTATCAAGAAATCCCATTTCATTCAGCTCTTTGACAACATTTAGCAGTTCATGCCGAAAACATCCGTAAAACCACCAGGAAAACGATTGGGCTTTTGCAGGCTCCAGTGCTGTTTTACATTTCAAGGTTTGCCATTGTTGTATGTCGAGCAACATAACTCAGAGAAAGAGATTGGAACTGCAAAAAACAGTTTAAACTTCATATTTGATGAAAGCATTTCCCTTTCAACATCCTTATCCTTATTATATTGATCCTTATCATAAAAAAAATACACTTGAATTTATTTTGTTAAAAATGCCGTATTGGACGAAGAGGGGGTGCACAAAATGATAAGCATCACTTTTAGAAATACCGATTGAGTTTCTAAAGGTGGAAATTATTTTATATTTATTGTCAATTAATTCTCTGAAGTTTCTCATTATATGTTTGTCCACAGGAGCAACAACTTCAGTTGTGAAGTGAGTTTCGTACTGAGTTACAAGAATATTCAACATCAGAGATAGAATTCCATACAAGAAGAGTTTCCTTTGGTTGTGATTTTGACGGAGAAGAATCGCAATGAGGGAAACAAAGAAATTGTGAATATATTCAAAGGTTATTTTACTAATCTTCGTAAAATAAAATATTACTGCATTAGCTGTAAGGCTGCAGATTAGAAATACTAGCCATGTAGTTTTGTCCATTATGTCAATCCAGATAGATAAGGATTTCTTGTGGTAAGTTTCTTTGTCCACACAGTAGAGGAATGTCCAGTCCTCAGGGAAAGTTACATAGTAAACTTGTTTCTTATGGTATTCAAATGCATCCATATGAAGGAGTTCCGGTGATATGTCCCCACAAAAGCGCTTATGATGGCGAATATTTGTGTAGACAGAAGTGAAATTTAAATATTCAGCCATAATTTCAAAAACTGGTGATTGCAAATAACCATAAAGGCATTGTTCAAGTATACCTTTGTTAATGAGACGGTATGGCGACGAAGAACAATGACGTTTTCTTAAAGGTATGGAAGACAGACTTAAGGAATGATGATAAAGAGGGATTTCCCTTTTATGGAGATTTCTCTGTAAGCCATTTCTTGTAAATCCTCTCTGTTGTTCTTTTGAAATTGAGACATCAATCCTTGTAAACTCTTTCGTGAATGGGGACACTGTTAGCACTTCAATGTCATTCTTAGAATTGATGACCATAAAATACATGAAACTCACCCTCCATCCCAATTCTTCAACAAAATTCTGTTTGAGTTTCTCAAAGTTATTCTTTGTGCTAATTACTAGAATCTTGTCGCTTGGTTGGTCCCGTCTTCGCCCGAAATCAACAGGGATTTCTGGAAATAGTTTGACTATTTTTTTATTTGGGGGCTCTACTACTACAGCAACATTGCACTGTGTGTTCGACAAGGAACTCGGGTATTTATGCCTTCCTTTGTAATTATCATACCATTTAGTCAAATTAACTGTTGCAAAAACAATTAGGGTTCGTGGAGAGAATTCTATCTGCTCGAAAACATAATCATTCATTTCACTTTGGTATAAAAGAATGCCAAAATCACAATTCGATAGTGTTTGTAGAATTTGACATTCTGCACTGAAAGTGAAACAGGAGAGAAAAATAGTCGTGATATATATTTTGTGTGAATTCATAATTGTAATTATGTAATTTTACGCCAAACACAGCAGAATGTAATAGACTTCTGACGTATTACGTCAAAATTATCAAAATAACGTTAGGAGAGCTATTGCCTTTTCTATTACGCAGTTGTGATGACTCGATTTCTATCGATGTCTAAGCAAATTTTGATCCAAATTTAAATAGATTCTTTCTTGTCTTCCGAAAAGATCGATTTATAGTGTATAGTTTATAATGTCCTTATAATTTATGTGAAGGGTGAGAATTGTTTCCAATCGTTATATAGTCTACCAATATTCAATATTTACAGACCTGAAAGGTCACCAGTAACGTTGGCTGCCAATGCATGTAAGAAAAATTTAAAAGGAGACTTTGGATATAAAGTACAATTACAAAATTAGAAAACCGTTTTGTTTTGATGAATTTTGATGAAACCGTGAATCCACAATTTGATTTTTGTTGCAAATAACATCTTCGACTTGAGAATGCGATTCGAGCAGTCCGCGTTAAGAGTGTGTTGGCTTATCTTGAATTTTTGCAAACTTTGTGACACATGCCAACATTATAAGTGTAATATACTCCAACTGGGTAATTGTCCACTTTTTTTGTCGCCTGTTGCTGCGGTATAGATCAGTAACACCAGAGATCATTAAATATTCATGACTTGACCTAAAACCTAAGAACACATTTCTAACTGAAAGAACCCTCTAAAAATATCGGGTTAGTAAAGTCAATTCCTTCTAATAACATAAGCATCGGTTATTCAACTTTGATCTAAAAACGAATGTTAGCATCAGAACGCAAGCAACTACAAACTAGAAAGTATTAGGACTACCTTATAACATTTGAAATTGAAATTGAAATTGAACTTTATTAACGTGTCAGAGTACTTCAGCATTACAGGTAATGAATTTAACAGCGTAGTTTTCCATTTGTTTATCGTTGTTCCCAAGAAGAAAATACCCAGACTGTTAAAGACTTTTAAACTGAAGAACCTTCTGGAAAATATCGTGCTCTTTACAAAAAACCAGTTGATCCTATATATGTCACGGGGATGGGCTGACATCGTTAGTGACATAGTAAAATAAAAAACTATACTAATAATGTGAACAAGCCGTCAGCATAAAAAGAATAGAATTAAATATTTCATTTAGATTTACAAAAAAAATGATTACAATCTTACAACGTTCATATGAATCACAAAATGCTCCAGCTTCGTCGCCTTATCTACCTCAGGAGAATGGTTACCAATCAACTGTTTTATATTTTGTAAAAAAGGCATCATGCACATACATTTTTGCGGTTAGCATTCTAAACTACAGGTAAACGAATATTCGCTTCAGATAATGCTAAAATGTTAATCAACTTTCCTCTGTTTATCAAATGCTTTCAAAAACAAATTATTTATAAGTGCTAGTTGTGAAGTATTTCCTACTGCAAACCTTTTCAGCCCTAAACCAAAGCACTTTCTCTGCGTTAGATATCACAGAATTGTTAACGTTATGTCTATTAGAAAATAATTTAGCATACTTTTTACATTTTGAATAGCTTTGGTACACTAGAAACAAACACTAAAGATGGATTGAGCCTAAACTATGTCTAAAGAAAATATTGATTTTAAATAATTCTATATCTATAGGACCTGTCTTGTAATATACGAAAATGGTTACTAATCGCTTGTCTAAGACTATTCTATACTTCAACACATAAGCCAAGCACTTTCCTTGCGCTGTGTGTAAGCAAATTGCTTACACTTTGACTATCAGAAAATGTTTTTTACAAGGGTACTTTTGTCTTTGAGTGTGTGAAATACCGATAGTTGCAGTACAAAGAATTTGCCCTCTATATAAGTTTACACAAATAAGATAAACATTTCTGACGCAAATGTAAGGCAATTTTCATTACTACTAAAAATCGTGTCTTCATGGATTTTTTAGCTACCCAAAATTTCTTATATGTCGCAGGAAAGTGTCGTACTCCATTTTACGTGATTCTCCTTACTAATGAATTGTTAAATTTTTATTCTTACTACTTATTTATTTGAATCTGATGGTGTGACCGAAGAGTCTTTACATCGACTACACAGTGATACAATTACAACATTATTATACTAACAAGAGTTGGAATGAGGCGGATTGTCTACTTTTGAGACTAATAACAGCTAAACCACAATTTACTTGGTGTACAAGAAATTTTCCACAGATATAATACTATTACAAGGCTATTTGTTTTACTTTAACAAACAATGTTAAAGTAAATTTGAAATGAAGGTTGATGCTCTGTTTTAAATAATCAGCACCATATGTATCATTTGAAATATAACCAGAAAAGATACACTGAGAGTATATTTTGATAAAGAAGAGTGAGATACTTCTCAAGTAGAAAAACAACACAGGGAACAACGGCCAGATATCCAAGTACAGGAAAAATTGCACCAATTTTCATGTCAAAGCTAAGACTGCGAAATTCCCCTTCTTCTTGCTTCTGTTTTTCTTTGGATCTCAAATTTTCGGGTCTGAAAATTGCAATATTTCTCCAAATATCAAGAAATCCTATTTCATTCAGTTCTTGGACAACATTCAGTAGTTCATGTCGAAAGCATCCACTAAACGCCCAAGAAAGCGGTTGGGTTTCTTCAGACTCCAATGTTTGTATACATTTCTTTAATGGGAGCAATCGTTGTATATTAAACAATTGCAATTGTTGGAATTCAGAGTCATAGTTAGAAACGGGGATAAACAGTTTAACCTTCGTATTTGAAAAACAGTATTTGATTACTTCATCAGATGAAATTGATAAGATACCCTTATCATAAAAATATACACTTGAATTTATTTTGTTCAAAATGCCGTATTGCACAAAGAATGGGTGCAAAATAGAATAAGCTCCATCTTTAGACAAACCCCTTGGGCTTCCAATGGCAGATAGTACTTTATGATTATTTTCAATCAATTCCCCGAAATTCTACATTATTTTCTTGTCCAGAGGAGCAATAACTTCAGTTGTGATGTATTCTTCGTACTGAGTTGCAAGAATATTCACCATCAAAGATAGCATTCCATACAATAAGAGTTTCCTTTGGCTGCGATCTTGACGGAGGAGAATCGCAATGGCGAAAAAGAAAAAATGACAAATAGATTCAAATGTGATTTTATTTTTCGCAAACCGAAATATAAATGCATTAGTTATTAAACAGCAGGTTAGTAATAGTATCCACGTACTCTTGTCCATTATATCAATCCAGATAGATAATGACTTCTTGTAGTAAGTCTCTTTGTCCACACAGTAGATGAATCCCCAATGCCCAGGAAGAGCTATATAAATATTTACATCCCTTTTGTATTCAAATATACTTGCATAATTGGCTTCCGGATAAACAATGCCGCAAAACCGATTAATAGCGCGAGCATTTGCGTAGATGGATGTGAAATTTAAATAGTCTGCCATTATTTCAAAGACTGGTGATTGCTGATAACCGTGAAGGCATTCTTCAAGTATTCTTTTGTTAATGATAACGTATGGCGACGAAGAACATCGGCGTCTTGTTTTATATAGGCCCCATATATTGGGATCAAAAGAAGGGATTTTCCGTTTATGAAGATTTTTCTGTAATCCATGCCTTGCATTTTCTCTCAATTGAACTTCTGATGTTTCAATATCCAGCCTTGCAAATTCCTTTGTAAATGGTGACCCTGTTAGCACTTCAATGTCCTCTTTGGAGTTGATGACCACAAAATACACTGCACTCATCCTCCACTCCAATTTATCAACAAAATTCTGTTTGAGTGTCTCAAACTTTATCTTTTTGCTAATTATTAGAATCTTGTCAATTGGTCGATCCATTTCTCGACCAAAGTCAAAAGGGAGTTCAGAAATTAGCCTGATTTCTTCCTCTGGTGGCTCCACTACTACAGAAACAGTACATTGTGTGTTTGACAATGAATTCGGGTATTCATTCCTTCCTTTAAAATTATGCCTCCATTTACTCCAATTAATATTTGCCAAAACAATTAGAGTTCGTGGAGAGAATGCAATTTGTTCGAAAACATAATCGTTCAGTTCACTTGGATATAAAAGAATGTCCAAATCGCAATTTGAAAATGGTTGTACAATTTGACATTCAGTACTGAAAATTAAACAGGGAAGAAGTACAGTCGTGATATATATTTTGTTTGAATTCATGACTGAAATTTAGTTTCGTCAAACAGATCAGGATTTAATAGACTTCTGACTTAGTAAGTGAAAATTATTACAACACTGTTAGTAGAACTGCTGCCTTTTATATTGCGCAGTTACTCTGACTCTATATCGGATCGATGTCTAAAGACGAACATTTTTGTTCCACTTGAACACCTTCTTTCTTGTCCCCTGGAAATATCGATTTTAAATAGTTCTATTGGTCAAGGTTGTAATACGTGTATGACAATAGTTTCCAACCGCTATCTACCAATATTCAAGATTTACAGACTTCAATGCACTGCATACAAGAAAAATCAAAAATGAGACTTCCGATATAAAGTACAATTACAGAATTACAAACGACAGTTGATTATAATATGGAGGAAAATCACAACTTACAGAGACAATAATATTACAGTGCAGACAGTCAGTCGACTATTTCATTTTTGTTACTAATAACGTCTTTTAGCTGCGATTCGATTTGTTGTGTGATGTGTATAATAAGCAAAGGAGTCAAAAAATTCTTTTCAGCACTTTTAACAAATAAATATTCACTTCATTATCCATATTCTATTAAATTCAATTTCTCTTTGCTAATCATAAGTTGTTCATCACTACACCTTATAAAAATTTTAATGATACACATTTTTACGTTCTATAAGAAAATTTCTTACATTTGGCTCATGGCTTCTAGTTCTGTCGTAAGACAGTACTGAGTGCATGATAGCGTGAGTTGCGAAACACAATTTATAGCATTTACTCGTGTTACAATTATACAAGGTTACAATTTCAGACGTGATATTACTTCAGTAAAAGTTGTATTTGTAATAATAATCGACCACACTAATAATTTATTCAAACTGGATTGACAACGTACATAGTAAGCTTATCCAGTAATGCCCAAGTCTTTATAGCCTTCACTGTTTGCTTTCTTTATGGAATACAAAACATTCATGACTTTGTTGATCTTAAATCTTAATGAATATTTCAACGGTTTATTAGGTTTACTTAACATCACATCAGAAGTGGTAAGTTAATATAAAGTTGTGTAGAAGCTGAATGTTTTCTTTCGTGACTATCGCTGGTGTCTACAGACTTTTAGTTATAGGGTGTGTGATTTTTATTACTAAATAATTTTCGATAAACGACTGGAGAAATTTATCAGAGTGTTAAATGGGAATGATCTGTAACTCTCATTTGCAAAATAATGTGCTGGCACTAATGAAAATAATGCGTGCATTGCAATTGTTTCTTTGTTTCTGTAAGCTGTCTCTTTCTTAAAATTGAATGTAAAACAGTGTTACCGACAAGTTTGCTTTATATGAAGTACTTCAGATTTCCTCACGTGCAATTGCATTCAAAGCGGAATATATTCATAGACATCTATAATACCTTGCATACCCATGAAAAATTAGCATGTCGGACGAATGTTTCAAACCTTTTTATTATAAACCGTGTCTATATAAGTCCTAAATACTTGTTTACAACCATTTAATGTCTTCTGCCTAGTAACTGATTTCATCATAAAATAACTCATTTCACCCTAAAAAATCATTACACCATAAAATAACTCATTTCACCTTAAAATTTCGTCAAAAAATAATTCATTTCATCATAAAATAACTCATTTCACCTTAAAATTTCGTCATAAAATAATTCATTTCATCATAAAAGAACTCATTTAAATATAAATAATTAAATGTTTAAAATAATTCTACTAGACTGAAAATCGACTACCCAATACTTTAGTCAAAATCCTTTAATTATTTTAAATTAGCTTTAGAATTATGATACATTTTGTTGACTTATATAATGGTTAATGGTAGATTAGCAATTTAATTACTGGTAATTAATTTTCGTTCCGCATGCAAATAATATCCAAATAACTATTGAAATTAATGGAGTTTTTATTCCAAGCACTCCAAACATTTCCTCTTCATTTTCTTCAGAAATATTTAATGGTTGTCCATTGGCTTGTTGTTGTTGATTCCACACCTTATACTCAAAAGTGATTAGCTGACAGATAACAGACTTTTTATTATTTGTTTATCCATAATTCCAAAATTATCATAATTTTTGTCAGAATTATGCTTATTACTTTAGCATTATTCATTTCCACAGTGTGTGCAATTTATCAACATTTATGAGACAGTGATCTGCAAATCTCATTTAGAAAACAAATTAGTGTTAAATCGTATTCCCATCCTAAACAATGATAAATGCTTTATTATTTGCATTAATTCAACAATAACAATAGCAAAGGACGAACAGAAATTGTTCATGATGTCCTTATTCATGTTTATTGAAATACAAGGAATTCATTCAACGATAGATACTGTGCAGAAAATATTCGCCACCTTAAGTAAATGCAGGCTTATTCCAAAGCCAATGCGCTCAAGTAATTATTTTGATATTCATGTTGGCCTACATGCAAATTGAAATGTAACCAAAAAATATAAACCTCACGTATATTTTGATAAAGCAAAGTGAGATACTTTTCAAGTAGAAAAACAACACAGGGAATAATGATCAGATATCCCAGTAAATGAAAAATTGCCCCAATTTTCATGTCAAAGCTAAGCTTTCGAAATTCCCTTTCAGCGTGCTTTTCCTTTTCTTGGAGTCTTAACACTTCGGGTCTAAAATGGAGCTTATTTCTCCAAATATCAAGAAGTCCCATTTCATTCAGTTCTTGAACAACATTTAACAATTCATGCCGAAAACATCCATAAAACCACCAGGAAAACGATTGCGCTTTTGCAGTCTCCAGTGCTTTTTTACATTTCCATAAGGTTTGCGATTGTAGTATATCAAGCATCAGGAACTGAGAGCAGCCAGAGTTTGGAGCTGCAAAAAACAGTTTAAACTTCATATTTGATGAACGCATTTCCCTTTCTATATCATTATAATGATCGTCATCATAAAAAAATACACTTGAATTTATTTTGTTAAAAATGCCGTATTGGACGAAGAATGGGTGCACAAAATGATAACCGTCAGTTTTAGAAATACCCATTGAGTTTCCAAAGATGGAAATTATTTTATATTTATTTTCAATTAATTCTCTGAAGTCTCTCATTATATGTTTGTCCACGGGAGCAATCACTTCAGTTGTGATGTAAGTTTCGTACTGAGTTACAAGAATATTCAACATCAGAGATAGAATTGCATACAATAAGATTTTCCTTTGGTTGTGATCTTGACGGAGGAGAATCGCAATGGCAGAAACAAAGAAATTGCTAACAGATTCGAATGTGATTTTATTCTTTGCAAAACGAAATATAAGTGCATTAGCTGTAAGGCTGCAGGTTAGAAATACTAGCCATGTATTCTTGTCCATTATGGTAATCCAGATAGACAGCGACTTCTTGTAGTAAGTCTCTTTGTCCACACAGTAGACGAATGTCCAGTCCTCAGGGAAAGTTACATAATAAACTCGTTTCCAATGGTATTCAAATGCACCCATATGAAGGAGTTCCGGTGCTATGTTCCCACAAAAGCGATTATCACTGTGGTTATTTGTGTAGACAGAAGAGAAATTTAAATATTCGGCCATTATTTCAAAGACTGGTGATTGCACATAATCATTAAGGCATTCTTCAAGTATTCCTTTGTTAATCAGACCGTATGGCGACGAAGCACAATGGCGTTGTCTTAAAGGTATGGAAGACAGGTTTAGGGAATGATGATAAACAGGTATTTCCCTTTTATGGAGATTTCTCTGTAAGCCATTTATTCTAATTCCTTTCAGTTGTTGTTTTGCAGCTACATCAGTCCTTGTAAATTCCTTCGTGAGAGGTGACACTGTTAGCACTTTAATGTCCTTCTTGGAATTGAGGACCATAAAATACACTGCACTCACCCTCCACCCCAATTCATCAGCAAAGTTCTGTTTCAGTTTCTCAAAGTTATTCTTTGTGCAAATTACTAGAATCTTGCCTTTTGGTCTATCTTTTTGTCGCCCGAAATCAACAGGGATTTCCGGAATTAGTTTGATTGCTTTTTTATTTGGGGGCTCTACTACTACTGCAACATTGCACTGCGTGTTTGACAATGAAGTCGGGTATTTATTCCTTCCTTTGTAATTATCATACCATTTAGTCCAATTAACTGTTGCAAAAACAATTAGGGTTCGTGGAGAGAATTCAAACTGTTCGAAAACATAATCATTCATTTCACTTTGGTATAAAAGAATGTCAAAATCACAATTCGAAAGTGTTTGTAAAACTTGACATTCTGTACTGAAAATAAAACAGGAGAGAAGAATAGTCGTGATATTTATTTTGTGCCGATTCATAATTGTGAATAGACTTCTGAATTAGTAAGCCAAAATCATCAAAATAATGTTAGTATAGCTATTGCCTTTTCTATTACGCAGTTGCGATGGCTCTATCTCTAGAGATGTCTAAGCAAATTTTGCTCTGAATTTAATAAATTCTTTAATGTCTTTTGAAAATATCGATTTGTAGTGTACAGTGTATAATGTCCTATTAATTTATGTGAAGGATCAGAATTGTTTCCAATCGTTAAACAGTCTACCAATATTTAACATTTACAAACCTCAAAGATCACCAGTAACGTTGGCTGCCACTGAATGTAACTGAAAATGAGACTTGGGATATAAAGTTCAATTAAAGAAGTCTTTTATTGTTCAAGATTCCATCAAATCTCAACGTAATGAGACAATTTCAATGAGACCTTGAATCCACAATTTAATTCTAGTTGCAAATAACACCTTCCACTTGGGAATGCGATTCGAGCAGTACGATGTCACCGTTAAGAGTGTGTTGGCTAAACCTGAGTTTTCGCAAGCTTTAAGATACTGCCTACATTATAAGTGTACTAAGCTCCAACTGCGTAATTGTCCACTTTGTTTGTCGCCTGTTGCTGCGGTACAGATCATTAAATATTCATGACTTGACCTGAAACCTAAGAAGACATTTCTAACTGAAAGAACCCTCTAGAAAATATCGTGCCAGTAAAGTTAAATCCTGCCAATAACAACAGAATGTCTATTCAACTTTGATGTACAACAATGCTAGCAGCAGAACGCAAGCAACTATATACGCAGCAGACGCCGCCAGTTTATGTAAGCAAGATTGAAAGTATTAAGAAGACTACCTTGTAACATTCAACTGCGTAGTTTTCCATTTGTTTATCGTTTATTCCCAAGAAGAAAATACTCAGACTGTTAAAATATTCATGACTTGACCTGACACCATTAAAGACTTTTAAACTGAAGAACCTTCTGGATTATATCGTGCTCTTTACTAAAAAAAACAGCTCACCCTATATATGTCACGGGGATGGGCTGACATCGTTAGTGACAGGATAGAATAGCAAAATAAAAAACTTTACTAATAATGTGAACACGCCATCAGCATAAAAAGAATAGAATTAGATATTTCATTTAGATTTACAAAAAAAATGATTACAATTTTACCACATTCATATGAATTGAAAAAGGCATCAGCTTCGGCGCCTGATCTACTGAAGAAAATGGTTACCAATCTACTGTATTAAATTTTGTAAACAAGCATCATACACATACATTATTGCGTTAAGCATTCTTAACAACATGTAAACGAGTATTCGTTTCATATGATGCTGAAATGTTAATAAACCTTCCTCTGTTTATTAATTGCTTTCAAAAACAAATTACCTACAAGTGCTAGTTGTTAAGTATTTCCTACTACAAATCTTTTCAGCCCTAAACCAAAGCACTCTCCCTGCGTTAGATATAACAGAATTGCTAACATTAATTCAATCAGAAAATATTTTCACATACTTTTGCCGTAAGACTCCATGCAGTTTCATAGCGATACCGATAGTTGCATAACAAAACATTCGTTAACTATACAAGTTATGCAAATAAGAAAATAACTTCTGCAGCGATATGTACTAAGGCGATTATAAAATTCATGACTTTAAGGACTTTCTAACTAAACGAACTTTCCGGTAAATATGTGGCAGGTAAGTGTCCTCCTCGGGAGCCCCATTCCACCAGCGTGCCATTAAGTTGCTTATATTATGGATTTACGTTTTAATTGAAGAATGAATTTGAGCCTACAATGTTTTATTACGCTGGAGAAGTATTTACAAGGAAATTTGCTGGGTTCGAAAGTCAATAAAGCACTATGGGCAAAAAGCTGGCAAGTCTGTGCGCAAGGATTTTCTCCTTATTAATATTACCGTCGCAGGAATGTCAAAACTCAAGAAGGGGTTGACATACATAGTTGATATTAGGGTCATTCGAAAGCTGAAAAGCAGATGAATATATGGATACCACTTTTGAAAGGACTTATCAGGACACGTGACACGTCATGTCACATTTTGTCCCCTGCTTGACCCTAATTCTCGGAAAGGGGCAAATTGGGGCAGCCAATTTATCCAGATTGTTAATCGCGTCCAGTCTTTTGCCAAACTTTACATTTTTCAGATAACCCATGACATCGAATATAAATTACCCACATAATAAAAACGAAAATAAACGTTTAATTGAAAACAATAGGAAACACGAGAAACCTTTTAAAACTGCCAAACCACATCCCCTGGTTTTCAAATATCTTATTAGTTTGATTGAATTTTACGCTAAATCGAAGAAATGTACTCAAATATTAGAATATTAGTATGTAATCAATTCTGTCCTCGGTAAGATTTTGCTCTAAATCTAAATGAAATAAAATATAGGAAATGTATACCAACAAAGTAAAGCGGCATCAATCCCTCTGTTTGCCAGACGTTGTTTGCCATATTTATCTCTGTCAGAAAAATATTGTAAATGCTTGAGATGTCATCGTAGCACATGAGACATGAATATACAGTATCCGAGGACATCCGTCCAATTCCTGAGTTACTAGCCCTTCTGCAGACATTTGTGTGTGCAGTCCATTCCTTCTATTGTATGCCAGTATCACTATGTGGCGTGGTTGTGTTACGTTGTGCCTCTGTGTTAGGCTAAGCAAATAAATGTCTGCACCCATTCTACTAATTTTAACTGTTTTATAATAATTATTTACATTACATAGCTCAACAAAAGCAAAGAACGAACAGCAAGTATTCACATTCATAAATATTTATTCAAGTACAAAGAATTCATTAAAGAGTAGAGACTTTCTGTTAAGTAATCAGCACAGTAAGTAAGTACATGCAATCTTACTTACAAGCCAAGAAACTCAAGTAATTATCGAGAACCACGTTAGGATGAATATTATGTATCATTGGAAATATAACCAGAATTCATAAACAGCACGTATATTTTGATAAAGCAGAGTTAGATACTTTTCAAGTAGAAAGACAACACATGGAATGAGGACCAGATATCCAAGTAGATGAAAAATTGCTCCAATTTTCATGTCAAAGCTAAGCTTTCGAAATTCCCCGTCGGCTTGCTTCTGTTTTTCCTTGGATCTCAACAATTTGGGTCTGAAAAGTGCAATATTTCTCCAAATATCAAGAAATCCCATTTCATTAAGTTCTTGGACAACATTTAGCAGTTCATGTCGAAAACATCCACGAAACATCCAAGAAAGCTGTCGGTTTTCAGCAGGCTCCAGTGTTTTTATACATTTCTTTAATGGGAGCAATCGTTGTATATTAAAAAGCTGGAATTCAGAGTTATAATTTGGAATGGCAACAAACAGTTTAATCTTCGTATTTGATAAACAATATTTGAGTACTTCATCATCAGATGAAATGGAAATGATACCCGTATCATAAAAATATACACTTGAATTTATTTTGTTCAAAATGCCATATTCCAAAAAGAATGGGAGCAAAAAAGAATGAATTCCACTTTTAGACAAACGTCTTGAACTTCCAATGATAGAAATTATTTTGTATTCATTTTGAATTAATTCCCCGAAATTCCTCATTATTTTCTTGTCCAGAGGAGCAATGACTTCAGTAGTGATGTACTCTTCATATTGAGTTAGAAGAATATTAACCATTAGAGATAGAATTGCATACAAGAAGAGTTTCGTTTTGTTGCGATCTTGACGGAGGAGAATCGCAATGGTGAAAAAGAAATAATAACAAATAGAGTCAAATGTGATTTTATTTTTTGAAAAACGAAATATAAGTGCATTAGCTATTAGACAACAGATTAGCAATAGTAGCCATGTACTCCGATCCATTATGTCAATCCAGACAGATAAGGACTTCTTGTAATAAGTCTCTTTGTCCAAACAGTAGATAAATTCCCACTGCCCAGGGACAGCTAAATAAATTTCTACGTCTCTTTTGTATTCAAATGCTGCCAAATAATTGGATTCCGGAAATACAACGCCACAAAAGCGATTAAGACCGCGAGCATTTGTGTAGAGAGAAGTGAAATTTAAATAGTCAGCCATTATTTCAAAGACGGGTGATTGCAGATAACCATAAAGGCATTCTTCAAGTATTCTTTTGTTAATGATAACGTATGGTGACGAAGCACAACGGCGTCTTGTTTGATAAAAACCCCATATACTGGGATCAAAAGAAGGAATTTTCATTTTATGAAGATTTCTCTGTAAGCCATATCTTGTAAATCCTCTCTGTTGTTCTTTTGAAGTTGAGACATCAAGCTTTGCAAATTCCTTTGTGATTGGTGACAATGTTAGCACTTCAATATCCTCATTGGCGTTGATGACCATAAAATACACTGCGCTCACCCTCCACACCAAATCATCAACAAAATTCTGTTTGAGTGTCTCAAACTTTATCTTTGTGCTAATTATTAGAATCTTGTCACCTGGTCGATCTTCTCCCCTACCAAAGTCAAAAGGGATTTCTTTAATTAATTTTATTTCTTCGCTTGGTGGCTCCACTACCACAACAGCAGTACATTGTGCGTTTGACAATGAACTCGGGTATTCATTCCTTCCTTTGTAATTATCCTTCCATTTTTCCCAATTTATTTTTGCCAAAACAATTAGGGTTCGTGGAGAGAATGGAATTTGTTCGAAAACATAATCCTGCAGTTCACTTGGATATAAAAGAATGTCCAAATCACAATTTAATAATGGCTGCAGAATTCGACATTCAGTACTGAAAATAAAACAGGAGAGAAGAATAGTCGTGAAAAATATTTTGTGTGAATTCATAACTTATTTTAAAATTTTACGTCAAACGTCTAAATTATCAAAATAATGTTAGTAGAACTATTGCTTTCTTTATTGCGCAGTTACGATGACTATATATCGATGTTTAAAGACGAAGTTTTTGCTCTACTTGAACACCTTTCCTGTCCCCAGAAAGTATCGATTTTAAATAGTTCTATTGGTCAACGTTTAGTAGTAACGTTTGCTTTTGCTGCACTATATGTAAGAAAAATCAAAACTGAGAATTCGGATATAAGGTACAATTACAGAATCACAAAAAAGTCTTTTGATCATAATATGGAAAAAAATCATGACCTATTTAATCAACCATTTCATTTGTGTTGCATATAACGTCTTCTACGTGAGAATGCGATTCGATTTATTGTGTTGTGTACAACAAAGGAGTCTAAAAATTTGTTCTCAGAATTACAAACAAAAATTAAAATTGTTACTTCATAATTCCATATGCTAATAAATTCTTTTTCTCCCGAAATCAAAAGGTATTCATCCCTATGCCTTATAAAAAATTAATAATTAAAATTAATTAATAATATACATTTTTACGTTCTATAAGAAAATTTCTTACATTCAGCTTATGGCTTCAAATTCTGTTGTAAGACAGTTTCAGAGTGATAGCGTGACTTGCGAAACAAAATTTATACCATTCACTCTGGTAGAATTATACAAGGTTACATTTTCAGATATTACTTCAGTTAAAATTGTATTTCTAATAATAATCTACCGCACTTGTAAGTTACTCTAACTGGACTCACAACTTACTAGTAAGCTTATCTACTCATTCCCAAGTCTTTATAGCTTTCACTATTTGCTTTCTTTTAGACATATAAAACACACATGACTTTGCTAAACTCAAAACTCAATAAATATTTCAACGGTTTATTATGTTTACTTAATATTACATCAGAATTGGTAAGTTAATGTAAAGTTGTGTAGAAGCTGAATGTTTTTCTTTCGTGAGTATCGCTGGTGTCTACAGTCTTTTAGGTATAGGGTGTGGGATTTTTATTAGTAAATAATTTTCGGTAAACGAATGGAGAAAATTCATCAGAATGTTAGCATGGGAATGATCTGCAGCTGTCATTTACAGAATAATGTGCTCATACTTTGTAAATTGCAATAATCGGTTCATTGTTTCAGTAAACTGTCTCATTCTTGTTCGACTGTGCTTTGAAATATTTCATTCTAGAATTGAAAATGAAAATTCAGACAGAATTTTTTGCCTATTAGTTACGCCGAATTGATCAAACTACGTAGATCTTTAGAAAATGTACTTCTATACGGGTTTCGTGGTTTGTTCTGGTAGGGGAAGCTTCTTGGAATTTTTCTCAAGTTCAGTTTCTCAAGTCAAATATATTTTACTTATATTTACAGTATAAAGATGTAAAGGCCACATTGTCTAGTGAATAAAATCCTATTTTCACATGATTGTTTGTCTTTTGTAAAAATATATTAAGGTAAGTGTCCTCCTCGGGAGCCCCATTCCACCAGCGTGCCATTAAGTTGCTTATATTATGGATTTACGTTTTAATTGAAGAATGAATTTGAGCCTACAATGTTTTATTACGCTGGAGAAGTATTTACAAGGAAATTTGCTGGGTTCGAAAGTCAATAAAGCACTATGGGCAAAAAGCTGGCAAGTCTGTGCGCAAGGATTTTCTCCTTATTAATATTACCGTCGCAGGAATGTCAAAACTCAAGAAGGGGTTGACATACATAGTTGATATTAGGGTCATTCGAAAGCTGAAAAGCAGATGAATATATGGATACCACTTTTGAAAGGACTTATCAGGACACGTGACACGTCATGTCACATTTTGTCCCCTGCTTGACCCTAATTCTCGGAAAGGGGCAAATTGGGGCAGCCAATTTATCCAGATTGTTAATCGCGTCCAGTCTTTTGCCAAACTTTACATTTTTCAGATAACCCATGACATCGAATATAAATTACCCACATAATAAAAACGAAAATAAACGTTTAATTGAAAACAATAGGAAACACGAGAAACCTTTTAAAACTGCCAAACCACATCCCCTGGTTTTCAAATATCTTATTAGTTTGATTGAATTTTACGCTAAATCGAAGAAATGTACTCAAATATTAGAATATTAGTATGTAATCAATTCTGTCCTCGGTAAGATTTTGCTCTAAATCTAAATGAAATAAAATATAGGAAATGTATACCAACAAAGTAAAGCGGCATCAATCCCTCTGTTTGCCAGACGTTGTTTGCCATATTTATCTCTGTCAGAAAAATATTGTAAATGCTTGAGATGTCATCGTAGCACATGAGACATGAATATACAGTATCCGAGGACATCCGTCCAATTCCTGAGTTACTAGCCCTTCTGCAGACATTTGTGTGTGCAGTCCATTCCTTCTATTGTATGCCAGTATCACTATGTGGCGTGGTTGTGTTACGTTGTGCCTCTGTGTTAGGCTAAGCAAATAAATGTCTGCACCCATTCTACTAATTTTAACTGTTTTATAATAATTATTTACATTACATAGCTCAACAAAAGCAAAGAACGAACAGCAAGTATTCACATTCATAAATATTTATTCAAGTACAAAGAATTCATTAAAGAGTAGAGACTTTCTGTTAAGTAATCAGCACAGTAAGTAAGTACATGCAATCTTACTTACAAGCCAAGAAACTCAAGTAATTATCGAGAACCACGTTAGGATGAATATTATGTATCATTGGAAATATAACCAGAATTCATAAACAGCACGTATATTTTGATAAAGCAGAGTTAGATACTTTTCAAGTAGAAAGACAACACATGGAATGAGGACCAGATATCCAAGTAGATGAAAAATTGCTCCAATTTTCATGTCAAAGCTAAGCTTTCGAAATTCCCCGTCGGCTTGCTTCTGTTTTTCCTTGGATCTCAACAATTTGGGTCTGAAAAGTGCAATATTTCTCCAAATATCAAGAAATCCCATTTCATTAAGTTCTTGGACAACATTTAGCAGTTCATGTCGAAAACATCCACGAAACATCCAAGAAAGCTGTCGGTTTTCAGCAGGCTCCAGTGTTTTTATACATTTCTTTAATGGGAGCAATCGTTGTATATTAAAAAGCTGGAATTCAGAGTTATAATTTGGAATGGCAACAAACAGTTTAATCTTCGTATTTGATAAACAATATTTGAGTACTTCATCATCAGATGAAATGGAAATGATACCCGTATCATAAAAATATACACTTGAATTTATTTTGTTCAAAATGCCATATTCCAAAAAGAATGGGAGCAAAAAAGAATGAATTCCACTTTTAGACAAACGTCTTGAACTTCCAATGATAGAAATTATTTTGTATTCATTTTGAATTAATTCCCCGAAATTCCTCATAATTTTCTTGTCCAGAGGAGCAATGACTTCAGTAGTGATGTACTCTTCATATTGAGTTAGAAGAATATTAACCATTAGAGATAGAATTGCATACAAGAAGAGTTTCGTTTTGTTGCGATCTTGACGGAGGAGAATCGCAATGGTGAAAAAGAAATAATAACAAATAGAGTCAAATGTGATTTTATTTTTTGAAAAACGAAATATAAGTGCATTAGCTATTAGACAACAGATTAGCAATAGTAGCCATGTACTCCGATCCATTATGTCAATCCAGACAGATAAGGACTTCTTGTAATAAGTCTCTTTGTCCAAACAGTAGATAAATTCCCACTGCCCAGGGACAGCTAAATAAATTTCTACGTCTCTTTTGTATTCAAATGCTGCCAAATAATTGGATTCCGGAAATACAACGCCACAAAAGCGATTAAGACCGCGAGCATTTGTGTAGAGAGAAGTGAAATTTAAATAGTCAGCCATTATTTCAAAGACGGGTGATTGCAGATAACCATAAAGGCATTCTTCAAGTATTCTTTTGTTAATGATAACGTATGGTGACGAAGCACAACGGCGTCTTGTTTGATAAAAACCCCATATACTGGGATCAAAAGAAGGAATTTTCATTTTATGAAGATTTCTCTGTAAGCCATATCTTGTAAATCCTCTCTGTTGTTCTTTTGAAGTTGAGACATCAAGCTTTGCAAATTCCTTTGTGATTGGTGACAATGTTAGCACTTCAATATCCTCATTGGCGTTGATGACCATAAAATACACTGCGCTCACCCTCCACACCAAATCATCAACAAAATTCTGTTTGAGTGTCTCAAACTTTATCTTTGTGCTAATTATTAGAATCTTGTCACCTGGTCGATCTTCTCCCCTACCAAAGTCAAAAGGGATTTCTTTAATTAATTTTATTTCTTCGCTTGGTGGCTCCACTACCACAACAGCAGTACATTGTGCGTTTGACAATGAACTCGGGTATTCATTCCTTCCTTTGTAATTATCCTTCCATTTTTCCCAATTTATTTTTGCCAAAACAATTAGGGTTCGTGGAGAGAATGGAATTTGTTCGAAAACATAATCCTGCAGTTCACTTGGATATAAAAGAATGTCCAAATCACAATTTAATAATGGCTGCAGAATTCGACATTCAGTACTGAAAATAAAACAGGAGAGAAGAATAGTCGTGAAAAATATTTTGTGTGAATTCATAACTTATTTTAAAATTTTACGTCAAACGTCTAAATTATCAAAATAATGTTAGTAGAACTATTGCTTTCTTTATTGCGCAGTTACGATGACTATATATCGATGTTTAAAGACGAAGTTTTTGCTCTACTTGAACACCTTTCCTGTCCCCAGAAAGTATCGATTTTAAATAGTTCTATTGGTCAACGTTTAGTAGTAACGTTTGCTTTTGCTGCACTATATGTAAGAAAAATCAAAACTGAGAATTCGGATATAAGGTACAATTACAGAATCACAAAAAAGTCTTTTGATCATAATATGGAAAAAAATCATGACCTATTTAATCAACCATTTCATTTGTGTTGCATATAACGTCTTCTACGTGAGAATGCGATTCGATTTATTGTGTTGTGTACAACAAAGGAGTCTAAAAATTTGTTCTCAGAATTACAAACAAAAATTAAAATTGTTACTTCATAATTCCATATGCTAATAAATTCTTTTTCTCCCGAAATCAAAAGGTATTCATCCCTATGCCTTATAAAAAATTAATAATTAAAATTAATTAATAATATACATTTTTACGTTCTATAAGAAAATTTCTTACATTCAGCTTATGGCTTCAAATTCTGTTGTAAGACAGTTTCAGAGTGATAGCGTGACTTGCGAAACAAAATTTATACCATTCACTCTGGTAGAATTATACAAGGTTACATTTTCAGATATTACTTCAGTTAAAATTGTATTTCTAATAATAATCTACCGCACTTGTAAGTTACTCTAACTGGACTCACAACTTACTAGTAAGCTTATCTACTCATTCCCAAGTCTTTATAGCTTTCACTATTTGCTTTCTTTTAGACATATAAAACACACATGACTTTGCTAAACTCAAAACTCAATAAATATTTCAACGGTTTATTATGTTTACTTAATATTACATCAGAATTGGTAAGTTAATGTAAAGTTGTGTAGAAGCTGAATGTTTTTCTTTCGTGAGTATCGCTGGTGTCTACAGTCTTTTAGGTATAGGGTGTGGGATTTTTATTAGTAAATAATTTTCGGTAAACGAATGGAGAAAATTCATCAGAATGTTAGCATGGGAATGATCTGCAGCTGTCATTTACAGAATAATGTGCTCATACTTTGTAAATTGCAATAATCGGTTCATTGTTTCAGTAAACTGTCTCATTCTTGTTCGACTGTGCTTTGAAATATTTCATTCTAGAATTGAAAATGAAAATTCAGACAGAATTTTTTGCCTATTAGTTACGCCGAATTGATCAAACTACGTAGATCTTTAGAAAATGTACTTCTATACGGGTTTCGTGGTTTGTTCTGGTAGGGGAAGCTTCTTGGAATTTTTCTCAAGTTCAGTTTCTCAAGTCAAATATATTTTACTTATATTTACAGTATAAAGATGTAAAGGCCACATTGTCTAGTGAATAAAATCCTATTTTCACATGATTGTTTGTCTTTTGTAAAAATATATTAGAATTTCATTTCTTTCTTTCAATGATCTACATCCGAACTCCCAAACTGACATCCAAGAAAACTGGGTACCACTAAGCAAGAAAAAATTGTATTTCACAGGCTACTCAGCGAAATATAGAAGCGGAAATGCCATCCGGCTGATGGCTGAATAATCTTATGAGTTTAAAAAACAAAAATTGGCAAATATTTTATTTTGAGACATAACATGTAAACGGCGTGGTCGAACTACTGTAAAATTTAGTTACAGAGTAAGTAGGGCTTGTATGTGGAGAAAGATGACAATCTAATTTCTTAGAATACTCATAAATATTGCACATTGTAATTTAGAAGAGAGGTACATTATGTATACATACAGAGAGGTTTGCGTAAATTGCAAGAATATGAACTAGATATATCGTCCCTCTACATCAGAAATGCGCTAAACTAAATCATAATTAATTCAGAAAAGTACTAAACCACTTTCATCATTATTTCCAAAAAGTTATAAACCACACAAAGAAAGAATTGAAATATTATCGTCATTGCAGCACACAAAGCTATTTATGTCGGAAATAATTTTTAGCAACACCAATTATAATTAAGCTAACTAATGGTACACATTCGATAGTTAACAAGCTTTACTTTTGTTTCACAAAAATTCGTTTTTAAAACTTGGCGCATGTGGTTTGACACCTTTTGGAATTAAGGTGAAATTGGTTTAGAGCATTTCTGAACTAATACTGAATTGGTTTAGAGCATTTCTGAACTAATACTGAATTGGTTTAGAGCATTTCTGAACTAATACTGAATTGGTTTAGAGCATTTCTGAACTAATACTGAATTGGTTTAGAGCATTTCTGAACTAATACTGAATTGGTTTAGAGCATTTCTGAACTAATACTGAATTGGTTTAGAGCATTTCTGAACTAATACTGAATTGGTTTGTCTCATTACCGCATTAGTGATCATTTGGTTTTACTCCTTTCCGATTAATAGGGACGATATTATATTACTGCTAGTTGACAATTAATCCTTTAAGCCTATACTAAGTTTAACAGTGCCATGACTAATGCTTAATAGAAAGTTTGGGACGCTCTTCTTGGTGATGTCCGTGTAGTTTCCAATTGTGAATACGAATTTCTTGCAAGAGACTCGATATTTCTTCATGTATTTGATTTCTGCTGGATTCTTCGAAGGAAATAATGGTACAGACAAGATGCCTAGACAACGTATTTTCTCTACCTAGGTGATGCCATACTTATAAACATAATATTATTCGACCAGTGCCAAGACCACAGAAAGGGGATTCATTGAGTAAAATCACTCTATGGTCGAAACTATTACATATTCATCCCCCATAAGTGGTCGAATCCTTTTATGTTTATCAGTATGGCATCACCTAGGTAGAGAAAATACGTTGTCTAGGCATCTTGGGTACGGACTTAGTGATGGCGTTGAAGTTCTCAGACAGGACATTGACAATGACGAGGAAGATGCACCAGAGCAATGTAACTATTCCTGAAAATGAGTAAGCTGCTGCCACAATGTATGTCGGCAATTCTGAGCTGTACTTCCATATTAGTAAATTCGTGAGTATGATGGAACGATTGATTATGAAGCAAATCGCCTGGACACCCACCGCAATTATTTCTGTACCGATTTTTATTTGCAGCAATAAAATTCGATGGTGCTTGACAAACATCAAGGGGGTCCTTAAATGGGCACGAGTCAAATATTGAGATTCTCCGTATCTATAATAAAACGCAATTTTAGTTAACATTTATGTTATAGTACTTGTATTACCTAATTCTATTTTAAATATCATGAAAAAAACAATAGGGAGTTTGCGTTATAAATTCGTACGGAAATTTATAATCTTTATAGAAATTCATAAGTTTATAAGTCGTACAAATTCACTCTTGAAGTACATGCATAACTATAATAATGTTACATTTATTACTTTATTTCCTTTCCGAGAATCTGAATGCACCGATTTAGTAACACAAGTATTGCAAGAATAAATCCGACAATTATGAACACGCCAGAGCATAACCATCAAGATATAATCACGGTGAGAACAGCCACTCCGATGTGTCGGTGTTCTTCGGGCAGTAATCCGTAAGGAAATACAGGTATATCGTAGAGAATGGCCCATGTGCCAGTTGCCACATACGAATAGACAAAACTGAAGATAGTACTGTATTGGACGAATAGCGAATCTCCTGAAGTCAAGTCAATACCAATTTTCGCTTCACAATAACTTTCTATGGAATTTTAATAATTATAATTAATGACAAATTTATTAAAGCTTTTTATTTATTTTGCAATGTCTTATTCCGTAAGTTTAGTAAACAAAAATAGCAAATCAATTTTGCGGTAATAGGGAGTTTGCGGTTCTATAAGGCAACTCAAAAATTTATGAAACTTACCGCACTTATTGACCAATTTAATGTCACCATAAGGCGCATAAATCAGTCGTGTTATACACTTGTAGAAGAGAATTTTAAGTTTCATAACTTTCGGCTGTAAGACAACTCTACAAATTTGCGCCTACTCTCGAAGGTCATATGCCAGCTTCAAGTCGCAGTAGCTTACAGGTTTTATATTAATTTTTTGAACGCAAATTAAAAAATATATACAAATTATAAAACTTATGATTTTTTATAAATATTAAAGATTATAAATTTCCAAAAGGATTTATACCGCAAACTCCCTAATGCTAATTTCTCTGTTGATAAAATAACATTTTGAAGAATTTAATAGTGTATCGAAATGTTCTGACCTTCAAAGTGTTCCATTGTGTTTAATATATCGTTGATCAGTAGAAGCAAAATATCTCTCTTAAAATGTAGCACTAATTGGAGAACAGTTGCTATCCAGACGGCACAGTTTAAGAAGAAACATATGAAGTAGTAATACGAAGTATCCCCTTTTATTGATCGAATCACGAATTGAATGAAAAAGAAAATACAAAGAATTAGCAACAGCGCAGTGGTTATGTAATTTCTCCATTTGGAGTACTTTGATGCTGATTTCACAAATATTTTCCTTTTATTGTCATACGCAGCGGGAAATGTGCCGAATGTATTGGCTATTTTGAGAGTAAATTGAACACATTTTAAAGTTTTAATGAGATTTCTTCCCTGATGCCTTCTTTGGTTATTTTGACTGTTCGACTCCATTGTTGTCGGTCTAATGGGGGAGATCCATCTCGGGACAGAAAAGAAAATAATAAAAAAGAAAATAAGATACAATCAGCAAAAATAGATCTTTATAAGCAGTAGGAAATTTCTATCAATTTAGTTATTGTATTAGAATAGTAAAGTTACGTTATACATGCAATCTTTTGCAGCCTGATCATGGCGAAGAGAACATTTTATGTTCTTTTGAATTTTTAAGGCCAAAGAATTACTTTTAAATAACTTTTCAATTAAGATCTGAGATTTTGGGGTTCTAATGCAAATATTATGATGGGCTTTGTGTTCAGTCAAATAATTTCCATGAAATAACTGTGCAGGAAGACCGTTTGATTTTGAAACAACTGATAAACACAACTTTTAAATTTTGTCAGCTCGTGGGAGTAATAAACAAATGGGGAATGAATAATCACTTATAGGAAACTATGATGATCTTTGAATTTAGAATACCATTGCTAATGCAAAGCACAATTTTGACGAAAATGAGGGTCAATTTTTCAATGAATCCAATTTAGGGCAATTAAGCGAATTTTATTCTATTCAGGTATGGCAAATATTACTGACTGCAATGTTATAAGTTGACTATTCCACAAGCTATAGCAAAGTTACTCCGCACCAGCCTGAACAAACTTTTGCGTAAATATATCAAGTCTATGAATTAGTTATATCCTTTTATCGATTGTTGATTTTGTTTTATATTTCTGACAGGAAACTACTTTTAACATTTTAGGGAAATGAAATTTCTGTACGGAATATGTACCTAAAGTAAATTATATATTTTATCCTTAAATCTATTTTATAAACTTTAATAGAACAAACATAATTTAATTTAGCCAATCAATAAAGCGTTATTCTCGAAAGGCTACAGCTCAAGTTGTCTTTTCCAGGCACTGGATGTTTGTCTTTGTTCAATGTTCTGCATTACACAAATAGGGCTCATATTAAAGAGTACGAAAACTCAGCCGCACAGAATGTGGCTTAAAAATCCATAGTGAGATTGTATAAATGAATTCTCATCTTGAATACAGTCAAAATAATTTATTTGTGGAGATAAATATTCCTTAATTCTTATCCCAACAAAAAATTCGGATAAAAATTCTTTTCTTGAGCAACTGCATTTTCGTTTTCCTCTACGGGCTCACTTAAGTCCAACATTTTTCACATAATGCATAATGTGCACACGTTTACGAGTTTACTGCAAGTGTACTATCGAGAACATACTATTTATTATGATATCAGCATTTTAAGATTTAAAAGTTAACATTTTCTCTAGGTGTGCTCGGCCCACCCCGTTTGGAGAAACCGGGCTCTTTATTGAATAGCTAGGAGTTAGCTAATATGAAGAAATTGGGAATTTTAATATATATTACACCGCTTGTAATTCTTTGTTAAAATCGTATATGTAACGTGCATACATACTTTGAAGATATTTTTGGGTGTTTCTACTATGGTATGATATAATCCGTATGATCTGAAATTGCCGATTAATCAGTATTACATTGCCAGTATCCTTGTTTACGTCCCAACCTCAATTTTAAAATTCTCCATGTAAAAGTCGATATTTTCTTCACCTTTCTGTGTAGGCCAAACTCCCAACAACTATAGAAACACATTGATTACCTTGTGTGCACTTTTCTTCTTGGTTTTCCTCTAATATAGTAATAAATATAGATGTATTCAGCAAGCCTAAATTTAATTTCACTAATCCATCAAATCTATGAATCTATATATATTAAGGCACAATCTGTAAAACTTAAATCTTTCAGTCATATCATTCTTTATTAAATACAATGGCATTCTAATATTTTTGCAAGTTGGTATTAGCTGTCCAGAAGCCATATTCTCTTTAGGCTAGCAAATCGGCTCGCAAATATGAGTTGCTAGGCCAACTTATAAGTCCCCTACTAGACTTAGGCAAACAGATATTCTCACTTTTCGTAGCAGCGTCTTGGCAGAATTGCTATGGAAAATCACCCTAGCAAGTTCATAAATGCATTAAATTCTTTACACATTATTCATTTTATTTTTCTCAAAGAGTCCTCAAAGAATTTAGGCTATAAAAAAGTTTCCGTAGAGGCAATGCTACTACAAGAGTTAATCAATCAATGGTTTATATAGTTTTACTGAAACTTTATAAAGGTTTCCCCGATTATTTTTCTTTTTTTTTGGTTTTAGAAGTAACAAACTTTAAAAAAATAATTTAGCGCTTGATTCTGCTGGCAAATTTACAAAAATCTTTCTGCGCATAGTCTAACTCCACAAAAGCATTGCCACACTGCAATAAAAGCAAAACAAAATGAATTATTAAAATGATGACCCGTAAATGAGGTATTAAAATGGCAAATATTGGATTCGCTGACATATACATGCGTTCTTCAGTTATTTTATTTGCGTCATCACTAACAGACAGACGACGTGTTTGCAAATTAATTTTATTGAGTTAATTTTATACATTCATGATTCCTAATCGTGAATAACATTATCAAGTGGGACAGGAGGCTTTACAATATATACCACTCATGTATTATTAATCCGGTTAATAATCATGTTATTAATTTCGAAAGGATAACTGCTTCTACACAACTACACCTTCCCAATATAAATTTTGCGATTTCCGTTGAAGAGCTTGCGGTTGGATTTTATCTACAGCCAATTTTGGCACTTCTACCAAAAGGATGCAATGAGAAAATTTTAGAAAATTCACCGCTTATTATAATCAGGTCATGATACATTTGCAGGAAATATTCTTGTTCATAATATTGAAGTCCGATAAATTATTTTCGAAAATGGAATTGTTTCTACTCAACAGCTGAATAACTTGCCAATGTAAATTTTGCCATTTCCGTTGAAAAGCTTGTGGTTGTTGGCTTTTATCTACAGCCAATTTTGGCACTTCTAGCAAAAAGGCGCTACGGGACAATTTTAGAAATTTCTGCGCTTATTATAATCCATCTGCAGGAAATATTCTTGTTCATAATATTGAAGTACGATAAATTATTTTCGAAAGTGGAACTGTTCTGATACTCAACAGGTGTAAATTTTGCCATTTCCGTTGAAGAGCTTGCGGTTGGCTTTTGTCTACAGCCAATTTTGGCACTTCTACCAAAAGGATGCAATGAGAAAATTTTAGAAAATTCACCGCTTATTACAATCAGGTCATGATACATTTGCAGGAAATATTCTTGTTCATAATATAACTGTTTCTACTCAACAGGTGAACAACTTGCCAATGTAAATTTTGCCATTTCCGTTGAAGAGCTTGCGGTTGGCTTTTGTCTACAGCCAATTTTGGCACTTCTACCAAAAGGATGCAATGAGAAAATTTTAGAAAATTCACCGCTTATTATAATCAGGTCATGATACATTTGCAGGAAATATTCTTGTTCATAATATTGAAGTACGATAAATTATTTTCGAAAGTGGAACTGTTTCTACTCAACAGGTGAACAACTTGCCAATGTAAATTTTGCCATTTCCGTTGAAGAGCTTGCGGTTGGCTTTTGTCTACAGCCAATTTTGGCACTTCTACCAAAAGGATGCAATGAGAAAATTTTAGAAAATTCACCGCTTATTATAATCAGGTCATGATACATTTGCAGGAAATATTCTTGTTCATAATATTGAAGTACGATAAATTATTTTCGAAAGTGGAACTGTTTCTACTCAACAGGTGAACAACTTGCCAATGTAAATTTTGCCATTTCCGTTGAAGAGCTTGCGGTTGGCTTTTGTCTACAGCCAATTTTGGCACTTCTACCAAAAGGATGCAATGAGAAAATTTTAGAAAATTCACCGCTTATTATAATCAGGTCATGATACATTTGCAGGAAATATTCTTGTTCATAATATTGAAGTACGATAAATTATTTTCGAAAGTGGAACTGTTTCTACTCAACAGGTGAACAACTTGCCAATGTAAATTTTGCCATTTCCGTTGAAGAGCTTGCGGTTGGCTTTTGTCTACAGCCAATTTTGGCACTTCTACCAAAAGGATGCAATGAGAAAATTTTAGAAAATTCACCGCTTATTATAATCAGGTCATGATACATTTGCAGGAAATATTCTTGTTCATAATATTGAAGTACGATAAATTATTTTCGAAAGTGGAACTGTTTCTACTCAACAGGTGAACAACTTGCCAATGTAAATTTTGCCATTTCCGTTGAAGAGCTTTTGATAGCCTCACAAAAATGTTTGGTGAAACATTTTGCTGAAGTTTTTATAGGTCGCTTAAAAGCCATTTGCGATCAACCTCAATGAAAACAACCCATTAATGTAAAGATTGAACACCCACGACCCACGATTTAAATTTAGTGTCACAGCGACACTAATTATGAAAATATGTTTTGCCCAGTATTAAAGCGGTGTCATTTTTTATTAAAGTTCGACTTTCTGCCATTTTGTAAACCAGAAGAAGCACACTTTGTTCACATTTCGAAAGACTTACCCTTTGCAACCTGTCAAAATTAACATCAAATTGAACAACCCATTAATGTAAAGAATGAAACCCATTGGGTAACCGCGACAATAATTATGAAAATATGTTTCACCCAATATTAAGGCGGTGTAAGTTTTTATTTAGTTAAATTTTCCGCCATTTCGTACAGCAAATGACCACAACCTTGTGCATATTACAAGGTTCCATGCTTCAACCAGACAACCTTGGGCATTATTTGAAAGGTATAGTGATTCCAACCCAAAACTTTGTGTGTTATCTAAAATATGTTGGGATTTAAATCCACAACTTTGCGTATTATTTAGAACGCATTGTGAATCAACCCCACAACCTTGTCCATTATTTCAAAGGTTCCATGCTTCAACCACACAACCTTGTCCATTATTTCAAAGTTTCCATGCTTCAACCACGCAACCTTGTCCATTATTTCAAAGGTTCCATGCTTCAACCACACAACCTTGTCCATTATTTCAAAGGCTCCATGCTTCAACCACGCAACCTTGTCCATTATTTCAAAGGTTCCATGCTTCAACCACACAACCTTGTTCATTACTTCAAAGGTTCCATGCTTCAACCACACAACCTTGTCCATTACTTCAAAGGTTCCATGCTTCAACCACACAACCTTGTCCATTACTTCAAAGGTTCCATGCTTCAACCACACAACCTTGTCCATTATTTCAAAGGTTCCATGCTTCAACCACACAACCTCGTCCATTATTTCAAAGGTTCCATGCTTCAACCACACAACCTTGTCCATTATTTCAAAGGTTCCATGCTTCTAGCACACAACCTTGTCCATTATTTCAAAGGTTCCATACTTCAACCACACAACCTTGTCCATTATTTCAAAGGTTCCATGCTTCAACCACACAACCTTGTCCATTATTTCAAAGGTTCCATACTTCAACCATACAACCTTGTCCATTATTTCAAAGGTTCCATGCTTCAACCACACAACCTTGTCCATTATTTCAAAGGTTCCATGCTTCAACCACAAAACCTTGTCCATTATTTCAAAGGTTCCATGCTTCAACCACACAACCTTGTCCATTATTTCAAAGGTTCCATGCTTCAACCACACAACCTTGTCCATTATTTCAAAGGTTCCATGCTTCAACCACACAACCTTGTCCATTATTTCAAAGGTTCCATGCTTCAACCACACAACCTTGTCCATTATTTCAAAGGTTCCATGCTTCAACCACACAACCTTGTCCATTATTTCAAAGGTTCCATGCTTCAACCACACAACCTTGTCCATTATTTCAAAGGTTCCATGCTTCAACCACACAACCTTGTCCATTATTTCAAAGGTTCCATGTTTCAACCACACAACTTTGTCCATTATTTCAAAGGTTCCATGCTTCAACCACACAACCTTGTCCATTATTTCAAAGGTTCCATGCTTCAACCACACAACCTTGTCCATTATTTCAAAGGTTCCATGCTTCAACCACACAACCTTGTCCATTAATTCAAAGGTTCCATGCTTCAACCACACAACCTTGTCCATTATTTCAAAGCTTCCACGCTTCAACCACACAACCTTGTCCATTAATTCAAAGGTTCCATGCTTCAACCACACAACCTTGTCCATTATTTCAAAGGTTCCATGCTTGAACCACACAACCTTGTCCATTATTTCAAAGGTTCCATGCTTCAACCACACAACCTCGTCCATTATTTCAAAGGTTCCATGCTTCAACCACACAACCTTGTCCATTATTTCAAAGGTTCCATGCTTCTAGCACACAACCTTGTCCATTATTTCAAAGGTTCCATACTTCAACCACACAACCTTGTCCATTATTTCAAAGGTTCCATGCTTCAACCACACAACCTTGTCCATTATTTCAAAGGTTCCATACTTCAACCATACAACCTTGTCCATTATTTCAAAGGTTCCATGCTTCAACCACACAACCTTGTCCATTATTTCAAAGGTTCCATGCTTCAACCACAAAACCTTGTCCATTATTTCAAAGGTTCCATGCTTCAACCACACAACCTTGTCCATTATTTCAAAGGTTCCATGCTTCAACCACACAACCTTGTCCATTATTTCAAAGGTTCCATGCTTCAACCACACAACCTTGTCCATTATTTCAAACAACCTTGTCCATTATTTCAAAGGTTCCATGCTTCAACCACACAACCTTGTCCATTATTTCAAAGGTTCCATGCTTGAACCACACAATCTTGTTTTTTATTTCAAAAGTTCCATGTTTCAACCACACAACTTTGTCCATTATTTCAAAGGTTCCATGCTTCAACCACACAACCTTGTCCATTATTTCAAAGGTTCCATGCTTCAACCACACAACCTTGTCCATTATTTCAAAGGTGCCATGCTTCAACCACACAACCCTGTCCATTATTTCAAAGGTTCCATGCTTCAACCACACAACCTTGTCCATTATTTCAAAGGTTCCATGCTTCAACCACACAACCTTGTCCATTATTTCAAAGGTTCCATGCTTCAACCACACAACCTTGTCCATTATTTCAAAGGTTCCATGCTTCAACCACACAACCTTTTATAATTTCATAGGTACGGTGATTCTACCCCACAATCTAGTGTGTTATTTAAAATATTTAGTGATTCAACCTCACAACCTTTTGTATTATTTAACAGGCATACTGATTCAACACTTTGATGAAATTTTTAAAAGTCTCTTAAAATTTTTTTCTGCCATTTTGTTAAGCAGACGAAGCACACTTTGTTAACATTTCGAATGACTTGCAAGGACCTGTCAAAATTAACATCAATTTGACTAACCCAATAATGTAAAGATTGAACGTCAATAGTGTCACCGCGACAGTAATTATGAAAATATTTTTTGTCCAGTATTAAAGCGGTGTAATTTTTTATTATGGTTCGATTTTCTGGAGAAAAGTTAGTTAAGTATTGCTATTTAGATGGCAGACTACGTCTCGTAGTCCTTATGTGATCAAGTAGTCTTGCCTCACTGTCTGCTTTCTTTTAACATACGGTCCACTTGTACATATAATACACGTACATAAGGTATTTAAAATTTTGAAGCCCGGTGGCCTTTCGGTCAAGAATTGGAACATGTCAAATTATTAAAGTAATTTGACCGAATTTGTCAAATTCAGTCAAATATATGATTTTTACGGACTTTAGATTTTCAATGTAAATGTGTAGACTCAGCCTTAGCGGGTTAGAATTTTCTTCCATACACCTTAGTTAGACACTGCAATCCAAGGAGGTTACAAGTCCCACTCCTCTGTGAGAACAACAACTCTTCTAATTGCCATTTCATTTTCGATAATTATTGTCGATTTATGACTACTTTAAAACTATTCGCGTCAATTAATAGCGTTTATGATAGGACATCCTACTTTATATTTCTATATTTAAAACATACTTCTACATACCAAATTCTGTTGATGGATATTGAAATACAGAGGATATTCTCATAGTTTCACAAGTTCACTTTTAATTTCGCGCCCAAAGAAAGGATGTCTACAACATAAACAATAATGAAAAATCAATCGTGACCATTTATGGATAATACATAAAGCGAAGTAATATAAACCGTTATATAAACCAAAATTATATAACCGAAATATGAAAATATTAGTATTATAGCTCTACAATCAGTTCTACATATTTGACATACGAAATTAATGTATGTAATTCAACACAGAATTATATAATAACTTCATTCATAGCACTGGTTTCGAATATTCTATAAAAAGTTGCAAAATGTAAAGTTTGGTAAAAATGTGATCTTAAGGTGGCAGCTCAATATTTTGCCCGGTTTCAGTATTTGACTTTGGGATGTAGACAAAATTGGAGCCACTGGATGAGAATTGTTGTCCTTCACTGAATTAAATTAACTGCTTAGAAATGACAAGACGGGACAGTTTGAGATTCCACTTGCAACAGAGCTAGTGGCTACATTTATGGGCTGCCACGAGTCCCGTTGTGAAGCAGACAAATTACTGTTTGTTGTCAACTCTATCACTCCTGTAATTTTTTCATTTCTTCGCGAAGCTTACTGAGAATGGCGTAGTTAGGGCAATTTGCAGAAGCTTTACTCTGTAGAACAGTTATCTTCTGTTCTTCCTGCTTCTTCTCTTTTACACTTTTGATAGAATTATTGCCATACAATTTCAAAAATGAACCAAAGTTGTGAATGTGAGGATGTATCTTCTACAGAAAATATATAAAATAAAATTTTAGCGTTTTCGGGAGACACATTAAGAGTTAAAATGTACAGGGTTGGCCCTAAGTGATGCACCGTAGGACAAACGACTAAAGTTTGCGACAACGTAAATAATCAGCTTTAATTAATTTTCTTTTTATTTATGTTGTCGTACACTTTATTCAATTTGTCGTATGGTGCGTTACTTTGGCCCAACTCTGTATATTTAGTGACTTACAGCAAGTAGCGCTTGAGAAGCCAATTGCTTGCCATCTTTCTTGTTAGACGCAGTCACTTCAACTTCGTAAGTTCCTGTTGACATTTTGAACTTATTTGCGTGATTTCCAGAAGAAACGATTTCGAATCTAATGTTACTAGTTCCATCTTGACCAAAATTCCTACAGAAAAAATAATTATTTTATTTTATAACTGTATAAAAGCAATAGAAATGTACAGAAAAATAAAATTTTGATTTGTGTAAAGCGATTTGCCTTCAAAGAAATATTAAATAAATTTACCTCTGCAAACACGTTAGAAGTAAAGTGTATGGTGAAGGCTCACTGAAGCTAGAACACATTTTTGTAATCCTTGCGTCTGTTAAATCCACTTGTTTGAAGAACTGAAATTAAAATTATAATTGTTAAATGAAAAATTAAAACACAATTAATTATTTTAACAGCCGTCACCAAAAAAGTTACAATTTGTAAAAATATTACCGAAGTGATATCAAAATCCGAATTTTGAGTCCCTTTGCTTTCGTCTAGCTGCTCTTTCATTTGAGGTATCAAAATTTCTAAAGTCGCCTTAGCTGCTTCTGCTTTAGCTTGCTTTTTGCTGGACCCGTAACCGGATCCGTACTGCATTCCATTAATAACAACTGTGGCTGCGTACGGAGTGGCTGCGTTTTCTAGTTCTTGAAAGTTGTAAGAAGGTTGCTTTCGAAGTGCGTGTTGAACGTATTCGTGAAGAATGCAAATTGAACTTTTTCCTTGAGGGTTCATTATATATTCCTTACTGCATTTTCCACTGTCAGAATCGCCTCCTGCAAATTCAAGAGACTTTTGTAATTGTGGCGACTATTTTTTCCTCAATTAAAAATAAATACGACATTTTTAAACATAATTAACCTTAGAATAATTTTTCCTGACATATTTCAATATAATTGACCTTACAATTAATTTTTCCTTAATTTAAATAAATTACGACATATATCAATATAATTGACCTTATAATTAATTTTTCCTTAATTTAAAATAAATTATGACATATTCAATATAATTGACCCGGATATGCAAAAAAAATTTTTCCCGGGGGTGGCTCCGCCCCCGAAGGGGGCGGAGCTAAAATTGATAAAATTTTCCCAAAGATCGCTCCGCCTTTTCCCGATTTCCCAATGTAGCTCCGCCCCCTTCGGGGGCGGAGTTACGGAAAGGCGGGGTTTAAGGCCAATTTCCCGACGAGCGCCGCTCGCGGAATCGCGCACATTTTGCATACCCGAATTGACCTTACAATTAATTTTTCTTTAATAAAAAATAAATATGACATTTTTTAATATAATTAACCTGTATTTTGAACAGGAAAGGTGATAAGTTTAACCCCTTCAGGTAGAGTAGGCCTTTGAAGGTGCAAGCGTTTTTGTTCTTTAGTGTGCTTTCGTCTTGCACTCCAAGTCCTAAGTAACAACATATTAGTATTAAATAAGTTAACTAACTATAAAGTGATATTCTAGCAATATTTTTGTAATACAGTGTGAACAAAAGTCTGGGGTCCCTTAAAAATTGAAATTCGCCTTATAATTAAGGAATTACATTGAAAAACTAAGAAATTCAAGAAATCTGTCATAAAAAGTGAAAATCGAACCGATGAATTCTGTTCACACATTTGGGAGAACCTTAGACTTTTGTTCTCACTGTAGACTTACTTGAATCGTTTGCATTTAACACGTTTGAATTTAAAGAGTGCTTCACAATACTGGCGAAGTTCAGCAGCTTCCACAGAGTATATACTGTTGTTCTCGCTAGCAGTTTCCACCTTGGCACAAGGCAGCATGCTTTTTAAGCCCTCATTATCCAGATTTCCATTTCCACCATTAGAATTCTGTAGAGGGTCATCTTTACGATTGGTTTCTGTTAATTGATCCCTTAGTTCAGCTGCCCTTCTTTCCAAAGCCTTTTTATAAGCCAAACAAGGGATGCCATCCAGGGGAATAGAATGTCTCTGTAAATATACTTTCCATTAGGTAAAAATAGTAGTAATAAACTGATAGCGTCTTAAATAAAGTAATTTTAGGTCGACCCAAATGATTTGATTGCTATGGTAACTGAAATTTAATTACCATAGTAATTAACCCATTTTACTTTTTGGTCGACTTGAATTTTGGAACTAAATTCTTAAATAAGGTCTTCAAAATTAAGTTCAATCTTATTTTTTGATCAAAACGCTATCTATCTAATATTTTAGACTCAAAGCAATAAAAACTAACCCGAGCAGATCCAGGTCCCAGGAAATAAGGTTTAGAAAGAGTACAAACGCGGGTTTTTCTGTGCAGATACAAAGGCATTCCACTGCTGTGCCGAACTTCAATCCACCCATCAGGCATCAAATCGAAATTATTCAAACCAATTTCTGTAAAGTAATAATTTTTATTAACTGTTGCAATTCTTAAAAATTGGTTGTAGGTTAAATTTTATTACTTTCTAGAACAGTAATTTCCTTTTCGTTGTAAACTTCGTCCTCTCCGTCCAAATCATCAGCACCATTTTCTCCGGAATGAGCTCCTCGACGTTGTCCGATTTTCCTTTTCCTTGCTAACCGTAGTCGTTTGGGGTCAGCCACTGGTATGCGCTTGAAATCATCTGGAAGGTCTAACAAATAAATAACAAATAGCAAGAAGTAAAATTGTATTATTTCTTTTATAATATTTTCCAAAAAGATTTTTAATTTTCTCACCACTTTTTAAGTGGAAAACTTAAACGTACCTCAAAATAATTGACTTATCTCAAGGAAATAATACTTTGCCTCATATAAATACTTTGGGTAATAAATATCATTACTCCTGCTAATGTTTTATTACATTTAGCTCAAGTAGAGTAGAAAATGCTAACTATACTTGAGGTAAATGTACTAGAACATTAGAAAATTGCATTAAAATTAAAGACAACAGTATATTATCAGTTCGGTATAATGTTATTGGAGTCTAGATAAATATTTATTAGCTAAATGAGGCAAAATGATTGGTAACTATCGGGTTATTGGATACAGTGAAAAATCGACTAAGTTTTTGACTTTTTCCACTATAAAAGGTGGAAAATTTTTATTGTATATTTTTTCGTTTCAGATAATTTTAGAGTCGATTTAGAGGGGGCCATTTTTTTGGGTGGGAAGGGGCGCTTCCCTCCCCACCCAGAAATTTTATTTGTCATTTTTATGCATAAAAACTTACGCCGAGTGAGATGAGACCCTTACCCGGGCCACAGCTGGTCAACCGGAGTGCAACAGTGTGGTTGGTTGTTCAGATAAACATCTCGTTTTTCTGTCGGATTTGGATGTTAAGTGTCTCTTCTTCGACTTTTGTGACCAGCTGTGGCCTGGCCTGGGTAAGGGTCTCATCTGACATGCATAAAAATGACAAATAAAATTTCTGGGTGGGGAGGTAAGCACCCCTTCCCACCCAAAAAATGACCCCCTCTAAATCGACTCTAAAATTATCTGAAACGAAAAAATATGCAATAAAAATTTTCCACCTTTTATAGTGGAAATAGTCAAAAACTTAGCCGATTTTTCACTGTATCCAATAACCCGATAGTTACCAAATGATTATTATTTTTCTTGAGATAAACCAATTATTCTTGAGGTACACTTAAATACAAATTTTTTATAATATTTATATATAAATACCTTGATCTAGCATAGCCTCCAGCTCTTCCGGGTCATCTGAAGAGTACTGGACATCGCCAATGTCCTCATCATCTGAAGAACTGAAACTGTCTTCAATGTAATCCATATTTTCAGATTCCTCTGACAAATTATTGCCCTGGGACTGAAATCCATAGTTAATCGACGAATTTTCAAGTACTCTTTGCACACCGCTGGACTCCACAGTGTCTTCAATGTCTTGGGTTTCAAATTTATTGATTATACACTTTTCTGGGACCCCAATTGGGACGCCCCCTAACTCTTCTTTGTCTGACGACTCTGGCTCTTCTAAATCCATTCTTTTGTGAAATAAAATTAGAGGTGGACGGAAACTGGAGAAACATGTGAACGGGTACAGGAAAATTGAATTACAAAAGTTATCTTGCTCTTTTTTGGTGGCCACAAAAAATTATGTTGTTTATAATCGTAATTTAGATCCTAAATATTAACTTTATTTACATTTAGAACTAACCGTATGTTTACGTATATACGTGAACGAAAAAATGAAAGTCATGATTTATACAAATAAGTTGTTATAAACTCTGGAAAATCTACAGCGATTACAATTTCCAGGAATCTGAATCAATTGAAAATAAAATAAAATTGGTTGTCCTTTTGGAAAAAGGTAGTGAAATTTGGAAAAGTTTGTGATACAAATTGTTGTACTTTGCTTCACAGCAGATAAATACAAATGTTTTATATGTTCGCGTCAACAGTGAGGAGTAGGAGGAGCTACAGAAATTACATTTGGTGCAGTAGTAGTACATTTGGGCCAGGATTTAGTTTCCAGTTTCACCTAATAAGACCAGCCATAAGGCAATGATAGGGTTTTTCATAACTCTTTACTTTTTCAGCTAAAATCTTTACATGTATGGAGACTTGGAGACTCCTATTCTTAGAATACATATTTGAACATACGGGGAAATGAAAAAACATTGAAAAATACTAATTATTATGTCAAAAATATTTACCAGATAAAAAATTCAAATGTAAAAAAGCTACGTAAAACCCCAACTAGTAATTTGTTTTGAACTGATTTTTCAAAATCTTATTGTGTCAATATTTTATATTTCATAACTTTTTGCACTTTCTTATTACAAATTATAGGAGTAAAATGTATAAAATCGCTTACTACTACTTTTTACATAGCAGGAAATTGGGATTCTAATACTGTACTTGGCTATACTTTTTTGTTAGAGCATTTTGGTTGCATTTGATTTAATAAATACTAGAATACTAAAGGCTTACCCTGTAGTACATGTGTATTTGAAAGTAGGCTATGATTTCACTTAAGTTTTAAACAGAAGTTAGTTTCATTAGCCTGGAGAAATACTTCGCATTTACGTGTGCACGATATTTCGAAGACAAAGTATTGAGCTGAAAATCTTAATGAATATTTTAACTGTCTAGGTTCTGTGTACCTATAAAAACAAACAAAGAAGTCTATAGAGTGCTCTGAAACTAGAAGAGTCAGAGTAAAAGTACACGTTTTCTGTAAATCCGAATATAAGGAATTTTCTTGCTTTAATTTTATAAATTGTCTTATATAGTAATGTACCTATATAAAACATTTTGGTTGCAGGGAATGCAATTTTTAATACATTTTGTTAACAGATCGAGAAAATTTATCAGCATATATCGCTATTTTTAGCATTGCATACCAAAAAGTGTTACCAACTAAGTATTCCTTATATGCGGTAATTCAAATTCTCACATGCAATGATATTCAAAGTGGAATATATTCATAAGTATTCACGTCCTCGGAAAATTATCCGTCTGACGAGTATGATTGAAACATTTGTATTACAAGACCTGTCTTACCGTCCTAAATACTCTTCTAGAACTATTCGTGGTCGATATTTTCAGTAGACAAGAAGTGAGTTCAACATTTCACTAAGTGCCAGTTATTATTTGTCAATTTTGAAAACCCGAGAAAACTAAATTTGATTCTATTTAAAATAAGACCGTAAATTTCAGTAATGATTTCCTACAAAATATTTATCTCAACCATTATTGTTAGCATAGAATGCCATATAATATTGTCTCCACATTCAAATTGTGATTTGGATATTGTTTTATATCAAAATCATTTAGCAGATTATATTTTCGAAAATATTGAAGACTTCCCACGAACCGTAATCGTTATTGCAACTTTTGGGGAAACTAAATGGCATGTTAATTACCAAGAAAGAGATAAGTACCCCAATTTGCTATCAAACACACAGTGTAATGCTCTTGTGGTGGTGGAACCAAGAGATCTTGAAGCTAAATATATTGTAACACTCCCTGGTGTATTTGGAAGAGAAAGAGATCGACGAAGCGACAGGATTTTCATAATTAATTCCAAGAAAATCTTTAATAAATTCAAAAAAAATTTCGTGGAGGACTTAAGATGGAAAAGTGAAATTTATTTTGTGGTCATCAATTCTGAGAAGAACATTGAAGTGCTAACATTGTCACCATTCACAAAGGAATTTACAAGGATTGATATCTTAAGTGCAGAAGCTGAACAGAGAGGATTTGCAAAAAAAGGGTTAAACAGAAATCTTCATAAAAAAGCCATTTTCACTATTGATGTGGCGATAAAAGACGAAAGATTTTACCGTAGACGTCAATGCGCTTCTTCGCCATACGGTCTCATTAGCAAAGGAATACTAAGAAATTGCCATTGGGGTCGGGTAGTATCTCCACTCTTTGAAATAATGGCTGGCTACCTGAATTTCACTTCAGTCTATATATCTTACTATAGAGGTTCCAAACATGGGGTCTATGGTTATGTGTATCAAGAAGAAGATTATGTCAGTTTGTTTCGATACGAGGCAAACAAATTTATTTATTTAACTTTTCCGAAGAAAAGCACATTCATGTACTGTGTGGACAAACAAACATATTATGAAAAGCCCTTATCTATCTGGATTGACATAATGGACAATAGTTCGTGGCTACTATTGATAACGTGTTGCATTATTGCTAATGCACTTATATTTCGTTTTGCGAAAATTAAAACCACATTTGAATCTATCCATAATTTCTTTGTTTCTCTCATTGCGATTCTCCTCCGTCAAGATCACAACCAAAGGAAATTCTTATTGTATGGAATTCTATCTCTGATGTTGAATATTCTTGTAACTGAATACGAATGTTACATCACAACTGAAGTTATTGCTCCTGTGGACAAAAAGTTAATGAGGAATTTCGGGGAATTAATTAGAAATGAATACAAAATATTTACTCCCGTCGGAAATGATATCTTGTCTAGAGAATCGGCCTATAAGGGTATGCATGGATATTTCGTACAATACGAGATTACTGACAAAGAAAACTCTAGTTTTTATTTTTATGATACCGATGCTGCTAATCAGAGTTATTCATCTCATTTGGCAATTACGCAAACTTCTTTTTCAGATACGAACCTTAAACTCATTCTTGTTTTGGCGAATTATGATTCTGATTCACAATTGCTTTCTTGGCAAAATGTGCTACCCTTAAGGAAATGTTTTAAAACTCCAGAGCATGCAGATGACCAACCACTTTCTTGGATGTTTCATGGATGTTTTCGGAATGAACTGCTAAATGTTGTACAAGAACTAAATGAAATGGGGTTCCTTGATATTTGGAGAAATCTTAAAAATTTTAAGCCTGAGTTATACCGATTCAAAGAAAAAGAAAAGCAATCTGAAGGGGAATTTCGCAGTCTTAGCTTTGATATGAAAATTGGTGCAATTTTTCCTTTACTTGGATATCTGGTCCTTCTTCCTTGTGTTATTTTTCTCCTTGAAAGATATTTGACTTTACTGTATCAAAATATACACGCTGTTTATGAATTCTGGTTATATTTCGTCCTTTAAACCACCACAGTGTATTAACTTTCATGATGTCCTAATGTTATTCATTAAGAAACAAGATTATTGTCAAATAAAAATTTTATTTGACAATAATCTTGTTTGTTAATGAATAACATTAGGCATTAATAACATTTTTCAGCTACATCATTTTATTATAAAATGATGTAGCTGAAAAATTTAGTCATCGTTGACAATCAATGTAAATATTCAATTAAATTTTGAATGACGTATGTAGGATTATAATTTTGACGAAATTGTCTAATTTAAAATACACTGTACTAATACTAACAACATAATACTATTAAGCTATTTAAATTATTTGTATGAAATATTACCACTATTAAAATTAAAATTATGCTACCTAAAGGTTTAATTACTACGATCTAAAGCAAGTGAAAATTTCGCAAATAAATGATTTTAATGTAATCGAGGGTTTGGATACATTGGATTTAGCATGCATTTCATGAATCAAGCAATGCTACTGGCCTGCTGTGTCACCAGATTTATCGTAATACGAACTAATTTTTATAATAACAGAAGAATGATTAGTTTGAAACTTGAATTTTATTAGCTTGGAGAAATGCTTGAAAAGTAGTAGCACATTTGCCTGCTGGATATTTCGAAGGTAAATTATTTAGCTGAAAATCTCAATGAATATTTTAACTGTCTAGGTTCTGATGGTTCTGTCTACCTGCAAAAGACAAACAACGAGGTATATGGAGATTTAGGTATCACAGGGTATCCACCATGTAGTATACATATATTTTTTGCTGTCACATCAGGAATGGTAATATAAATTTGCATATATGTAGAGGCTAAATGTTTGACTATCGCTGCTGCTCTGAAACTCTCACAAGCAGTAACATTCAAAGTGGAATATATTTATAAATATTTTGTCCTTGGAAATTTAGCCCGTCTCACGAATGTTTTAAACCTTTGTATTATAAGGCGTTTCTTAACGTTCTCGTCCTCAATGCCCTTTTAGAACATTCTATTCTATTCTACGGTCGATATTCTCAGAACATAGACAAGAAGTCTGTTCAGCAGTTATTTTAAGTGTAAGTTACAGTTTATCAATTGTGAAAGACGAGGAAACCTAGGTAGATTATCGTATTCTATTTAAAATAAGGCCACACAATTTCAGTAATGATTTTCCATAAATATATCACAAGTTTTCTGTTCTTTTGTTATATTGCTAGTATAGAATGTCAAATAATACTTTCTCCAGATTCAAATTGTGATTTTGATATATTTTTATATGAAAATCATGTGTGGGATTATGTTTTCGAAAATATTGAATACTCACCACGAACATTAATAGATATTGAAACTTTTAGTCGATCTGCAATGTTTGCTAATTTCAAAGAAAGGGCTATATACCCAAATTCATTGTCAAACACACAGTGTAATGATATTGTAGTTGTTGAGCCACCAGAGAGTCAAATAAGACTTATTGTACAATTCCCGGATTTATGTGGAAGAGATAGAGATCGACCGGGTGACAAGATTCTAATTGTTATCTCAAAGAATAATTTTTATAAACTGAAAAGGAATTTCGTGAATGCATTGAGATGCAAGAAGGCAATTTATTTTATGGTTATCAATTCTAAGGAGGACATTGAAATGGTAACCTTGTCACCATTCACAAAGGAATTTACAAGGATTGATATGATAGGAGCAGAAACTGAACAAAGTAGGTTTGGAAAAAAAGGGTTACACAGAAATTTTCATAAAATGAAAATTTTTTCTATAGATGTTGGGATAAAAGACGAGAGATTTTATCAAAGACCATATTGCGCTTCGTCGCCATATGGTCTTATCAGCAAAGGAATGCTAAGACTGTGTCATCGGGGTAGTGTTATATCTCCAGTCTTTGAAATAATGGCTGGCTACCTGAATTTCACTTCAGCCTACATATCTTACTATAATGGTCCTAAAATTCGCAGCTGTGGCTTTGTGCACCAAGAAAACAGTTATGTAGGTTTGTTTCGATACGAAGCTAACAAATTTATTTATTTAACTTTTCCAATGAAAAGCAAATTCGTGTACTGTGTGGACAAACAATCGCAGTTCGAAAAGTCATTATCTATCTGGATTGACATAATGGACAAAAGTACATGGCTACTTTTTCTAACATCTTGCGTTATGGCTAATGCACTTATATTTCGTTTTGCGAAAATTAAAACCACATTTGAATCTATTCATAATTTCTTTGTTTCTCTGTTTGCGATTCTCCTCCGTCAAGACCACAACCAAAGGAAAATCTTATTGTATGGAATTCTATCTCTGATGCTGAATATTCTTGTAACTGAATACGAATGTTACATCACAACAGAAGTTATAGCTCCTCTGGACAAGAAAATAATGAGGAATTTCGGGGAATTAATTAAAAATGATTATAAAATGCTACAGGTCATTGGAAAACTAACTTTGCCCCGAGAATCGGCCCTTTAAGGGTGTACATCACTATTTCGTACAGTATCGTGTTACTCACAAAAAGAACTCAAGTTTTCATTTTTATGATAGGGATGCAGATAATCAGAGTTTGTCTGATGAGACAATTTTGAGAACTACATTTTCAGATACGAAGCTTAAGCTCTTTCTTGATCTGGAGAATGATGATTCTGATTCGAAATTTTTTACTTTGCAAAAATTGCTGTTCTTTAAAAAATGTTTGAAAACTCCAGAGCCTGCAGATAACAATCCTCTTTCTTGGATGTTTCATGATGTTTTCGAATGAATGTCGCCACCAGAGAGTCAAATAAGACTTATTGTACAATTCCCGGATTTATGTGGAAGAGATAGAGATCGACCGGGTGACAAGATTCTAATTGTTATCTCAAAGAATAATTTTTATAAACTGAAAAGGAATTTCGTGAATGCATTGAGATGCAAGAAGGCAATTTATTTTATGGTTATCAATTCTAAGGAGGACATTGAAATGGTAACCTTGTCACCATTCACAAAGGAATTTACAAGGATTGATATGATAGGAGCAGAAACTGAACAAAGTAGGTTTGGAAAAAAAGGGTTACACAGAAATTTTCATAAAATGAAAATTTTTTCTATAGATGTTGGGATAAAAGACGAGAGATTTTATCAAAGACCATATTGCGCTTCGTCGCCATATGGTCTTATCAGCAAAGGAATGCTAAGACTGTGTCATCGGGGTAGTGTTATATCTCCAGTCTTTGAAATAATGGCTGGCTACCTGAATTTCACTTCAGCCTACATATCTTACTATAATGGTCCTAAAATTCGCAGCTGTGGCTTTGTGCACCAAGAAAACAGTTATGTAGGTTTGTTTCGATACGAAGCTAACAAATTTATTTATTTAACTTTTCCAATGAAAAGCAAATTCGTGTACTGTGTGGACAAACAATCGCAGTTCGAAAAGTCATTATCTATCTGGATTGACATAATGGACAAAATACATGGCTACTTTTTCTAACATCTTGTGTTATGGCTAATGCACTTATATTTCGTTTTGCGAAAATTAAAATCACATTTGAATCTATTCATAATTTCTTTGTTTCTCTGTTTGCGATTCTCCTCCGTCAAGACCACAACCAAAGGAAAATCTTATTGTATGGAATTCTATCTCTGATGCTGAATATTCTTGTAACTGAATACGAATGTTACATCACAACAGAAGTTATAGCTCCTCTGGACAAGAAAATAATGAGGAATTTCGGGGAATTAATTAAAAATGATTATAAAATGCTACAGGTCATTGGAAAACTAACTTTGCCCCGAGAATCGGCCCTTAAGGGTGTACATCACTATTTCCTACAGTATGGTGTTACTGACAAAAAGAACTCAAGTTTTTATTTTTATGATAGGGAAGCAGATAATCAGAGTTTGTCAGAATCGACAATTTTGAGAACTACTTTTTCAGACACGAAGGTTAAGCTCTTTCTTGAACTGGAGAATGATGATTCTGATTCGAAATTTTTTACTTTGCAAAAATTGCTGTTCTTTAAAAAATGTTTGAAAACTCCAGAGCCTGCAGATAACAAACCTCTTTCTTGGATGTTTCATGAATGTTTTCGGAATGAACTGCTCAATATTGTCCAAGAAATGAATGAAATGGGGTTCCTTGATATTTGGAGAAACCTTGAAAATTTTAAACCTGAGGCATACCGATTCAAAGAAAAAGAAAAACAAGCTGAAGGGGAATTTCGCAGTCTTAGTTTTGATATGAAAATTGGTGCAATTTTTCCTTTACTCAGATATCTGATCCTTGTCCCTTGCTTCATTTTTCTCCTTGAAAGATATTTGACTTTACTGTATCAAAATATACGCGCTGTTTATGAATTCTGGTTATATTTCGTCCTGTGAACCACCATAGTGTATTAACTTTCATGATATCCTAGTATTGTCCGTTAGAAAACAAGATTATTGTCAAATACAAGTGATGCGAATGAAAGACTTATTCATGGTTGACAATCAATGTAAACATTCTACTAAATTTTGGATGACGTATGTAAGATTATTAAATTTTGACGAATTTGTCTGATTATAAATACATCATAGTAAAAACATAATACCATTAAGCATTTAAATTATTTGTATGAAATATTACCACTATTAAAATTAAAATTATACTACATTAAAGGTTTAATTACTACGATCTAAAAAGCAAGTGAAAATTTCACAAGTAATTGATTTAATGTAATCGAGGGTTGGATACATTGGATTTAGCATGCATTTCATGAGTCAAGCAATATTACTGGCCTGCTGTGTCACCAGATTTATCGTAATACGAACTAATTTTTATAATAACAGGAGAATGATTACTTTGAAACTGGTATTTTATTAGCGTGGAGAAATGCTTGAAAAGTAGTGGCACATTTGCCTGCTCGATATTTCGAGGGTAAATTATTTAGCTGAAAATCTCAATGAATATTTTAACTGTCTAGGTTCTGATGGTTCTGTCTGCCTACAAAAGACAAACATTGAGGTCTATGGAGATTTTGGTGTCACAGGATATCCACCATGTAGTATACATATATTTTGCTGTCCCATCAGAAATGGTAATATAAAGTTGCATATATGTAGAGGCTAAATGTTTGACTATCGCTGCTGCTCTGAAACCAAGGTTTCGGGTGGGATTATCCCACACTGGGAATATTCCCAACTTTCCCGGGTGGGTTAGTTCACTTTTTGTAATAAAAAATGGGAAAGTTGGGAAATATGGGAAAGTTCCGGGAAAGTTGTTAAAGAGCAAGCAAAACACACATTAGTGCTAAAGTACGCCACAGATGAAGTTATGAAACAAGTTTTGAAACATCGAAAAGCAAAATTATTGTTGTTTCTTGCATACTGAATATTGTTATTGTAAAGATATTCTACAAACAAAAGATGTATTTGCTTTACAACATTTGTCCATTTATCTGAAGCACCAAATATGTACAGATGGATATTTGAAAAGTCGCTTATCAATGTTAATCAATTTACTTACGTAACTAGTTTAAATGTTTAAATTTCAATGTAATGAGCTATTTGCTTTCTTGTGTCATAAAATTGTCATTTATATAACTTACGCAATTTTTTGTAAGCATTTGTACTATTGTTATAGGATTTGTTGTTACTTGTCGCTATAGTGGACAGTGGACATTTAATATGTGATGAATATTTTTAATTGCTTCCTTTCTAATACTTAAGATATAAGAATCTTGAATCTTAAACCGAATTATCACTGGCATAATTTAGATTCCACCTGCACAATATAAACTTTCCCAAACTTTCCCAGAGTTTGGACATAATTCCCGCTTTTTAGCAATTTTCCCGAATTTCCCAACTTTCCCAGGTGTCCAAACTATTGGGGTGGGAAGTGGGAAATACCGAAACCATGTCTGAAACACTCACAAGCAGTAACATTCAAAGTGGAATATATTTATAAATATTTTGTCCTTGCAAAATTAGCCCGTCGGACGAATGCTCATACCTTCGTATTATAAGGCGTTTCTTAGCGTCCTCAATACTCCTCTAGAACATTCTATTCTATTCTACGGTCGATATTCTCAGTACATACAGAAAAAGTCGGTTCAGCAGTTATTTTAAGTGTCAGTTATAGTTTGTCAATTGTGAAAGACGAGAAAACCAACATAAATTATCGTATTTTATTTAAAATAAGGCCACACAATTTCAGTAATGATTTTAAATAAATATATCACAAGTTTTCTGTTCTCTTGTTTTATTATTAGCATAGAATGTCAAATAATACTTTCTCCACATTCAAATTGTGATTTCGATATTGTTTTATATAAAAATAATTTGTGGGATTATGTTTTCGAAAATATTGAATATTCACCACGAACTTTAATAGATATTGGAACTTTTAGTCGAACTCCATGGTTTGTTAATTACAAAAGAAAGACCATATACCCCAATTCATTACTAAACACAGAGTGTAGTGATATTGTAGTTGTTGAGCCACCAGATAGTCAAATAAGGCATATTAAAAAATTTCCAGATTTATTTGGAAGAGATAGAGATCGACCGGGTGACAAGATTCTAATTGTTATCGCAAAGAATAAATTTGATAAACTGAAGAAGAATATCTTGAATGAATTAAAGTGCAAGAAGGCAATTTATTTTATGGTCATAAATTCTAAGGAGGACATTGAAATGGTAACCTTGTCACCATTCACAAAGGAAATTACAAGGGTTGATTTCCTAAGAGCAGAAACTGAACAGAGAGGATTTGCAAAAAAAGGGTTATACAGAAATTTTCATAAAATGGATATCTTTTCTATAGATGTGGCGATAAAGGACGAAAGATTTTACCGTAGACGTCATTGCGCTTCGTCGCCATACGGTCTGATTAGCAAAGGAATACTTAAATATTGCTATTGGGGTCGTGTTATATCTCCAGTGTTTGAAATAATGGCTGGCTACTTGAATTTCACTTCTGTCTACATATCTTACTATATAGATTCCAGACATGGGTTCTATGGCTATGTGCAGCAAGAAGACGATTATGTAAATTTGTTTCAATACGAAGCGAAAAAAATTATTTATTTAACTTTTCCAACGAAAAGCACATTTATGTACTGTGTGGACAAACAAACATATTATGAAAAGCCCTTATCTATCTGGATTGACATAATGGACAATAGTTCATGGCTACTATTGATAACGTCTTGTGTTATGGCTAATGCACTTAATTCCGTTTTGCGAAAATTAAAATCACATTTGAATCTATTCATAATTTCTTCGTTTCTGCCATTGCCATTCTCCTCCGTCAAGATCACAACCAAAGGAAACTCTTCTTGTATGGAATTCTGTGCTTGATGTTGAATATTCTTGTAACTCAGTACGAAACTTACATCACAACTGAAGTTATTGCTCCTCTGGACAAGAAAGTAATGAGGAATTTCGGGGAATTAATTAAAAATAATTATAAAATACTACAGATCATTGGAAAACTAACTTTGCCCCGAGAATCGGCCCTTAAGGGTGTTCATCGCTATTTTGTACAGTATAGGGTTACTGACAAAGAAAACTCTAGTTTCTATTTTTATGACAGGGATGCAGATAATCAGAGTTTGTCTGATTCCTCAATTTTGCGAACTTCTTTTTCAGATAAGAAACTTAAGCTCATTCTTGCTCTGGAGGATTATGATTCTGATTCAAAATTGCTTGCTTGGCAAAAAGTGCTGTCATTTAAAAAATGTTTGAAAACTCCAGAGCCTGCAGATAACAAACCTCTTTCTTGGATGTTTCATGGATGTTTTCGGAATGAACTGCTCAATGTTGTCCAAGAAATGAATGAAATGGGGTTCCTTGACATTTGGAGAAGCCTTAAATATTTTAACCCTGAGGCATACCGATTCAAAGAAATAGAAAAACAATCTGAAGGGGAATTCCGCAGTCTTAGCTTTGATATGAAAATTGGTGCAATTTTTCCTTTACTTGGATATCTAATCCTTCTTCCTTGTGTTATTTTTCTCCTTGAAAGATATTTGACTTTACTGTATCAAAATATACACGCTGTTTATGAATTCTGGTTATATTTCAGCTTCTAAACCACCATAGTGTATTAACTTTGATGATTTTCTATAGTGGTATCCGTTAGAAAACAATAGTATTGTCTTATTTGTATGAGTTATTACTCTTTGATAAAAATAAAAATAATTCTACCGTAAAGGATGTTTTTACAACGACCTAAAGCTACATATTTGTAGTACTAGTAATAAGAACTCATTTTATGGTGGTGACCACAAACTTTATTTTAGATTACGAATTATTTTTTATCTCCCAATTGGAATATATTTTACACATATTTACAACATAAAGATCTAAAGCCCAAAGGCCACATTGTCTATAGTGAATAAAATGTTGACAATTATAGTTGACAATTAATCCTCTAAGCCCATACTAAGTTTGACAGTACCCCGACTAATGCTTAATAGAAAGTTTGGGACACTCTTCTTGGTGATGTTCGTGTAGTTGCCAATTCTGTAAACGAATTTCTTGCAAGAGGCTCGATATTTCTTCATGTATTTGACCTTTAGATGGATTCTTTGAAGAAAACAGTGACACAGAATCAGTGACGGAGTTGAAGTTTTCAGACACCTTGTTGACAATAAGTGAGGAAGACACACCAAATAAATGTCACCGTCGCAGAGATATGAGCAAACTGCTGCAGCAACGAACGTCGACAGTTCTGAGCTGTATTTCCATATTAGTAAATTCGTGAGGATGATGGAACGATTGAGGATGAAGTAAATCGCTTGGACAGCCACCGTCGTTATTTCTGTAAAGAATTTCATATACAGCAGTAAAATTCGATGGTACTTGACAAACTTCACGGGTGTCCTTAATTTGTCAAGAGTCAAATATTTAGACTCTCCGAATCTGTAATAAAATGTAATAATTTTACTTTCCATTTTTGCATCTTAAAATTACTTTAAATATTAAAGACCACTTTATAGCTATCCTATTTCTATCTTTACCATTAAAACTCCGGCCAAGCAGTATCATTAGCCCGACCTTCGGTCGGACTAATGAGACTGCTTGACCTCCGTTTGCATCCCGTTCACGGACTGGGTAGCCGTTGGCGACTCCGGGCAGCAATCGCATTAGCACGACCTGCGGTCGTGCCAATGCGATTGATTGCCCTCCGTTATGTAACCCGTTGGCGGACTTGTTATACACGTTGGTAGATGTCAAAGGTATTACCTTCAGAATGGGTTTCAAATTTGTAAAGCCACATTGAAATGCGAAGCAAACTAAATTTTGAAGTGACTGCATTCTCAATTCCCATTTTTGAGAAGCAAATTTTCAAATTTTGAGAAGCAAATTTCCTAATTTGGAGAAGCGAATTTCCAAATTTTGAGAAGCTAATTTCCAAATTTTGAGAAGCAAATTTCCAAATTTTGAGAAGCTAATTTCCAAATTTTGAGAAGCAAATTTCCAAATTTTGAGAAGCGAATTTCCAAATTTTGAGAAGCAAATTTCCAAATTTTCAGAAGCCAATTTCCAAATTTTGAGAAGCAAATTTCCAAATTTTGAGAAGCAAATTTCCAAATTTTGAGAAGCAAATTTCCAAATTTTGAGAAGCAAATTTCCAAATTTTGAGAAGCAAATTTCCAAATTTTGAGAAGCAAATTTCCAAATTTTGAGAATCAAGTTCCAAATTTTGAGAAGCAAATTTCCGAAATTTGAGAAGCGGACAAACAAATTAAATGCTATCCCGCTAACAAAGCAAAGGAAGCAATTTCTAATTTCAAATTTCTTCCTTTTTCAAAGCAAATTTTTGCATTATTTATTTATTTCTATTACTTGAAAAACAGAAACGGTATAAAATTCACGAAAAGGTTGGACCGTATGGAAATTTACTTATGGCTATGTCAAATTCCTTTATTATTAGAAGCAATGAAATTAATATTTTGACTAAAAATTGAATTGACTATCTCGTCGGCCTTATGAAAAATTGGGAATTTGGAGAAAACCAATCACAGGATTTTCATGACTAACGAACTTAGCCTGTGACTTGGGCCAATTCGTTCAAAACCGGAGTAAAAAAGTTTTCCATTTACATTTACGAAAATGAGAGTCTTAACACACACACACACAGACACACACACAGACAAACCCGTTCTATAAGCCCTTGGTCGGGCTAAAAATGGAGCATTCACAAATAACTTCCTATTACCCGAATTTTAATTTTCGGGGTCACCATAAGAACTGAAATTTTTACTTTGTGAACGATCCCTGTTAAATGATACTGATAGAAATAGGATTAGATATAAAGTGACCTTAACACTCCAAATCTAAATGAGTCCTGTAAAAATAGCTCAAAAATCAATGTTTTTATTGCATGTACTTTAGTTCATTCCCGAGAATCTGAAAAAACCGATTTTGTAGCACAAGTGTCATCAGGATAAAGCTGACCATTATCCATGCATTTGATATTAACCACCAAAATATAAATACGGAAAGAATAGCTACTCCGATATGTCGATATTCTTCTGGCAGTTATCCATAAGGAAATATAGGTTGATCGTAAAGAAGGGCCGCTGCTCCAGTCGCCCCATACGAATAAACAAAACTGAAGATAGTACTGTACTGGACGATTAAGTAATCTCTCGAAGTCAAGTCGATGCCCGTTTTCATTTCACAAAATGCCTCTATGAAATTTTAATAATTATAATTAATCACCACATTCTTTATTAAAGTATTTTATTTATTTCATACCTTTTTTAATAGAAATTGAAAATAGAAACTCTAATTTAAAAAAATAATAGGAACTTTTTTGGTCATTAAAACATTATTTTGAGGAATATAAAGATTTATTTAAATTTTCTAACCTTCGAAATCCTCCATTGTGTCCCCTTAAAATGTAGCAGTAATTGGACAGCAACTCCTAGCCCGACTATACAGTTGATAAAGAAACATAAGCAGTAGTAAAACGAAGTATCTCCTTTGATTGATCGAATCACGAATTGAACACAGAAGTAAGCACTAGTAATTAGCCACACCGCAGTTGTTATGTAATGTCTCCATTTGTCGTACTTTGATGCAGACTTCACAAATCTTTTCTGTGCATTGTGGTATGCACCTGGAAATGCACCAAATATATTAGCCATTTTGACAGTAAATTGGAGACATTGCAAAGCCTTACAGAGATTTCTTCCCTGATGCCTTTTTATTTGGTTATTGCCACTGTTGGACATTCCTAAAAATGTTTCCTCCGGCGGGAAAAATTTTTTGTACAAAAATTTTGTCTACCTTCACATACATATATAAGTTGACTAGTCCATACGCTAGCAGAGTTACTCCGTAGTAATGTATTAGGCTATATCCATTTATTCAGTAGTGCAACTACTGTATGCGATTGGGCTGTCTGTCTGTGAGTTAGTCAGTCAGTTAGTTAGTTAGTTAGTCAGTCAGTTAGTTAGTTAGTTAGTCAGTCAGTTAGTTAGTTAGTCAGTCAGTTAGTTAGTTAGTTAGTCAGTCAGTTAGTTAGTGAGATAGCGCTGTAACTCATGAACGGTTAAACTTTTTTACAATCTGTTTTCACATTGTGAAAATATAGGTTCTCCTTATGAACAAGTTCGTAAATGAACAAAATTGGGTGACGCCTTCCCCTTAAAGGGGGAGGTTAAACTGTTCGTTTCGTACTAAATGTATTGGATTTTGTTTGTATATTGTTGTATGTGCCGCTGTTTTGGATTTTGTGTATGTTGTGGTATGTGTCGCAGTCTTTAGTTGCACTACTGTCATATATCCGTTTTGTAATGGTTTATTGATTTTGGCTTTTGTTTTATACCTTTGACATTAAACTACACTCATAATATTTTAGAGAAATGAAATTTGTTTACACATTACAATACTTGCTTTAAATCGAATATTTTGTATGCCTTAAATGGAATAACCTTTAGAGAATACATAGAATTGGTATTTTCACAATCAATAAAACTTATACTAATTATTATCGAAGCGTTGCTGTTCATCTGTCAGGCATGAATATTTTTCATGAAATAACTCCGGAGGATGGCCGTTTCATTTTGAAAGTACTGATAATAATGACTTAATTTTTTTCAGTTCCTGTTAGTAAAACCAATGGCGAATGAACAAAAGATTATTGTTAGGAAACAAAATATTAACAATTATAGGAAACTATTATGATGAGTTTTCAGTAAAACCAGATCTACACTTTTCCTAAAATATGAATACAAAAATTAGCAGTTCGTAATGATACATTTGGAACAATTTTTAAATATACACAATTTAGCTCAAGTTAAATTCCGATGAGAATCCCAGTTCATAGGGATTTGGATTGTCAACTTAACAGAATTCTTTCTACTCTCGTATGACTGTTTTCTCTGACTGCAATGCTATAAGTTGACTATTCCAGTAGCTAGTAAAAAATTACTCCGTGCGGTATGAGCAAATGTTTGTGCTAATATATGAAGCCTATGAATAAGTTATATCCATATATCGATTCTGGCTTTGTTTTATAATCCAGACACGAAACTACACTCTAGCACTAACATATTTGCGTTATGAAATTTGTTTAGGAGTACAAAACTTACTTTAAAAGGAATATTTTATAATCTTTAAATCGAATATTTTATAAGCATTACTAGAATAAGCACAATTTAATTTTCCCAATCAATAAAGCTTATAGTTGTTATTCTCGAAGTGTCTTTGCTGTCTTTTTCTGGCTTTGGAAATGTATGCTTTGTACAATATTTTATATTTCAATGTTGTCAATTTATTTAAGATATTTATCATAGGAGAATTAACTGGACTGTCTCAAAATGTAAGTTATGAAAGCATTTTGGTGTTCAATACGGCATTACTTATAGGCAAAACTCCAGTATTTCTTTTATGCCTAATCCATCATTTTCAAAGGTGTATTGCTAATGTGCTTATCCGGTACGAAAGTAAATATGTATTGATATGGACTTCTATTTTCTATTTCTGGCTCTAACCTGTTTCGTGTACAAAAAATGTCCCCTATAAAAATATTTAAATGCACCAGAGTAAGCAGAATTTTTAATTTTTGTTTTTTATTACACGAAATTATTTGTAGAATAGAAACACCTTACTTCGGGGAACGATTACGTCAATAATAAAGTGAAGCTTTGACGACTTAACAAATTCCTGGTAATCCTGCGGCAAAACTTGTTGCTCCTTTACATACATGAATATTAAATTTTATTTATACAATATATATATTTATTTAAACAACTGTGAAAAGAATTTAATTTTAATATGTGTAATGCATTAAAGAAAAGTTACTAAATATGCTAACTGGTTACGAATATTAATGAAGTTAGTACCTATGTGTACAAATAAGCGAAGTCGTTCTCAGAACTGACAAACACGTAAATCCTTGATGGATGTAGTGAATTTTAATACGAAAATGACAGAATTAATTCACATTAGACTGGGCATTTTCACAGTTCTTCAAACATCTGCATAATCAATGAAGAATGAACCTTGAATGAATTAGCTTTGAATAGTAGCACTATTATTGTATAAAAACACATTTACAGATGGAATGCGAACATTCTATAAATGTTGCATGAGATATTAAACATTAACCAATGGAACACTGCGTGTAACCAAGTATCGGAAAAATATAGTCCAGTTAATGATCGATAAAAAATAACTAAACAACCAACTGGGATTGGAAAAAACATTAAATGGTTCAAGATTCTCATGCAACAGTACAAACTTTGATAGTATTGATGCTTAAACCTATTATCTCAATTCGAGCTGGTGATATCGAACCGAGAGACTGACGGGCAGACAAATTGGTAAGGATACTTCATAACGTACCAAAACTTATTTCTTGGAATGTCTGTTGTGGCGTATTCCAGATGTCGATAAAATAGTATTGTATTATAGAATCAACATCGAAGACAATGTCAATGTTACGCAAAGGAGCTAACACATTTTAGGACTCCCTAATTTTTTATTTATCATGACGCAAAACAAATTACTTTAGTATTTCGCGGAATTGGCTTCCGTGTTTGTTATGAACTGCCTATATAAACACGATTTTATCTGCTTTGCTCAATTACTACAGATTACAGATTATTACAGATATTACAGATTACAATTACTACAGCTCAATTACTACAATAAATACAGATTTATACAATATATTTTATTAATTACTTTACCAAAGGCTTGATACAGAAAAAAGACACAAAATGAAAAAGACTGATTTATCATTTTTAATATTCCTGGTGGGATTTTTAAATCTTGACTTGTGTGTAGGACAAAGCTGCAGCGCAATTGGGTTCGGGTGTTCATCAACGTCGGATTGCTGTTCGGGAAGATGTGTGATTCACCCCGAGGGAAATATCTGCGCATGTGAGAGTAAAGGGGCTCCGTGTTCAACGAATGAAGAATGCTGCAGTGGAAATTGCGCCAACGGTCAATGTGGCTGTCTGTCCCACGGAAGTTCTACTCTTTACAGCGGCGACTGTTGTTCCGAATATTCCGTTGAAGGTCACTGTAATTGTTTGAATTCTTCGCAACCAGCTTGTGGGAGCCACTCCAACTGTTGTTCGGGAGTTTGCAGTTTCGTGTATTCAGACCCCTTTGGAAAATTCGGAGGTCACTGTTCCAATCGTGCTGGTTCCGTCTGTTCCAAAGATCTTGAATGTGACTCTAAACACTGCTACAATAACAAATGCTGTATTTCGCAAGGAAGTTGTCAATCGTCATCTCAATGCTGTACTGGACAATGCAAAAATGATAATAAGTGTCATTGCATAGCGATGCATGAAAATTGTTCGGGAAAAGAAGAATGTTGCGATGAGGGTTGCAACGGAAAGTGCTGTATTCCGAATGGAAATCCGAATGGAAAAACATGTCTTTCCAATGAAGATTGCTGTTCTGGAAGTTGCGACAATGGATACTGCAGGTGTACCTTGAATGGGGGCACTTGTAACAATGGAAATGGTGAGTATTGCTGCAGCGGCGCTTGTCAAAATGGACAATGTCAGTGCACTCCGCCAGGGGGCAAATGCCGTTACGATGGTCCAAACGTTTGTTGTCACGGAAGCTGCAATGGTCAACAATGTATATCGGAACGTAATCAGCCGTGCTTTGCGGACAAGGATTGCACTACAGGAGCCTGTGTTGATAATGTTTGTTGTGCAAAAAACAACCAATGGTGTTCCAGCAATTCAGATTGTTGCTCCAAGAATTGCTTAAACAACCAATGTGTATAACAAACTAATTTTCAATGAAAAGAAATTTTGAAATGCATAATAAAGATGTAAAACGATTACGCTATATTTATTCACTGCAAAAATATTAACAATTTTAGGAAATTAAGCCAACCTTTCAATTAAGCATACCATTATAATAAACCATTATATTTGTCCTACAATGTGAATAAAAAAATTGGACAGTTTGATATTTGCATAATAATTAAATAATTCTTTCGTAGGAAAACACGTGACGTTAATTATAGGACAATTTCTTGATTAAGAAAGATGTTTATCCAAACGGTAATTAGTAAAAATGCTTTTTAGTTTAAACTTGTATTAAATTAACCATTCTAAAGATGGAGCCACATGACTGGAAATCTCACCACCAGTTGAACGTAAATGACGAAATAATAAAATCTCGAAATTGAGGGAGCAAATAATACAGAAATATTTATTGCCACTCGGAAGTTGAATATTTCTGTGAGGCATACGAGGCATGGTCAGTAAAAATTTGAGTTAGGCTAATTAGTTTTGATAATTGTTTTTTAATTAGTATATTCTAAATTGTACACCATTAAGAGTTTGTAAACTATTTGTCAATATTGATTCTAACTTTATTTTTTATCATTTTCTCCACTGAAATATATTTTGAACATATTATTTAAAACACAAAAATTTGTGTCACATTGCCTATTATAGTGAATAAAACTTATCCATGGAGGTTTGTCGTTTGTAAATATATATTAGAATTGCATTCCTTTCTTTCAATTGTCAACATACCCAAACTAACATCCAAGATAATTGCATAACCCAAAACAAAAGAGAAATTGAAGTTTACAGGCAAATCAGAGAAATATGGAAATGCCATTTGGCTTATGTAGGGCATTCTTTTGCTAAATGTTCCCTCATATTTTCAAACTAGACGAGAAAATAGACGAGGAACACAAGAAAATTGAGCCCCTAGCCAATTTTTAAAAAGTTCGTTAAATTTTTTATTTTTAAGATGAAAAAACCAATGCAATTGTAATTTACATAATATTTCTATAAAATTAAAGGAAAGAAATTAGAAATCTTAATTTTTAAACTGGTTTAGAATTTAATAGGGTCACAAATATTGAGGACAGATTGAATTTTTTTATAGTATACAAATGTTTAATGCATTTGTCACAGTTAAATTTCTTTAATCAATTTTAGGAAATTAGTTGTAAAATCGAATCAAGTTTACGTAGGAATCAATGCATATTTCGTTAGAAAAATAACTGGATTCTTCCCGGCGGATTTTATTCACGGTTCTTACTATTGATGTAGCGTTACCGTAGATGTAAAACGTGGACTTAAGGGGATTGCCTGAATACGAAGAGAGTTCCATCATAATCCCATCATTAAAAACCAAGGTTACAAGATTAGGGAAAGTGGCTTTACCAATGCCATAAAGTGTCTTGCAAAATTGTTCACCACAATTTTCGCGACTAAAACCGTCAAACAAATTAACACGAACGAATTTCATGTTTTGATGTCGAAGACTGCCATCCAGAAAATCGGCAAACATATTTCGAGTCCATTTTCTGTTCTTAAATGTGTACTCCAACATTTCCAAGTTTGGAAATTTTTCCAACCAATTTTCCTCCGTGAAGTGGATTTGCCTAGAATTTGAAAGTTGAGACCTGATGGCCAATTTGCGAAGTTTGGTCATTCTGGGAAAGTTGTAGAGACAGCTGTTCCACGGCGGATTGTCGCAAGAAGTGAAATTGTTTGAAATAAAATTTTGAGCGCGGCTGATTTTCAAATTCTCCAAAAAGTTTTCTTGAGACGCTAAAAATGTTACCAGGATTTCAAAATTTGCAAAAATGCAATCAGATTTTTCTTCGCAAAAGTAAATTTCATGAGAGCCGCAATTCTGCAGAGCAAGCTAGAAGCGTAGATAAAACATTTAAATTCGCATTTGTATCCAGAGTATTGTGTCGAAGTTGTAACACGAGTGCAGTGAGTGTGAATCTTGGTCTATTTTTCAGTTTGCATTGTTTGTAAGTTGCCGCGTAATCTGCGTTTTTAAGCATCACAGCATATTTTGCCTCATGACGAAGAGAATCAATTAACTGAGAAATTTTCCCCTTCACTTTTTCATTTGATGTCCATTTTGTCCGCTGATTTAAAACAGCAAATTGTTCCTTCCATTTTTGGGAGACATATTCGTCACTTTCAAGACACCTCTTTGAATGGAAATTCCACAGTATTTGGAAATCTATCAATTCTGTGCAGTTTTCAAATACGGTTTCCAGTTTCCACAGTGTCTCTTCACGATCTGTCCACCGTAAATTATTAATAGTCAAGCGCCGGATGGATTTTTCATGCTTTTCGAAGAACTCAATCATATCTTCTCTATTCCAAGCTACTAGTCCATTGATAATAAAATTCGTATGACCAAAGTCAAAACGCTTTTCAAAATCGTCATAGCTAATCAGGAACTCAGTATCCGTTGGATTAACATGTACTGCAGATTTAATCCTTATCTCAGTCCTTCCTAACTCCGATAATCTTAGAGATACTAACCGCAAGTTTTTCATGTCATTTATAGTCAGAAATGGCACAAGTTCTTCAAAAATCTAAATAAAAATAGTTTTTGTGCATTAAATTAAAGGAACCAAGTTCCATTGTGGCCTAGGATTCAAACGAAAGTCTTTAAGATTAAAATTATTTGCAATTTAAAAGTATTTTACAAATGTTCAAAGGTAACGCACCACGCCATTTTTTAAACCACTCCAGGGCTCAACGGATTTAGTCTTGAATTTTCGAATCAAGGTGTCCATCAATCGCAAAGCCATTTTTATAAATCTATGTAAGCAATATATTTGTCAATATTGTTTTTAATTTAAACTAGAATGTTTCTGCATATAATAAAAATAACTATAGTTTAATGACTTATTTATTAGCTTATATTTTTAAGAAAAGAAATTTATTCTTAAAGCGAACAGTTTGAGCCTTTGTTAAAATGTGTTTCTAAAAATGTTGTCCACCAATATTATGAATTAATAAATTTACAAATGCGTATATAGGTAACACACGTTTACCACCCCACTTTAATTATATTTCAATACTAAGGTAGTTTAAATTTTAGAATATTGCAAAAGTTTTAAATCAGCGTTGAATTAAAATTAAGTCGGTTGTAATATAATAGTATAAGTATAGACATATGTTAAGCACCCCCATACTCATTAAAAACTCAAATTAGATATATAAGTGTAACTGCGAATACAAAAGGTTGTTTTGCGGTTGTGTTTTCAGTTAACTTGAATAAATTTTCAACAAAAATTCTTTCTTACCTTTAATTTTCAATTATTTTGTTAATGAAACTGACGGCAGAGCGACTAAATTTAATTAGTATTAGAATATGAACTATTTTAACCAAAAATTTATAGTAGGACCTTGCAGCGGAAGAAATGTAATAAATAAAGTAATCCAATTCCGACATGTGGTGAGTTGGCAGTATTACGATTGTGATATGAATGTACGGAGTTTTTCGCTGTTAGTAGTTGAGGGGCTAGCCGGCTAGAGCCAGAGAAAAGCGTAATCAAAGTGTGGGGTGGGGTGTTTTAACGGCTTTAATAGAACTCAGGATGAGATTTATAGCCAAGGCTAAGACCAAACAAGCCCTTAGCCTAGGCTATCAGAATTCAGGCTTCCAGAAAGCAGATACGTCTTAATTGTCCTAAATGCTAACGTTCTTTATAAATTTTTGTTGTATTTTGCTATTATATAGAAAAATCTTTGTGTAGTCAGAATAATAGATTCTTTGTTTAATGCTGCTGATTGCTGAATGCTGCTGATTAAAATTTCGGCAATAAAGCTAAACTAAACTATGTATTTTGTTTTCTGAAAAGTAACAATGGAGAGACCAACTTTTTGGTTTTCTATTTATTAAAACAATTCTTTTATTTTTCCGAAATGTAAAATGGTTTGTCATGATTTCGAAAAATGATAGTTTGCTATGTTTAGCAAACTTTGGATAAATTACAAAAATGGTTTGTACGGATTTTGGTAAAAAAAATGGGAAAATGGTATAGCGGATCTTTGAAGAAATCCGACGATATAATTTCTTTGGGTAGTTTGTTTTGATTTCACAGATTCTGCCTCTTGCTTATCATTCAAAAATAAAAAAAACAAACATTTGCAAGTAAGATATAAGAAGAAAGTTAAAGTACGTTACAGCGACTGATCTTTGTTAAGGAGTTATGTTTATGCATTAGTCATGCCATTTCATGAGTCAAGCAAATGACCGTCTCTAATGCGTCAGGAAATTTATAGTAATAAGAACTCTTTCTTATGGTGGTGTTTACACAAACTTAATTTTTATTATGAAGGTTTCTCAAGTGAAATTATTATACTTATACTTATACTACAGCAGTAGCATAAAGATATAAATGCTAAATTTTATATTGTCTAGCAAATAAAATCTTACTTTATCCCTTAAGGTTTTTGGGTTGTAAAATTACACTATAATTTCATTACTTTCCTTCAATACTCAACATACAAAAACTGATATCCAAGATAATTGCATAACACCAAACAATAGAAGAAATTAGATTTTACATTTCAAGCAGCAAAATACAGCCGAATCTTATGTCAAAATCTTATAGTAAATAGAAATTGTGAAATAACTTATTTTTAGACGTGTAAACGCCGTGCTTCCGACTATTTTTTGTATTTGGAGAAAAGTAGTAATAGAACTTCTTAGAAAACTCTTGAATATTGCACAAGATAATTTTATAAGGTTTATAGCATAATGTAAATAAGATAAAGTAATAATATAAACTAGCTGTAATAGACAAATAGCGTTTTGACTACAAAATAAGGTTGACTTAAATTTGCAAGACCTATTTAAGGTTTTTAGTTGTCAAGTTGACCAAAAATTTTGGATTAAGTGTGGTGCGTAGCAATTAAGTCATTTTGGGTCAACCCTTATTTAAAACCCTATCAGTCTTTACATTATTGCAGTAATGTAAAAGGCTGATAGCGTTTCAACTACCAATATGGATAGTTGAAACTTAAACCTCTAAACCCATACTCAGTTTAACAGTACCCCGACTAACGCTTAATAGAAAGTTTGGGACGCTCTTCTTGGTGATGTCCGTGTAGTTTCCAATGCTGTATACGAATTTCTTACAAGAGACTCGATATTTCTTCATGTATTTGACATCTGCTGGGTTCTTTGAAGAAAATAGTGATACAGAATCAGTGATGGCGTTGAAGTCCTCAGACATCTTGGTGACAATGACGAGGAAGACACACCAGAGCAATGCCAGGATTCCAGAGAATGACCAAACTGCCGCTTCATTGAATGTCGGTAATTCTGAACTGTATTTCCATATTAGTAAATTCGTGAGTATGATGGAGCGATTGATTATGAAACAAATTGCTTGGACAGGAACCGTGGTCATTTCTGTAAGGAGTTTCAATTGCAGCAATAAAATTTGATGGTGCTTGACAAACTTCAAGGGTGTCCTCAAACGGTCGTGAGTTAAGTATTTCGTTTCTCCGAATCTATAATTCAGTAATTTTAGTTAACTTTTTCAGCAGAGTACATCCACTACATAAAATTATTTAATTTTAAATTATTTAATTAAAAAAATTATTATTAAAATTATTTAATAACATAAAATTTAACATCAAAATTATTTAATTTCTTGGAACACCGAAAAATTCTAAGTACAATGAGGTTAGTTAGTCTATGAGAAAACAGTATACTTGATTTACAAAAGTAGTATTTTTGATTTAATTTATCATTATTTCAAATAATATTACTTTAGTTCCTTCCCGAAATTCTGAATGTATCGATTTCCCAACACAAGTGTCGAAAATATAAATCCGACATTTATGGAGACACCAGAACAGAGCCACCAAAATAGGATTACTGTGAGAAAAGACACTCCAGTATATCGATATTCCTCTGGTAGCAAGCCATAAGGGAATATAGGCAGATCATAGAGACTGGCACATGCTCCAGTTAAAACATACGAATAGACGCAGCCGAAGATAGTGGTGAATTGGACGATTAACAAATCTCTCGGTGTAAAGTCTATACCCGTTTCCATTTCACAATAAGCCTCTATGGAATTTTAATAATTATAATTAGCCGCCACATTCATTAAAGTTTTTAATTTATTGTCAAGGCTTACTCTGTAAAAAATATAAGATATGAAATGGCAGGATTTAAAATTTCTTAAAAATGTATAGAAACCGGGTGTGAAAGAAAATGCTAATTTTTGTGCTCCTACAAATAATAACAATGATAAATTTAATAATGTATTGAAATGTTTTGACCTTCGAAGAGTTCCATTGTATGTAATACATCGTTGACCAGTAGAAGCAAGATATCTCCCATAAAATATAGAAATAATTGGAGAATAATTGCTATCCAGACTGCACAGTTGAAAAAGAAACATATGCAGTAGTAATACGAAGTATCCCCAGTTATTGATCGAATCACGAGTTGAATGGAAAAGAAAGCACCAAAAACTAGCCACAGTGCCGTGTATATGTAATGTCTCCATTTGGCGTACTTTGATGCAGACTTGACAAATATTTTCTGTCCATTGTCATATGCTGCGGGAAATGCTCCGAAAATATTGGCTACATGGACAGTAAATTGAAGACATTGCAAAGCCTGCAAGAGATTTCTGCCCTGATGCCGTTTTGTTTGGTTATTTTTATTGTTGGACTCCATTGTTGCTAGTCTACTAGGGGAGGTGTCTTGTAATTAGTTTAAACTACTTAATGACTATAAATTTAAATAATATTTAGTTTACATAACTAATTTTAAATGGTATTTTAGTAAAGATATAAAAATTTACATACGAATACAAATTTTTTGACGTGATGTGTGTTCAGTGGAATAATTTTTATGAAATAACTCTCTAGAAATGCCGCTTCCTTTTGAAACATAATCTGATAGTCGTGATTTTTAAATTTTGTCTGTAGTAAAATCAGTGCTGAATGAATAAATAATTCTTAAGCAACTATATTAACAATTTAAAGAATTATGATAAACTTTCAATTAAGCATACCAATACATTATGAATATACTTTTTCTAAAATATGAGTACAAAAATAGACCTTTCTGATGAACAATGATGAGTAATTTTTATAATTGTGAGTCCAAGTTGATCAAGTTTAAATTCCGATTAGTATCCAAGTCCATAGGGGCTTGGCTTTTCAACAGAATTTATTGTACTCAGGTATGATGGCTTTTGCTGACTGTAATGTTACATTATAAAACTAAGGCAATGCTTCTTACACGTCGTATAATATTTTTGCGATTGAAATACATTGTAAGTACAAATAGATTGCTTACAGAATACAAGACACAAATGAAATAGTTTATTCACCTCAAATGGAATAGTTTAATCACCTTAAATGTAATATTGTATTCATCATAATGGAATATTTTATTAACTTTAATAGAATAAGAATAATTTAATATCCTAGTCAACAAAGCTTAAAATTGTTATTCTCGAAGTTTGTCCTGTCTTTTCCTGGCACTGGAAATGTAAACCTTTGTACTACGTTTTGCATTTGCCTAGCTGAAATAGATTGACCTAAATTGACGTATTTTGTGGATTTTTCCATTAGCAAAAGAACATCGAAGAGAAAATGAACGGCATCATAATATCACTCTCACGAATACACATTTCTATTACAAAAATAATTACAAAGTGAATGTGTTTTTTTCTTCTCAATTTTGCAATCCTGCGTTCATTTCACTAACTCACGATTCTGGGAAAATGAGCACTTTAAAACTGTCTATGTAAGAAAGGTTTTTATTACATTAGGTTTCTATTTCTGACATGAATATACACTCGTAACATTTTATGGACATGAAATTTGGTTACAGAATACAATACTTACTTTAAATTGAGTATTTTATAAAGTTTAACTTGAATATTTTATAAGCGCTACTAGAATAAGAACATACTTTATTTTTTCCAATCAATAAAACTTACAATCGTTATTCTCGAAGCCTTGCAGTTCATCCGGTATTTTCCTGCCAATAGATATGTATCATAATACGCATTATTTGAGTATATATACCTGAAGGTACTAAAAGTTCTGTCTTTCAAAATCTGAAAATGATTTTTCAAAATACAAATGTTATATTTGTCTCCCAATATATCCTCGAGCTCAGAAATTCATTTTCTTAGATTTCCAAAATTTGTAAGATTTGTCACCTTCCTAGTTGCTATCATACATTATCTCATTGTAAAGGTATTATATAAGAACACATCCAAATGTAATACAACAAAGTTGTAGTATGAACTGGATATATTGTGTTATTGGTAGTTGAAATTTAAACCTGTAAACCCATACTAAGTTTAACAGTACCACGACTAATGCTTAATACAAAGTTTGGGACGCTCCTTTTTGTGATGTTGTTGTAGTTTCCAATTCTGTAAACTAATTTCTTGCATGACGCTCGGTATTTGTTCAGGTATTTGACCTTTGCTCGGTTTTTCGAAGAAAATAGAGATACGGACCCAGTGATGGCGTTGCAGTTTTCATAAGCCTTATAAAAAAAATGAGGATGATACACCAAATCAATGTCAATAATCCAGCGTAAGAGAAAACTCCTACTGCAACGAATGTCGGCAATTCAGAGCTGTATTTCCATATTAGTAAATTCGTGAGGATGATGGACCGATTGATGATAAAGTAAATGGTCTGGACAGCCGCCGTCGTTATTTCTGTAAAGAATTTTAAGTGCAACCATAAAATTCGATGGTACTTGACAAACTTGAGGGGTGCCCTTAGTTGATCACGAGTCATATATTTAGAATCTCCGAATCTATAATAAAATACAATAATTTAAGTTCACAATTTTACATGCATAACTTAAATTTTATTAAATTTTGTTGGAAAAAAATTTTGCTCTATGTAGTTTAGTTCATCCCCGAGAATCTGAATGTATCGATTTATCACCACTAGTAGCGTCAGGATAAAGCTGACAATTATCCAGACACCAGAACATAGCCACCAAAATATAAATACGGAGAGAACAGCCACTCCGATGTGGCGATATTCTTCTGGCAGTAATCCATAAGGAAATATAGGCAGATGGTGAATAAAGGCCCATATTCCAGTTGCCACAAACGAATAGACATAACTGATGATAGTCATGTGTTGGACGATTAGTGAATCTCTCGGAGTAAAGTCGATACCAGCGTCCAGGTCACAATAAGCCTCTATGGATTTTAAGAATTATAATTAATGATAATTCATTAAAGTTTTTATTCATTGCATTATTCCGAAATTTTAAAAATAGAAATAACAATTATTGTTTGACACTAATGCTAATTTTTGTGATCATCAAAATTATTCTCTAACGAATTTAACAATTTGTGGAAATGTTCTCACCCTCGAAACGCTCCATTGTGTGTATGATATCGTTGATCAATAAAAGAAAGCTATCTCCCTTGAAATGTAGCGTTAATTGGGCAACAACTGATAACCAAGCTACACAACTGGTAAAGAAACATACGCAGTAGTAATACGAAGTATCCCCCGTTATTGATCGAATCACGAATTGAATACTTATGTAAACACCAGCAATTAGCCACAACGAAGCGGCTATGTATTTTCTCCATTTGTCGTACTTTGAAACAGACTTGACAAATATTTTCTGCTCATTGTCATACGCAGCGGGAATTGCACCGAATATATTAGCTGCTTTGACAATAAATTTGAGACATCGCAAAATCTTAGAGATTTCTTCCCTGACGTATTCTTATTTGGTTGTTATTTTGATTGTAGGACTCCATTGTTGTCAGCCTACTGCGGAGATATATGTTTCGAGGCGGAACACTAGAAAAAATTAAACTATAACATCAATTAAGCCGAAAATAGGTTTATACAGAGTTTTCTATCAATTTAACAACTGCATTGAAATAGTAAACTTACTTTGCAGTCTGATCATGAACGTTTTATGTTCTGATAATTTTGAATGAGTAAATAAATCTTAAGAGAAATATTAACAATTTCAATTTCAATTACAATTTCGTATTCAAGTTCATAAGAGCTTGTTTCAACCTAACAGAATTTATTCTACTCTGGCATGACAGTTTTCTCTAACTGTAATGTTACAAATTGACTATTTCATAAGGTAACAGAGTTACTCCTTGAAAGTCTGACTGAGCAATGTTTGTCTTAATATAATATTAGGACGATCAATAGCTCATAGCCATTTATCCATTGTGGCTGGTTTTTGTTATATATTTCTGACATGAGACTACACTCGTAACATTTTAGGGAAATGAAATTTCGTTACCGGCTACAGTACCTACTTTAAAAGGAATATTTTATATAACTTTAAATTTGATATTTTATATAACTTTAAATTAATATTTTATAAGGTTTAGGAGAATAAACATGCTTTAATTTTCCCGATCAATAAAGCTTGCATTCGTTATTAGTTATTATAGAAGTTTATCCTGTCTTTTCTTCGCCCTCTGAGTAAAACCTCCTCTGAACACCACAATTCTATTGAACTATTCTCTGTGCAGCTCTATGAACAGAGAAACTTCAAACAATGCGAAAAACTGAGATAAACCCCTTGGAGTTGAAAAATAGTTCAGTTAATGCATCACATTAAATTGAAATGATTTCCTGGTTGTGAAAAATTAAATCTGTTTTCTATAAGGCTTAAAAAGAAATATAATCGAATTCAAAGTCTTATGCAGACTACAAAAATTCAGTATAGGAAGTTTAAGACGTATATTTTGCACGCATTCGCATTCTACCTAAATTCCTGTATACTAAAATTAATTCCTTTATTCAATAAAGCCTCCAGCTATTTGGGAAAATGAAAATATTTTTAAAAAGCATTGCTAATTTAAGTAAAAGAGTTTATATTTTCGTAAGATCATAAAGGTAAAATGAAATTAAATGAAACAAAGCAAACAACTAAATATTTGGTTGTCTAGTTTGCAAATGGGAATTTTTAAAAGAGCTATCAATAATACAGAGCCAGTTAAAGCAAGCAAGCGTATTTAAGTTTGTGTTTTATATACGCCGTGGACATTTGGGACGTTTTCCAAATTTAAGCCTACTATAAGGAAATTTATAATGTAGCAGGGCGAAATTTATAGAATTTTTTTTTCGGCTTATTTCAGATGTTGGTGCAATAAATAAACATTGCAAACTTTCAATGTACTACAAAGGAGCATACATAGTTTACGAATAAAGTCAAAAGCGGTCAAATATATTAAGTGTGTGCGAAAATGTTCTTCAGAGGTAGGGGTCTTAAAGACTGCAAAAATGTGCAAAATCTGCTTCTGAAACCGGATAACTTAATTTCATCATTTTTCAAAACTCGCTATATCATTCTATCGTCTTTGCTAAACCAGCTATACCGATATATCATTTTTTAAATCAAGCCAATTCTCCCTTATTTCAAAATAACGACAACTTACTTTTCCCATCCGCCATATCTTTAGTTACTAGTTCAAAAACCCAAAACTCCACAACCTTAGGAAGCTGTATTATCATTAGAAAGAGCGCAGTTATTATAATATCTGGTTAAATGTTCATGTCTGTCATGTCTTATTGACTGATTCGATGATTAGCAAATGTTGGAAAATGTCAGTAATAAAAATGGTGTGTCGTTATATCGAAAAAAAGAAAAGTGTAGTATAGCGGATTTTGGAATAATGACAGAAATGGGTTTTCGTATTTTGGTAAAAATTAGAGAAAGGTATAGCGTATTTTGGTAGAAAGCCGACAATGTCATTTCGCTGGATAATGTGTTTTGATTTCACAAATGTTGCGCTTTTGCTTATCATTCAAAAATAAATTATAAGCATTTATGGAGTGCACAGGGTTTCAGTAGTAAATTTGGAGTAATAAGAACCCATTTTTTGGCGATGCTTGCACAAGCTTGCAAGGTCATTCAAGTGAAATATATTTTACACTAGTTACATTAAGGCTGAAGGTCACATAGTCCAGTGAATAAAATCTTATCCTATCCATGAAGGTTAGCCGTGCTAGATAGAAAATAATAGAAGATAATACATACACACATACAATATAAAAACATTTGTGTACTTTAAGGCGTTGAAATAAATGAAGTTTACTTTACGTTGATTGCAGGAAGAAATATGCTATTATTGCCAGTTGAAACTTAAGCCTGCAAACCCATACTAAGTTTAACAGTACCACGACTTGTGCTTAATAGAAAGTTTAGGACGCTCTTCTTGGTGATTTTGTTGTAGTTTCCAATTCTGTAGACGAATGTCTCGCAAGAAGCTCGATATTTCTTCATGTATTTTGGTAAAATGCGAAAATCTTATATAAGAATCAATGAGAAGAAAATATATTGATTATAAGAAAATCCTTCCCACTTTGTATGATTGGTCAATAATGTAAAGTCCATACCCAAAAATCCCCGAAAAGAATGTATTTCCTTCTCACTAACTTACATACAATTACGTAGTAAATATGTGTAATAGTAAATAAAGCAAAAGAACTCAAGCCCTACTATTTGTGTATTGAGAGAGGAGAATGACTATTAAACTCCCACGCTCTCACGCACAAAAAGAAGGAGCAGAGCAAGAAAGGACAAGAGTTTTAGTTCTCTAAATAAACTTATTGTTAGATATAAGACCTTTTTCCCTTTCCTAAACTCTCGCTCTCGTTTCGGTGTGTTAAACGGAGTGAAGAGCCCCTTTTAAATCTTCAACATAATATCGTCTCACTTTACACACTAATAAAATTGGACTTCTCCTAAAAAGTTAAACAACTTGTTTTATTCAGGATGTCTGGAAGAAAACCGGTATTTTAATCATATTTATTTATTCTTTCTTTCTTTTACCTTTCTCCTTTCACTAACTAACAAACAAAAAGAAATCTTGTCCGACAGACGAGGAATTTCTAATATGCTGACACGCACCCTCACATTCAATACAATTACTAACAACTTTTCATATGAACTTTATACCTTCGCATATATGAAAATATAACTCCCGTAGAACCCGAATTATAACATATTTGACCTCTGCTGAGATGTTAGAAGAAAATAGTGGTACGGACTCAGTGATGGCATTGCAGTTTTCAGACATCTTGGTCATAATGATGAGGAAGACACACCAGAGGATAACCAATAGCACAGAGCAAGAGCTGAAAACTGCTACGACCATTATCGGTAATTCTGAGCGGTATTTCCAAACTATTAAATTTGTGAATATTATGGAGCGATTCATGGTAAAGTAAACTGCCTGCACAGTCACAGACAATATTTCTGTAAGAAATTTTATGTGCAGCAATAAAATTCGATGGTACTTGCAAACTTCATGGGTGTCCTTAAATTGTCATGAGTCAAATATTTAGAACCTCCGAATCTATAATAAAATGTATAAATTTCAGCTCACATATTCATTAGAGTACACGAATAAACCAAAATTATTTAAAATATCGACTCTTTAACTCTAAATGAAGACAAACAATCCCTAAAATTATGTTTTTGCTATTTAAAGTTAATCTATGAAGTGAAAAACAGTAACCTTGATTTACAATAGTAGTATTTTTGAATTAAACTATTAGTAATTTTGAAGCACACGCATAACAAAAATAATTTTTACATAAATTACTTAAGTTCCTTCCCGAGAATCTGAATGTATCCATGTATCACTACAAGTGATTCAATTATAATGCCAGTAGCTGCGCAGCCGCCAGAACATAACCACCAAGATATAAGTATGGTGAGAATAGCCACCCCGCTGTGTCGATAATCTTCGGGCATTAATCCATAAGGAAATACAGGCATATCGTAGATGGCTATCCATATTCCAATTAGCAGATAAGGATAAAGACAACCGTAAATAGTCATGCATTGGACGATTAGCAAATCTCTCGGGCTCAAGTCGATACCAGTTCCCATTTCGCAATAACCGTCTATGGAATTTTAATAATTATAATTAACGCAATTAAATTTACATTACAATTTTCCATTTATTACAAATGTTATTCCGTAATGAAAAATGCATGGCCTGACAAGAATAAGTATTTCCTAAATATGCTTAGAAAATGAGTGTGATGGAAAATTAAGATTTTAGTGTTCATAAAAACAGTATTTAGAAGAATTCAATACTGTGTGGAAATGTTCTGACCTTCGAAGAGTTCTATTGTTTCTACGATTTTGTTGATCAGCAAAAGCAAGCTATCTCCCTTAAAATGTAGAAATAATTGAAGAAAAAATGTTATCCAGTATAGACAGTTGAAAAAGAAGCATAAGAAGTAGTAAAAGGAAGTATCTCCTGTTATCGATCGAATACCTAGTTGAATGAAAAAGTAAACAATACTAATTAGCCACAGCACAATGGTTATGTAGTGCCTCCATTTATCGTACTTTGATTCTGATTTCACAAATATCTTCAGTTCATTGTCATATGCAGCGGGAAGGGCACCGAATGCATTTGCTGTTCTCACAGTAAATTGCAGACATTTCAAACTCTTTAAAAGATTGTTTCTGTTAGAATAAATGTTATTCTTAAAAGGTTATTTCTATAATACGTTTGTAGAAGTAAACAACCCAGATAAATACGTATAAAATATTTAGGATAAATATTTAGGTGTACGTAGCAAGTACGTATTAAGTATTTAGGTTAGTAATCATTGAAGATGTTTATTATTAAGAATAATGTTATGCCTAGTGGCAACGTAGTTTTATTGAAGTGCTAGTTTAGAAATTCTAGTTATTTATGTCATAAGTATGATTGGACCTTGTAAATTGTCATATATAAACCGATTCGATTTTAATAAACTTTACTTGTTAATTGGCATCAACCAACTGAGCATCAGTCATTTATTTGTCATACGTTATACAGCACAATTTCTATCCAGGCTTTTACGTAAAACCTGAGATAAGCTCACCGAGGTGCCAAAGCGAACAAAGTCGAAAAAATCGGAACATAAGTTGTTTCACATACATAACACTGCTACATACACCAACATAGTGTCTGTGTGTCTTCGTTTCAAGCTTTGTACTTAACGGAACTAATAGTAACTCTTTTCCCCGAAATTTTGTGTTGCAATTTGCCACGGGTAATACTGCAAACAAAACAGTGAAGTGATACTCACGGAGTAACACAGTAGAAAAGGAACTATCGGCTCAAACCTAGTAATCTGCAGTTTACGACACGAACGAGCGTACCGAGAAGACATACACGAAAGAAAGACCGAGTGAGTGAGTAAAGTGTTTCTGTGTGAATCCAATCATGTCCGATTACTTTGCGTTGGGTGGACCTGAGAGAAGAAACTGGCGCTTCTCTTCAGAGAGAACTGTTACTGAGGAATCGCCTCCAGATAACAATATAAATGTGAAACCCAAACGAAAGGGAACGTGTTACAATTGCGGCGAGAAAAGGCACTTTGCCTTTGAGTGCACGAATCCCACAAAAGACCGACCAGCTCAGCCACAGCGTTCTCCAAAAATAGCTGACACAACGAGCAGAGGTTCCCTGCTGAGAACCTCACCGAAGAACATACAAGAAAAGACCAAGGTCCCGATCCAAGGGTACACAACGAGGAAGACAATTAGTGGTGCGAAGAAGCATCCGACAAACACAACTGCCCTGCGGCAACGACAGTGTTTCACACAAGACTTGCGTGTGAAATTGTCACAAAAGGCTGGTCAGCCTAACAGTCCAGCAACACGTGTACCTAGAGTTCAGCTAAGGTGGCACGAACGATTTGGCCACATAAACCCCAAACTTGTATTACGCACACTTGAAGTAGGAGGAATCCACCTAAACCATACGGCCGGATTAGGTGACATGACAAGCTGCTTTGCTTGTCTAGGCCAGTGTGAAGTGTCTCGCTATTCCCTGCATCCCCTGCAGCAAAAGTTTATAAAGGGAGAACTTATATCCTTTACTCTGATTAAAGGAAGGACAATGAGTAATCAAGGCAATAAGTACATGCTAATTGCGAAAGACATCTTCTCCAATTTCCGTGTTGCCTTCTTTCAAGCAACTACTGACGAAGATGAAACAGGCGAGAACATTATCAACGGACTAACTTGGTTCTGGGAAACCTTGGGGAAGGTCCCCAGAAAAATAATGTTAAGCTTAAACATTGACAGCAGTTCTTCCAAACTGAGTAAATTTGTCAGAACGAATAAAATCAGCATAGAAACTCTATCATCCACCAGCATCTTCACCGAGAATGATCGAGGAACGGTTAAAAACATGATAAGTAGTGTGTTGGGAAGTTCTAGACTTACGAAGAACTTCTGGCAGGATGCGGCCGAGAATGTAATCTACCTACTCAACCGCACAGTAAGTAATCTGGAGTGCACCAAAACACCAATTGGTGAAATATTCGGTTATGTACCGAATCTCTCACACCTGAGGGTCTTTGGAGCGAAAATCGAAGTACCGAACAAAAACTCCGAGGGAGTACCTACCAAATTCAGGAAGGGTACCATTGTCGGGTTTATCGCTAGCTCCGAAGAATACATCATCTGGGATGATATAAAACTTGAATATTTCTATGCGACCAACGGCGATGGCGTTAAATTCGATGAGCGCCCAGATAATTCATCACTCTTGAAACTCACATACAAAAACGGGCATCCAAATATGTATGAAACATTGCTGGACAATATACGATCTACAAAAATTACAGAGTCGAAAGAGAATACTAACGGAACAGCTGATACGAAGGAATCAGTGAATGAACCAACTGCTGACGCAGCAGAAGATTCCAATGAAGGAAAAGACGCTGATGCAACAAATGTTACTAACAATAACATACTTGCTGACATGACGTTTGATGCAGATGAAGACGTGCTCGTAATTACACCAGAAGAAGATAAGGACATATGGAGCACAGAAATGCAAGTCTATGATGAGGAGGAAGGGAATAAAACAACAACACCACCAGCAAAATGTATGCTTAAGTGTTCTGTGCCTCTTCAAAGACTTGATGTGAAAACCCTAGCAGAGCAAGGAAGGAAACGTGAAAGACGTGAAAGAGATGGAACCAAACCAGGAGCGGAGCATAAACCAGGAGCGGAGCGTTACTGCGACTACATACATCACGAAGCAGAAGAGGCCGACGACGACGAGAACCTCACGGACAACGAAAGCTCATCTATCGAAGAAGAATTAATCAACCTGGAACTGGAGCCTCTACTATAAGTGTAATAAGTAAGAACGCACTACAATATAATACACATAACATCTTTCATTTCAGATACTACATACTATGTAACACACATTAGTTAGTCTTAGTTTTTATTGATGTTTTAAAAATATTGGTGTTGGTTATTTTTAATTACTATTATGACTATTTGTGCAAAAGTGTTTTCAGTTTGTATATTATAGAAAGAAGGAAGGTGTTAGAATAAATGTTATTCTTAAAAGGTTATTTCTATAATACGTTTGTAGAAGTAAACAACCCAGATAAATACGTATAAAATATTTAGGATAAATATTTAGGTGTACGTAGCAAGTACGTATTAAGTATTTAGGTTAGTAATCATTGAAGATGTTTATTATTAAGAATAATGTTATGCCTAGTGGCAACGTAGTTTTATTGAAGTGCTAGTTTAGAAATTCTAGTTATTTATGTCATAAGTATGATTGGACCTTGTAAATTGTCATATATAAACCGATTCGATTTTAATAAACTTTACTTGTTAATTGGCATCAACCAACTGAGCATCAGTCATTTATTTGTCATAGTTTCTCTGTTGCCTTCGTATTTGGTTATTTTGACTGTTGGACTCCATTATTGTTAGTTCACAGGGGGAAATATATATGAATATCTTGTTTGAACACAGGTAATGACGGTACAAAAACACATTTCGATTTCACTTTGCATGAATATAAATCGTATAAATTATTAGATTTGAATCCACAGCAATTCTGACTGTTGACATACACGAGATGAGATGAGATTTATTGACAATACATTTTGAAATATTATATTTCCTGCAAATACAAACAAATGTTAATCGACAAGTTACAATAGACGTCTACAATCCCCTATGGATTATAAATTATTACATATAAGTTCTAATTTAATTGTCACGAGAATTGAAACGTCTGAAAATTATTTTATTTGTGGTGCCATTCTGAAACACGAGACACATAGAAGGACTCACCTTCACGCCCTACAATTACATTTAGTGTAAAGTTTCAATTGACAGAAAGCAAATGTAGTTGTGACTATGATTTATAATCAGAAAGATCGTGTCCGAGGATTATTATGTTTGAAGGATTTAAATCCGCAAAAGAAGTCACGAGGCAGGCGCAGTTAGGAAGTCTAAAAGAATTATGTTTAAAAGAAGAATAAAGAAATTCATAAAATCACGAATATCTACCTGGTTACTAAAATATTATTTCGGTGGAGTTTTGCTTTGCTGCTATATTATGTTAGCATAAATTCTTTATGACTGTGTCTTTCATTGATGTAATTTGGTCATTTCTGCTGAAACTTTTTTGAAAGCACAATTTAAGATTTCCATTCCCTCTGTGAAGCTAGTATTCTTTTTCTGTGTTAAGACAAGGCACTTTATTATCTGTTTAACTGAGACAAAAATAGTAGAAAAAACTATTGCGTGAAAGATGCCCATCTGCGTATTTTAAAAGTTAAGCACAAACACAGGTATCACAGGAAATTCACTGTTTCTGCACATTAAATTCCCATTAGCATCCAAGTTCATAGAGGACTTGTTTGTCAACTTAACAGAATTTATTCTACTCTGGGATGCCTGTTTACCCTGACTGCAAAGACAGCTTTCACTGACATCAATTTCTTCCGTGTGAATTAAATATTCTTTGGCTAGCATAGTTACTCCGTGTCAGTCTGAGCTAATGTTTGTGCTAAATAACGTCTATCAATAATCAATAAGGCAAATCCGTTTATCTGTTGTCGCCCTTGCTTTATATTTCTGACATGCCCTCAGAACTTTCGGGAAATGAATAGCTATAGCTTTCGTTATGAGAAGGAATTACTTTAACTAGCGTTATATTTTCTAGTAAGTTCTTTTAGTTAGAAATCTTTTCATAGGTTTCAGGTCAAGTTATGAATATTTAATTATCCATAGATGTTCATTCATCCTGGCAACAGGCGATAAAAAAGTAAACAGCTACGCATTTTTAGGTTGTGAAATTTATAATGTAAGCATGTATCCAAAGCTATCATTTTTAATACATTTTTAACATGCACACACACTCTAAATGGCGATATCATGCTGCTGCAAAAGGAACAAAAAGTTTGTTGTTACTCCTACTTACAATCTTAAAAAGCAAATCAGTATTCGACTTTACTTTATCAGAATGTACCTATTTTTTTGATATACTGCATTGGTGTCTGTATCTACTTCCTCTTGGTGCTGCTTATTTAAAGCAGAGCTCATTTGAATAATTCGTATTTCTAAAAAAGAAAAAACCATTTCTTTCTAGCAAAATTTTAGTAAAGCAGAATGTCCTGTCGCACTTCGCTGGGTATATGTTAGTTTAATGCTTTAATTTACACGCTTAACTACTCAAGTAATAAACAGTACTATAATTGTAATTGAAGTTCTTTATTACCAAGTTCTAAAGTCCGAATGTTGATTATTAAAATTGCAATAATTCTCTAGTTTGATGTTTTGCCATGTTTTCCTTTAACTTTCCATGTAATACTTCATGTCCATCCTGCGAATAGCTATAACCGCTATTACACAGCCTGACTATGCTCTCATGTCCTCAATTATTTTAATTATCTACACTGCGTGCCGTCAAAATATATAGGTGGAAACTAAGGCCTTGATTTCTTCCAGAAAGTTCTTCAATGTAAACAAGTCTTTAGTGATGCCAGGTCAAGTCATGAATATGTAATTCGACTTGATAGATGTCTATCTTGAGAACAAGCTACAAACCAGAGTCCGACGCCGATGAATATTTGCCGGCGGCGGCGGCGCGCCGGTTCACTCCGGCAAAATAAGGTCGGCGCGGCGTGAGCCGAAAAAGTCCCCTTTATAATGTATTTTTTACTGTTTCTGCTGACAAAATTGCATTTTTACATTAAAATAATAAATAAATAAAATAATTAAACTGCAATTTCTTTTAAAACGGACTTTTGTAACACAGTAGATTATAATGTTTAATTTCAGGCTCTCAAAATAAGTAATTGAAGGTAAACATACCTAGAAATATCTGTACATTGCCAGAAAAGAATTAGTTTGACATTAATGTTCTGCAAAAAGTAAAAAAAAAAGTTGGTTTTTAAACCCAGAAATTTGTTGATTTTTACTAAAGTACTATTTGGAAATATAAGGAAAGTGTAAATATGTTTCAATGTATTCCATTTGTCTCACAAACAGCTAATTTTTGCAAACGTTATGCATTAGCCGCCTGCGACTTTCATTTGCACATGTATTGGCCGCCTGCGACTTTCATTAATCCGTAGACTTTCTCTTTCCTGCGGATGTCATTCATTTGCATGGAAGGATTAAATCACAGCCTTTTACAATTTGAAAAAGTGGACTTCTAGTTTACTTTTGTATGAAACTAGATACACTAACATTTATCGATAAGTTAATAATTACTGCATTATATATAGCTTCAGTGTACTTAATTATGTCGTAAGAGATCATTAAATATGTCGTTCTTAAAACTTACACTGAAATTTTTACACACATTTTTACACAATTTGGTTTTATTATGAAAGTTTCTCATGTGAAAATTTTACGCATATTTACAGCATAAAGCTAAAGATCTGTATTCATATAATCTGGTGAATAATAGAAGATAATAGCTTAACACCGAACAACAGAAAATGTAAATTTTACAGGTTAATCAGTGAAATAGGAAAATGCCAGTCTTTTTTGGCCAAATATTATGACAATTAACAAAATTATAAATATACACATACAATATAAAAACCTTTGTAGTAGTAGTAGTAGTGTTTTATTGATATCGGCCATAACCTTCACAATACTTTACAGAATAGTTGTTAAACTCAATTTACAGGTACAATTAATCAATTTTTATCAAGTTTTGACACTCAAGGAAAAAGTCTCTCACAGAAACAGCTGATTTCCAAAACCTGTATAGATTTTGGACATCAGTGACTGTAAGGTCATGCATTATGGCATGAATATAGTTTTCCCTATTCAAACATCGATACATGTAGTTATATAAATCAGTTTTAAAAACCTTTGTATACTATAAGGCGCTGAAACAATTCCTACAAATTAAATGCCGTTTACTTTACATAGACTGCAGGAAGGAATGTGATATTATTGGTATTTGTAACTTAAACCTGTAAACCCATGTTAAGTTTAACAGTACCACGACTAATGCTTAACAGAAAGTTTGGAACGCTCTTCTTGGTGATGTTGTTGTAGTTTCCAATTCTGTAGACGAACTTTTTACAAGAGGTTCGATATTTTTTCATGTATTTGACTTCTGCTGGATTATTTGAAGAAAATCGTGATACGGACACAGTGATGTCATTGAAGTTTTGAGACACCTTAGTCATAATGATGAGTATGACACACCAGCAGAATACCAATATCCCAGAGAACGAGCTGACGGCTGCTACAACGAGTATCGGCAATTCTGAGCGGTATTTCCAAACTATTAAATTTGTGAACATGATGGAACGATTCATGATGAAGTAAACTGCCTGGATCATCAGACTCAATATTTCTGTAAGAAATTTTATATGCAGCAATAAAATTCGATGACACTTAACAAACTTCAAGGGTGTCCTCAAATGGTCCTCAGTCAAGTATTTCGACTCTCCGAATCTAAATGAAGATAAAAAATTCCAAAAATAATGTCCTTCCTATATAAGGTTAGTTTTTGAATGAAAAGTAGTATACCTGATTTATAATAGTAATATTTTGATTTAAACTATCAGTTTTGTAGAAGCACAAGCATAACCGAAATATTAATTGCATATATTACCTAAGTTCCTTCCCGAGTATCTGAATGTATCCATGTATCACCACTAATGATTCAAATATAATACCAACAAGGGCGAAAACATTACAGCATAACCACAAGGTTATAAGTACGGTGAGAATAGCCACCCCGATATATCGATAATCTTCTGGCATTAATGCATAGGGAAATATAGGCATATCGTAGGTGCCAATCCATATTCCAATCATCAAATACGGATAGACACAACAGAAGATAGTCAAGCATTGGACGATTAGTAAATCTCTCGGACTAAAGTCGATACCAGTTCCCATTTTGCAATAACCCTCTGTGAAATTTTAATAATTATAATTAATCACCGCATTCATTAAAATCACCGTTAATGAGTAATGAAAAAAACACATACTGAAAAGAATAACAAGTGATGAAAAATGAAAATATGTGTGTTTTGAGGAATTTAATACTGTATCAAAATGTTCTGACCTTCGAAAAGTTCTATTGTGGCTACGATTTCGTTGATCAGCAAAAGCAAGCTATCTCCCTTAAAATGTAGAAATAATTGCATAAAAAGTGCTATCCAGTATGCGCAGTTGAAAAAGAAACATAAGAAGAAGTAAAAGGAAGTATCTCCCGTTATGGATCGAATCACTAATTGAATGGATAAGTAAACAACAGAAATTAGCAACAGCACAACGGTTATGTAGTGTCTGCATTTGTCGTATTTTGATGCTGATTTCACAAATATCCTCATTTCATTGTCATATACAGCGGGAAGTGCACCGAATATATTTGCTGTTCTGACAGTAAATTGCAGATATTTCAAACTCTTCACAAGATTTTTTTTCTGGGGCCTTCTTATTTGGGTACTTTGATGGTTGGACTCCATTTGTTGCTAGTCCACAATGGAAAATATGTATGTCCTTATTATTTAAGTGTAATAATTATTAGATTTCAACCAAATGCAAAACTAATATTGAGAATCTTGTTGACCGTTGACATGCATGGGAGGAGAATTATTTCTAACACGTTTTGAAATATTATATTTCTGCAAATACAAAAAGGTTTTGAGCGAAAAGTTACAGTTTCTGAAATACATAATAATCGTTTTCAATAAGGCAATTCACATATTCAAGTATTACAAATCGTCAATAATAAGTCGGTGATTATTTATTTTAAATCCGTTAATTTGCAGGGAGGGAGGCGTAGTGTGTCAATTGCGAGAGAATGATATTTCTACACAGAATACTAGCTGTTTCTACAAAACAACCTATGCTTTCAACAATTTATTTATGCAATAAAATTGATTCCCGGTTTAATAAATATTGCTGGGACTAAGGGAGAGGGTAAGCTTTCTGTTTAATTTCTCCAATGGAACATATGTATATTTTCCGATCTTCACTACTGCCAATATACACTAAAACCCTTTCTGAAGGCCACAACTATTCTCTGTGCAACTACAAAAATGTCGTGGATGCTTATCATTTAATTTTTGTATGTTCGCACCATCTAGATTTTACTTTTAAGTTATCAGTAGTAAAGAAATTCTATCCTACCTAACATTAATTAACGACCGCACTTATAGAATATTATTAAATCTTTGGATTAGACTTTTGAAAGCCAGAAAACAATTTAAAATGCAGCGCTGAATTATTATAACTGTAGTTTGTTTACGTCTGATGGTTTAATTTTAATTTACGTTAATGTACCTACATAAGGTATATTGTAATGCTTGAATAAGTTTGAATATGTAATGCAAATCTAAAAGTTGTAATAAAAATTGTAAATGTATAATACACTAATACAATGCGCAGGCACAGATATCAGTTTTTTTTCAATTGGACATTTAAAATTTGAAAAGAAATTCACCTTTTTACACTTCAGAATTTATTCTAATCTGGAACAGCAGTTTCTTCTGACTGCAATGACAGCTTTCATTGATATTAATGTCTTTGTAAGTTGAATACTCCATAAGCTTGCAGAGTTACTCCGTGTCAGCCTGAGCTAATGTTTGTGCTAAATAACCCCTATCAATAATTAATATCCGTTTATCGCCCTTGTTTTATATTTCTGACATGCTGTCAGTATTTTCGGGAAATGAATGGCTGTAGCTTTTGTTATGAGCAGGAATTGCTTTAATTAGTGTAATATTTTCTAGTAGGTTCTTTCAGTTAACAATGTCTTCTTAGATTACAGGTCAAGTCATGAAGATTGAATTATCCATAGATGTTCGCTAATCTTAGCAACAGGCGATTAACAAAGTAAGCAATTACGCAGTTGGAGGTTATGAAAGTTGGAATACAAGGATACGTCCACAGCTATCACGGTTAATGCATTTTTGACCAGCACACTCTAAATGGTGATAGTGATATCATGCTACTGTAAAAGGAGTAAATAATTTGCTGTTGTTCCATTGTCACTTACAAACTGAAAACGCAATTCAGTGTCCGCCTTTTTTTATCAAGATGTACATTCCTTTTTTATTGTATTTCAGAGATACATAACATTTATGTCAAATGACTACGACTAAATTTATGTCAAATGACTAAATATTTACTTGGGTGCTTTGGCTTGAGAGTAGGTCTGCATTTACTTACTTTTAGTGCTGATTACGTAACGCAGAGCTCATTTGAATAAATCAACATTTAAATGAATTCTTTATACATGAATAAATATAAGTATGTGCACTTACTGTTCGTCCTTTGTTTATCTTGAGCCAATGTAAATTATTATAAAAAATGTAACATTTTGTACAATCGAAAAGCGGTTTAGTGCTAATACGATAGCATGGTGTAGTTAGTATCTTATCTCAGTAAAATCGACCAAGATTTTATTTGTTTGTTAATTTGAGATAAGTAAAAAAGTTTTTATTGCTATTAGGAGTTACTTTAAGACCGAGTTAGTTTTTCAAGCTCAATTTGCCGTAAAATAACTTTTTTGTACACAATTTAAAATAAATATCTAACTGTTCATCATCTTTACTTTGCATTTTATTTTTACTTTACTATTTTCATAATTATTGTTATGTCGAGTTATAATGTTGCATTATGAAAGATCTAGATGATAAAGGTAATAAAACAAATGGAGATTTAATTTGATATGCAAAAAGCATATTTAGTAATAGCAACTGGTTATTTAAGATCAATAGTAAATAGTATACTAGCAACAGTAAGTAATTTACTAATAAATATTAGTTTTGCGACTCGGTTTATTCCGGCACCATATAATGTATAGCAGAAAATAGTAAAATATAATAGGAAAAGCAGTTTCTAATGTCTTTGACGAAAGTGGACTTTTTCTGCTACATGTTGCTACATAATTTTCTGAAAAGTTAATGTTTAATTGCTTTAAATGATTTTGTTAAACAAAGCCAGTAAAAAAAACTATGCTGTTGTAAACATACAAAAGTTATCTGTAAAACTGAAAAAAGGTAGGCTGTTTTTCATTTCAAACAAGCTATTTTGTGCAAAATGAAACTCAGTAAAATGCAGAAGTTTCTTGGATCATTTTTTAAATAAGATTTTGTAGATTCTGAATGGTTTTGTATAATGTGCACTTCGCTGGTTATTTATTTATTTTTTACTGTAATTTGCACTAACTACTCAACGTAATACTCAGAACTACAGTTGTAAATGAAGTCGTGTTTTGCTAAAGTTCTAAAGACCGAATGTTGATTATTATTGCAATATTTCTCTAGTTTAAGTTCGTTTTGCCTTGTTTTTCTTCAGCTGTCCACTTAGTGTGTCATGTTTATACTGCAGAATAACTAACCGCTATTGGGTTGCCTGACCACGCTCACATGTACTCAATCATTTTAATTATCTACACTGCGTGCCGTTACAATATATAGGTAAAAACTAAGAGCACGATATTTCCAGAAAGTTGTTCAGTGTAGACAAGTCTTTAATGATGCCAGGTCAAGTCATGAATATTTTAATCGTCTAGGTATTTCTATTTTGGGAACAAGCGACAAACAAGTAGAGAAGTAATCAGTTGAATGTTCTAAGGAAGCCTACATACTATAAATCCTGTTTCGATGAACTACTGACGTCTACTGCTTATTTAAATTATAATCGTTGTTTCTAGCATTCGGTTAGGTCCAATCAAAATTGTATAACCGTAGCTTTTGCTATGAGAAGGAATTAATATTTAATTATCCGTAGAGGTTTATTCATCCTATCAACAGGCGACAAGCTAAGTGGACAATATTGTATTTAATTCATACAGGAACCAATTTGGAGAAAAGTTATTCTACGAAGCAACATTATTGATGATGCACTAGCTTGACCTACAAAGCGTATCTATAGTTTTGAAAGTATGATCTCCAAAAAATATGTTCTTAAAAATACTGGTAATTTACTATCACTGTTGTGCTTAATTTCACAACTTCTTGGTAAATAAACGATTTTTTGAGTTTTTGTTGTTTGGGAAGTACCTAAATGATATTATAACCCAACGACCTCAGCAATGGACTACCGACTCATTTCCAGTACAGTTCCGGAAGGATGATCAGCCTGTCTAGTCATAACAATATTTTATATAGATATTTATTCACACAACAAACTTTACTGAAATCCACTCAAAAATAGCTTTTTTCTATCCACATATGTGAGTGCGACCAGGAAATGAGTTCAGATTCTGCTAGATTCGTGTTTTCTTACCTCTAGCAAATAGGAATTATTAACTTAATAAAGGAAAAATGATTTTAACCGAATAAAGGCAAGTTTTCCCTTAGTAGACAAATGTGCATATTTTTTATATTCTACGTGCTGGTGTTTACACAAACTTTTATTATGAAGGTTTCTGAAGGGAAATATGTTTTACAGATATTTACAACATAAAGTTTCAAAGACCTAAATTCCCATAGTCTATGAAGATTAATCGAGCTATAAGGAAAATAATATTTTACAGCTTACCACCGAACAAGAGAGAATTTGGATTTTAAAGGTTAATCTTTGAAATATGAAAATGTGATTTGGCTTGTGACAGAATCTTATGACAACTTATAAATAATAGTTACAAGCTGATTTATTTTGAGACATAATATA